>OY776111.1:384275663-384875663 GCA_963675035.1 Allygus modestus | reverse complement strand
TTTTTAACTGAGACAAATTTCCACCTTTTAATAATGTTTTAACGAACTTACACGACGGCATAATCAGGCGAACCGAACAACTTTCCACACACATAAAGTGACAAATATATGACATTAAATAAATCTTCCCTCTCTATTGTGCGATTTACACTTTTCCCAACAGAAACATTATTTTAAGGGCTTCGTGATCGCTTGGGCATCACCCCTAAATATCTGTAATCATCATTTTCCCTTGACAAAGTACGACAATTCTCCCCAGCACAGACACGTAAGTACTGTAGTGATAAGTTATTTAAAACTTAAAAAAATATTACTTAACTATACATAATTTAAAACCAGTTTGTTAACTAAATGAATAAATATAAAAGAGCTATTTGTGATATACTAGGAATTGCCTCGCGTACAGTAAAGTGGACCAAATGAAAAGTACTCTAACTTACCGAGGACAGAGAACTCTCGTTGTTACAGTTTATCCACAGTGCATATCGATTCCGTCTCCAATTTCGATTGCGACAATCAGACTTTGTGTTATTGGAGTCAGATAGGCTTAGTACCCATAGTGCACGCAGATAAGCAGATAAAGCCTGTAGCCAACGCTAGCTAATGGATCATGTTTGGTCAGTTGCAGCAATGGGGTTAGCGAACGAAGTCATGATAATTTTGGTGTGAGTGTCTTTTGTTGCACGATTAAAAACAAATGAGCAATACATTTCAAAATCACCCATTTTTATAACCACCGATCTGTCTGGTTTTTGGCAACTTAAGCACTATACATGATTGTACCAAATTTCATCGAGTTCAGACCTTTTTACGAATTTGATAGTGCCCGTGAGCACAATATTGGCATATATTTATAATTTGTTATTTGGTAGTCTTTATTTACCGTAAATAGTCTTCATACGAGTACATCGTTGGGAACTCAGGGGAAACCAACAGCGGTCATAGAGTGAAAAATATCTTTACTTACAGAGAAAATATACAAAGAAAATACTGTGCTGTGTTGTATTGTACTTAGTTTGGATATCAAATAACGCTAAGCAGTATTACCTGATTGGTAAATTTCTCCACTATTACATTGTAAATTTTAACAGCAGCCATAACTTTTAGGGAATTACATTGTTGATTCTATAACTACGCTGTATGTGATTGTATACTGTGAAAGGTTTTATAACAAACTAAACGAGAACTCACATTTGTTCCCGTATTCTTTTCCAACAGTTGTCCACTACGTTACAATTGCAATATATATTATCCTAGATTGGAGAAATTTTATTCACAGACGAAATTAGTAAACAAATGTCCATTTTGTTGTAATTTTGATAATAACACGACAAATAATTGACAGTTTGGTCAAACATACCTTTATTACTATCAGTTGCAAATCGGCATCCAAACTCGAAACATCTTAGTCCGATTTTCTCTATGATGCACCAACCAGCCTGCACTGAGGCCACATATATTTATTAACATTAGTATTTTATTGCACCGATTGTCAGAATTGGATTGCTCTGTGGACATCCAATCTAACATTAATCTTCTTTTAAAAGATATATTTTTAAGAGTACCTTCAACATGTGGTTTCGTACGTTTTATATTCTCTGAGATCATTTCCATTTAAGGCGGTCGTATTCACTTTAAGCCAAATATTACCTCGTTTGTTTGTGCTGCATCCTGAATTGAATTTTGAGAACTACTTTGATTATTGAAAACGTGTTTTTCAGTGAAAGGTTGATATTGGAACTTTGAAGGACGGTAGGAAAAAGGCTTAACAAATTTTTGCTGTAAATAGCGAGATTCAAGTTCAGTTTTGTTTTTGCTGACAAACCAATAGAATCGTCTTTAATGAGATCTAAACCCGGTTAAGATTTACTTTCATTTCTGATGCAAAACAGTAATTAAAACTCATCAAATGTCACCTTCACTCCTAAATAGCTATGAAGATTATGCAGTTGTACCATCAGATCCATCACTACGATCAGGTATTATATTCATTTATGAAGTTAAGGAGATTGCATTAATAGGGCGTGCGATAGGAAAATGTAGCCAGATACATTAGACAATCATGTTAAAAGGTAAAACAAGAACAATCTGATATTTTACATGCTACCAAATTTTTGACCAACTCAAGAAACCTTTTCGTGATGAGGCATCTATTTATAATTGTAACTGTGAATTTCAAATTATGTTATATTAGGTATTGGTAAATTTTACTCCAATACATGCCAAAACCAGATCGGTTAAAAAATGTAAGTTGCTTTTAGTTTTAAAACTTTGCAGAACCCCAACATAGTGAATACCACAGTTGTGTGCTGCATTCAGGTTTTAAACTTTAAAACTATCTGGAACTATGAACAACTCTTTGAGGGTTTAAATCGTGACTAATCCAATAAAATAAATCTCATGACAATTAACTTTGGAAAGTTACAGGCTGGGTTCTTTGAGTTCATAACCTAACACCCCAACCAAATTTCAGCTCGACCACTGTTTTTTTTTGTGACTAAGCAAGGAATTATCATTAATTCAGACTTTATATTAATAGGATATAAATGTTGTGTCCACACAACCAATGATGGGTGAAATAATAAGTGGGTGATAACTGTTAAACATTATTTTCTTTAATGGAATTTTAATCTTTATACTATACGGTGAAAGTACTGTTTATTTATTTCGTCTCCTGGGTGGAAAGGTAAAGCATTGGTAAAATTTATCAATATTGCTATTATTTCATTTAATAAACTCAAAACAAATAAGGTAAAATAATTTCAATAATTGTCTATACAAGAAAATGTTCAATTACTTTTTCTTTCTTAAAACATGTTTTAATAAAAGGCAAACCAATAGTGATCAGACGATATATAATTAAGTAAATATTTCCAAACCAAAACCGCTACCTAAGAAAAATATATTTTCTATATCAGGTCAAAAAATGGACGTTGGTGTTTTTGGTCCTACTGAACTGTGATTTGGATATATTATAGACCTTATACTTGCCTAAAATGTCCAAATTCAATAGTGCCATATTCTTTATTTACTGTACAATTTGGCTGATTCTCAGATTTGTTATAACTCCTGACTGTTATATATATGATTGTCATTCTTAGAATTATTTAACTTAAATTAACATCTTGTTAAAAAAAACAATAATAGAATGTTTATCACTAGTTTCCATGATTTCAACAAGAGAAGCAATTACTCCTAGGAATCCGACCTTTTTCGCCCTCACTCATTTAAAGCTAATGGACCGGGTTTTCTCGCAAATTGACAGATTGAGTGAAACTTTTCCGACTGAAGGTCCTTTAGTCCTTTACTTTACCTAAATTAAAGTCAAACTCAATTTATTGACTCTTAAAGTACCGGTAATTATTATGTGTTTTTTGTTGTTGTTGTATAAACTGAAAGATTATTAATCGTAAATAAAAAAGTCATTATAAACGTAGGCTTTGCTTGATAAAAACACATATGTTCTCAAGAAATTCCTCTTCGCTTCCTTAAATAAAGACTAATTTATATAGCATGAGCTTACAAAAGTAGTAACGTGGATAAGATGAAAAAATGACTATAAACGTAGGCTTCGTTTTATAAAGAAAACATATATTTTCAAGAAATTACTCTTTGCTTCCTTGATTATATACAAATTTCTATAGCATGAGCTTACTTTTGTCAGGAAGTTATTTTATCAATGATTTCATAGATTGGGGACCAGCCCCCTTCCCACCCTCACAGTCCAGACGGTTACTTTTTGTTTATAGTCCTTTTAGCGAATTTCCCCTATAGGGAAGAAGCTATTACCGTAGTCGGCATGGTAAGACCTAGGCCCGGGACCATGATAACTTTTCATTTTGAGGTCCCCAGACCCCAAAAACACCATTCGTTCAAAACTGTATATATATATATATATATATATATGTGTGTGTGTGTGTGTGTGTGAGTGTCCGTGGGTGCGATAATTCTCGTAAAAATTGGTCCGATTTTGATGAAATTTGGTACAAACGTGTAAAGCAGCATTTATGACTTTAAGTTAGAAAACCAGACGGATCGATCTATCCAAAGGGGTATTTTGGGGGGGTTTTGTACCACAAAAATGGGTTTTTAGAGTTTTTTACATACAATTTTGAAAAAAGTAAAATTTGATTTTTTCCAATTGGAATCAGCTTAAAAAGACGCACAATTTGATGTTTTAATCATTGCTCTACGTCAATTGGTTACTGAGACATTGAAAGTGCTAAACACAGTACGTTGTCCAATGTTATTCTTATGGAGGATAAGAAAAATTGTATATCTTGCTTATTTATCAACTTATCCTGACGAAACTTGGTATATTGCTTCATTTCATGGTGGCCTATTGATATTTGCACAAAAACCCATTTTTTGGCCTATAGTTCCCGTAGCAGCAAACCTGCATACTCAGCCCCATGTTATTCTTATGGAGAATAATTAACGTGTTATCTCCTTTAATTATGAACATAAATTAATAGAACTTGGTATGTGGCTTTACCTAGTTGAGTTATATTGATATTTGTATAAAAGCCCATTTATAGTCTTCCTTATTTCAGAAAACCTGCATACTCAGCCGCCATGTTATTCTTATGGAGAATAGTTAAAATGTCATAAATCGTTTATTTATGAATGTATATTGATGAAACTTGGTATGTGGCTTTATGTGGTATTAAGATAAATTAATATACATTGGAAATTCGCTGAGTATGCAGGTTTGCTGCTACGGGGGTATTTTATCTTAGAATATGTTATTTTCCAAGACTGTTTTGGCTAAATCATAAAAAAAGGTTAGGGGTGCGACCCCTACAAGCCACTAGTGTATACATACCAGTTTTTAAGTTTCGACTCCAACGTTGAAAGTATTGTCAGTAATACTTCTCTATAGTTTCGTTGTGCGCGTTAATGGTCTTTAGATGTCTCATAGTATAAGAGCTCTTAATAGTTGTTGCGCTTAAAACAGGTAGGCACCTCCACAAAATAAGTATCAATCAATCTCGCCCCTTCTTTAACGTAATATATATTCTGATATGTTTTGTTTTATAATTTAAGCATGTTTAATTTGCAACCAATTGCGTCGTGATTGAAATCGTTCTCTTTATTTCAACTTGGTACGATTCACCCAAAACTCTCATCTTCAAATCATTTGTCCGCTTCCATCTCATGAAACACGTTCATAAAGTTACTATGTTAACTGGCATAGATGTTACAAACGACAATAGCTTTGAATAGATTCGCGGAATTGTGCTTAAAATTATAAATTCTATTCAAATCAATACTTTGTAATGTGCGCATAGGAACTTTTGCCACATAACGAAGAACTGCGTTAACTCTGCGCAAAGTGAGCTGTGAGCTATTTAAGTAATGAATGTAGACATAACACTTATTTGTAAATAATGGTATCATAGATGTTTAAGGATATTAATGGTATTGCCTCACCCCATTGGATCCCGGGGGTGAAACACGGGGGTTGGTAGCTCAGAGACCAAATAAAAAGTCGCTTCTTACCTCAATAATTTTACTAATACAAGCCCTTGACCCCCCCCACCATCCTCCATCCACCAATCCATCCTCCATCCTTCTTGATACATCCTCCAACTGGCTCCTTGCAGTACAACGACGACGACACCCTTCGCGTACTCCTCGCAGTCGGTTGGCCCTTTCCTCACACCTCTCTCATTGAGCGAAGGTCTCCTGGGGTCTCCTGGGTCCCTCATGGCGTCCCGCCGTCGATGTCCGTCTGCGTCTCGACTCCGACAACTGTGGAACTGACCACCGCTAACGACTCGCGTAGCCGGGCCCCACCACTGGTCGTGGGGAGCCAGGGCTGCTCCTGCGGGTATAATTGGGAATGTTAATCACCCAGGCTGGGTAATTGGCTTCTAGCGCTACAGGATTAAAACTGGCAGATATTCGAATAAGAACGTTAAAAATACATATCATCCTCGGCAAACCAAGTTAAGAGTCATCTAGAGAGGATTCTAATGCAAAACTAGAAACTTTCACGAAACTTGTAACACGTTGTGTGTGTAATACGTGTAACGGATATTTGATACTAAAATATTAAGGGCATTATATGAACCGAGTTTTACGTAATAGAAGAAGTTATTGCAAAATGTAGTAAAAGTAGTTATTGCTCTGTGGTTGTTGTTACAGTATTCTAAAAGCTTTTGGAATTGTTTGTAGTTATTATAGTACGATTAAATAATATAGTATTCCTTTTGCAACAAATCTCATAAAGTTTGGTATCAGGAATAAAGACACAAACGCACACATATACATATATACTGGATGTACAATATTGTTTTCATTCCGTAAATTTTTAAATCTAAATGTTTCTTTTACCTAAGACTGGAGCGGAAAACGAGGAGACTTGTTCAATTATGTAACGTCGTGTTTATTCAGAGAGCAAATTGTATCACTTGGTACAAAACTGTCCAATTGCAACCCACCTCCTTTGAACAACAGGCCTTGCTGGGGTAATGCAGCAGTCTTTAAGACTATGTTTCAACACCATTAAAAAAAAAGTAAATACGTTGTGCTTTGTCCTCCTATCTACTCACTACAGAACAAAAATAAACCTGTCTCTGCTTTCAAACCATTTGTTTCCTGTACATGCAGTTCGTTGTCATGAGTTAATTTTATGATAAATCCATTTTTAACATTAAAAATACTAATTTTGCTTGGCTACACAAGTTTTATTTCATATATTGTCTGATACCTGTCTAGCTTTACATGTATAAACAAGAATAAAAAATATGTTCTTTAATCAAATCCGGGCTAAAAATGTTGTGCTATGAATTTATTTGTTGTCAAAAGTAACTTTTATTTGTTTTTCGGAAACATTATAAAACATAATATACGCAAATACTCAAAACTTTGGGTAGGACAAACTTATGAAAAGTATATCTGGTTGAGAGCCATAACAGCATTTTTAATTATGTCAGCTGGCTAAAAACTTTTGAAATGGTTATATTATCTCTTTGTTATTAAATAGATATTATTGAATTTTATTTATAGGCAAATCTGATTGTTTTTTGTGCAAAAGTAGTGATGGACTAGCGAGGTGAAGCCAAGCTCGGAAATATGATGAAAAATCTAAGGACGCTTTAGCTACAAAGTTCAGCCGATTATTTTTGGGAAATAATTCAAAGATCAATTTGAAAACAAAAAAGTGTCATCAACCATTGTTAACAATAATAAAGTTAGAGTTGGCGTACCAAAGAAAATGGACTGTGTACTGGCTCATTTTTTAGCTCCATCAAGAAGGAAAAAGCATACATTTTACGGACCAGGTTAATGCATCGAGTACAAGTGTTTTTATGAAACATCAGTTAGTTGTGGAAAATTTACAATACTTTATTTTTTACACAATTCCAGGATTCCAGAATAAAGTAAAGGTAAATAAAATACCCCCTTCACAGCAAACCTGCGTACTCAGCGAATTTCCAATGCATAATTTATATCTTAATCCCACATAAAGCCGCACACCAAGTTTCATAAAAATATATTCACATATAAGCAATTTTAATTATTCTCCTTAAGAATAACATTGGTAATGATTACGTAGGTTTGCTGAAGCAAGGAACACAAACAATTAGTTTTTATGCAAATATAAATAGAATTTTACTAGGAGAAGCCACATACCAAGTTCCATTGAAATTTTCAATCATAAATAAGCGCTTTATAACATTCTATTTATTCGCCATAAGAATAACATGGGGGCTGAGAAAGCAGGTTTGCTGCAACAAGGAACAAAATAAACGGTATCAGGAAACTGACACATACTTTCTCCCTTTTAGACAAACTTTAATGACAAAAATATTTGTTATTTACTAAATATAGAATATGAAGTATAGATAAATGTACAGAAAATTTTCTAAAATAGTTGTTTTCAGAAATATCCACCCAAATTGCTTTTACTTTCTCCCCCTATACATAGTATATGGAGAAAGTATTGTTTTCGTAAAAATTTTCGAATTTGAGTTGTTAGTGGAAATATTCGTTTTGGTGCTCCCTGAACCCAAAAAAGTGGTTTTTACGTGATGTCTGTCTGTGTGTGTGTGTGTGTGTCCGTGTGTGTGTGTGTGTGTCCGTGTGTGTGTGTGTGTGTGTGTGTGTGTGTGTGTCTGTGTGGATGTGTACAGAGCTAGAGCCCTAACCTATGGGCCGATTTTTATGAAATTTGGTATGTAGGTACTAATTCACGATATCTCCAGGCGTTTTTTTCATTTTTTTGAATTTTTGATTTTTAAGGGTAATTATCCCCCCAAAACCGCCAAAAACATGAAAAATCCAAATTTCTCAAAAACGGCTCTAACGATTTTGATTAAACTTTCGTGGTTTGTAGAACTTTAGGTTTCCAACAAAATGACACCACCCGCATTTCTGGAAAAATGCGGGTTCAGAAATTACAGGACTTAAAACATCAAAAATTCAGTTTTTTGGATTTTTCATAAAAAATCATAAATGTTAAAAAATATTACTATTCACTACTAAAAAGAGCTCAAAAAACTAAATAAATTAGTATTTTAAATTACTATTCTACGATTGCTAGTTGCGGAGAAAATTGAAATTTTCATTTAGCGGTAAACACAGAACGTTGTCCAATGTTATTCTTATGGGGAATACAAAAATAACTATTTCTCACTTATTTACTGATCAATTTCATTTTATATGCAGGTCAAGTTAGCATTGACCAACAGATGATGTTCGAAATGTGTTGCTATTTAACCCTGGGGGGGCAAGGGGGCATTTCCCCTCTCAAAACTACTGTGTGTAGCAACGGACTCTATAGTGCCTCCAAAAAAGCAATTTGGGTGGATATTTCTGTAAACAACTATTTTAGACAATTTTCTGTACATTTATCTATACTTCATATTCTATATTTAGTAAATAACAAATATTTTTGTCATTAAAGTTTGGCTAAAAGGGAGAAAGTATGTGTCAGTTTCCTGATACCGTTTATTATGTCATATGACGGTTGTCATTATTTGTTATACATTGGTGATCACATTGGTTTTATTGCTGTTAATACTTGTTCTGATGATGTTGCTTGTTAATGATATGTCCTGTTTAGTGTGCACAAAGAACACTGTATCAAACACTTTATGGCTTTGGTCTATTAGTCTTCAAAGTTAATTTTATGGGTGTTTACTTTGGTGAATCAAATTATTACTGAAACAAATATTCATTATTTGATAGTTCATTGAATTAATTGTAATTTACACGCAATATTTACAAAGAGTATGGACGGGCGTTGTAGCTACTAACACATGCAACTTAAATGGATAAGAACGTAAATAAACGGTATCAGGAAACTGACACATACTTTCTCCCTTTTAGCCAAACTTAAATGACAAAAATATTTGTTATTTACTAAATATAGAATATGAGGTATAGATAAATGTACAGAAAATTGTCTAAAATCGTTGTTTTCAGAAATATCCACCCAAATCCCTTTTTGGGAGGCACTATAGAGTCCGTTGCTACACACAGTAGTTTTGAGAGGGGAAATGCCCCCTTGCCCCCCCAGGGTTAAATAGCAACACATTTCGAACATCATCTGTTGGTCAATGCTAACTTGACCTGCATATCAAATTTTAATGAAATTGATCAGTAAATAAGAGAGAAATAGTTATTTTTGTATTCCCCTTAAGAATAACATTGGACAACGTTCTGTGTTTACCGCTAAATGAAAATTTCAATTTTCTCCGCAACTAGCAATCGTAGAATAGTAATTTAAAATACTAATTTATTTAGTTTTTTGAGCTCTTTTTAGTAGTGAATAGTAATATTTTTTAACATTTATGATTTTGTATGAAAAATCCAAAAAACTGAATTTTTGATGTTTTAAGTCCTGTAATTTCTGAACCCGCATTTTCCAGAAATGCGGGTGGTGTCATTTTGTTGGAAACCTAAAGTTCTACAAACCACGAAAGTTTAATCAAAATCGTTAGAGCCGTTTTTGAGAAATTTGGATTTTTCATGTTTTTGGCGGTTTTGGGGGGATAATTACCCTTAAAAATCAAAAATTCAAAAAAATGAAAAAAACGCCTGGAGATATCGTGGATTAGTACCTACATACCAAATTTCATAAAAATCGGCCCATAGGTTAGGGCTCTAGCTCTGTACACATCCACACAGACACACACACACACAGACACACACACACACGGACACACACACACACACACAGACAGACATCACGTAAAAACCACTTTTTTGGGTTCAGGGAGCACCAAAACGAATATTTCCACTAACAACTCAAATTCGAAAATTTTTACGAAAACAATACTTTCTCCATATACTATGTATAAGGGGAGAAAGTAAAAATGGGTTTTTATACAATTATCAATATAACTCAATCAAGTGAAGCTACATACCACGTTTTAGCGAATTTCCCCTATAGGGAAGAAGCTATTAGCGTAGGTCTCATGGTAAGACTTAAACCCGAGACCATGATAACTTTTTGTTTTGAGGTCCCCAGATGCCAAAAACGCTATTCGTTCAAATGTATATATATATATGTCCGTTAACACGATAACTTGAGTAAAAAAGGTCCGATTTTAATGAAATTTGGCTCAAACGTGTAAAATGACATTCATGACTTTAAGTTCGAAAACCAGAAAAATCGGATCATGTGAAGGGGGGTTTATGGGGGTTTTAAATATTCCAAAAATCAGTTTTTTGCATTTTTCACCCTAAAATGTTTAAATAACTTAATTTTGGTTTTAACCATGTTGTAGAGCTTACAAAAAACAAATAATATAGTTTTTTGATTTATTAACCTAGGTTGAGTGGTTGCGGAGAAAATCCAAAAAAACCTACTCATAAAATGTCCCATGTTAATCTTATGGGAAAACGGTTTTTGGTTTTTCCTCAGTTCATTTTAATGTAAACTTCACATTTGCTTTTACCAATCCGTTCAGCTCCACAAAACAATCATTTTGATGTTTAAATTGTGATTCTACGCCCAACCGTTGCAGAGATATTCAAAGTGCTAAACACAGTACGTTGTCCAATGTTATCCTTATGGAGAATAAATAAAATTTGATATCCCGATTATTTATGGATGTATGTTGATGAAACTTGGAATGTGGCTTCATGTAGTATTGGTATATTGATATTTGCACAAAAAATTGATTTTTTGTTGATTATTCCCGTAGCAGCAAACCTGCGTACTCAGCCCCCATGTTATTCTTAAGGAGAATAACTAGAATGTTATATATCGTCTTATGTTTTTTTCTTCTTATTACTTACTTATTTATGAATCTAAATTACTAACTCTTGACTAATTATCTGCTCGGATGTGATCGGGAAATGTGGATATAAAAGTGACGCTATCTGATCTGTGGGCAATGGCTACCATGTGCTAAGCCTAGCTTGTCTTCACAATAATGAGTGTTATTACCTACAAAATTCACTAGGCTATTTAAATATAGCTCACAAATGCTCTTATTTGACTTATCAATAAATATATTTCTACCTATGGTCTTCTTTGGTTTATTGTAGTGAGTAGAATGTGTTTTGTATTTAATCTGGATATCAACAGAAGGTAGGTGTACAATTTCTAGAATGTCTTAACTATTTCAATGAAATACAAATTACAAAGAAACAATATAATATTTATTTATCTAGTAATCTCAATTGTGTTTTAAAAATTTATCATCAAAGGGGATTTACAAATAATCTACAATTCAGGGGAACAGTTACAGTGAATGGCCTAGGCTAGAAGATTGATGGCAATAATACATGTAGGCTTAAGACTAGAATGTTCATATTTTGATTCTAAATGGGTTTATTTTATAAATGAGGGTTCTTTTTCTCAGGGGGAAAGTATCGTGCTGACTTGAATAACGTTGAAATTATAGATGAAAGAATATTTAGTCCAATTAGGCTTATGCTGTTTACAAATTGCAACAATGAAAAATTTTGGTGTTGTCCAAAAGGAAAGTCCAATGGTTTTCACTGAATTTACTGATGATTAAAATACACAAATTAAATTTAGAAAAGATAGTTCAATGTAATAATATACTCTTGATGTTAATTTAACTTTCAGAACATTAGACTTGTTCTATTTAATGTCTGTATTCTTTCAAGTCCCTAACAGAATACACAATGGAAGTGGTTTACCAATCAGCTTACAAAGTTCTTCGCTCAATACCAATTTTAGGGATAAAACAAAGAAAAGGGAGTGAATTTAAAATGGTATTATACTGAGCAATGAGTCCCTAATAAATGAGCACTAAGCAATTCAAAACTTTAGGCCATACTGGGTGAATTTAAATAGGAACTGTGTCCTGCACAGATTTTAGGTCTTAAGACTATGGCATCTGGAACAAGAAGGAAGATCTAGCAGAGATGAGGTCTGGAAGCATGGCCCATTGTTGAAAGCACATGGTACACAATTGTTAACACTGCTCACTGTAATTTAGATTCCTTAAGGACTATTTTTGAAAAGTATATTATATTAAATTTTAATTCTATTGCAATCCTCTCACATAAATTATATCTAAAATATTATTATTAGCAACATATTAAATTAAGTGAGTAGGCTATTAGATGTGGATAGGCTGTGAATAATTATTGGTGATTAATTAATGACATACATATTATTTTACAATTGCATAGATAAATAAACATTAAATACATAGAGGGGAATGGTTTTCTGAGGAGTTGTGGTAAGGATGATTATCATTGGGCATGAACATAGGGTAATTAATACAAATAACACATTTAGGGGAAATTAATTAATTAACACATTGATAGGGAAACTTAAAAATATATAACACATAATGGGAAAATTATCACTAAATAATGAATGGATGACATGTAATACTATAATTATCTCCTCAGAAAGCTGTATGATATGGAATTAAAGACAGATTTCGATCTAGTATGAAATGGAATACATGAATTATTTAGTATGAAACATATTTACAGCTAGTTATGAGGTACATTAAATGATTGATGTTGGTTGGTGATAATACAATTCTTATTCTACATTTACAGAAACATAGGAACAATACATAAATGGGGAAATATGGGATGAGGGATTAGGATATTTCATGACCGGACACAAGGGGAATTGGGATTAAGAGAACATTTAATATAACAATTGTTTATTGGTATGGGGATAAAATTCTTCACTTGCATAACAACACTTTTAGTTTTTTACATTGTTTATTACAAGGGCAAAATCACTGTTTATAATCATCGCATTTAATAAATAAATCGGTATTCAACACTGTTTCTGGGGAATAATCACACTGTTCACACTTGGGGAATATGGGAAGGGGGCACGCACTCGCGGTTAAGGTTCATGACGATCTCCTCATTTAAAATTATTACACTTGATGATGATGATTGATAAACTATATACACTGTTTTTAAGAGTTAATTTTGTCAGGGTCTTCTTCACTATTTACAGTATTCTCTTCTACTATGGGTTCTATGTATCTTTTTAATGCAGATATGTGGTATGGCCCAAATAAGAGGTCTTCGTTTTCTCTGGTTACATGAAAAGTAGATTTTCCTAATATTTGCTTAGTGATGAATGGTCCTTCGTAAACCTCGAAAAGCTTTGCAGTTTCTCCATAAATAGCTAGGGAGAGGGGATGTGATTTGATTAGCACTTTATGATTTATCTTTAATGTTTGTGGTTTTCGATTCTGATTTAATTTTGCTGATCTTTTAATTCGTTTGGAATCTAACCTGCGTTTAGCGATAAGTAACTTCTGTTCTATTGGATTGTCGATTATGAATGGATTTTCAGACAAATATTTTTCCCAAAAGCGGTGATCTCGAACGCCGAATTGTAGTTCGTTAGGAGTGAATCCGGTCGATTCATGATATAATTCATTGAGACATGCGTTAATATCAGGAATATATTTCGCCCACTTCTTGTGTTGACGGGAGCAATAGGTGCGTAAACATCTCTTAATTTCTCGAATAGGTCTCTCGGCAAGGTTGTAGCATGGGTGGTACACTGGATTGAAAATTAATTCGATACTATTCTGCTCCATCTTCTGGATGTATTCTCCGCTCTTGAATTGTGTTCCATTATCAGACTGGATTCTTTTAGGGTATCCATAATTTGGGAAGTGTTGAGTAAATAGTTTATTTAATATTGTTTTAGTGGTGGCTTTTTGCATAGGGTATAACTTGATGAATTTGGTGAAGATATCGATGACAATAAGTACGTATTTAACGTTTGACACACTGGTAGGAAGAGGTCCGATGACATCAACGGCTAGCTGTTCGTTCTTTCCTGTACATAGCACTCCTTTCGCTGTGGCCATCAGCGGTCGGTTGCTGATCTTACATTTCTGACAGGTATCGCACGTAGATAAATGTTTCCTTATGGTTCGATTCATGTTTCGAAATATGAAGGTTTCTTCTGAAAGCATTTCTTAGCTCCGCAATGTAGGTAGAATAGGTGACATTCCCATATGAGGTCTTGAATCATGCAATGATGTACAGCAATTAACCATTTATTTCTCAATTTTTGATAAAGGGTATTATTATGAATGCGGAAATTATTTGATAACTTTTGTGCGACTTCTGAATCTGGTTGTTTTTCTAATGTTTCAATTATGGGTTGGAGTTTGGTGTCTTCTCGCTGGAGTTGGGGTAAGTTTCGTAATGCGCTCTTTAGATTTTGATCGGGGATATTCTCAATGTAATGAATAGTTAATTCCTTTGGATTGTTGTATGAAATAGCGGATTGATCGATGGAGATGCGACTTAGCGTGTCTGCAGTGATGTTATCTGTACCTTTACAGTGGACAATTTTAAAGTTATATTCCTGTATGGTGAGTATCCATCTGGCCAATCGATTATTTAATAATTGGCACGTTTTTAAGAAGGTGAGTGCGTGGTTATCTGTGATGATGGTTAATTTCGTTCCCAGGACAATGTATCGAGACTTTTGTAGACAATAAATGATGGCAAGGAGTTCCTTTTCAGTGGTGGTGTACCTTTGTTCGACTGGTTGTAACGTTCTCGACATTAAAATTATGGCAGCTTTCTCACCATTTTCTCGTAATTGATATAAATGTCCGCCTATTGCATAGTCAGAAGCATCAGTTTGTAAGAAGAATTCTTTAGATGGGTCTGGGTGTTTTAAGACGTTTGTTTCCAGAAATAGTTGTTCAATCTTCAGAAAAGTGGCATCATCTTCGTTAATCCAGATAAATTTGTTCTTCTTTGAAGTTAATCGCATCAATGGTTGTGTGGTTGCAGAGAATTTATCTATGAATTCATTATAGTAATTTATGCTGCCAAGGAAAGCTTTAAGTTGAGTTCTGTTTTTTGGTGTAGGGAAATTTAGTATTGGTTCTACTTTGCTCTGGTCCATGTGGAGTCCATCGTTAGTTAAGGTGTACCCTAGGAATGGTACAGAATTTTGGCAAAACTTTGATTTGTTGAATCGAATGGTCATGTTGGCTTCTTCTAATTTGCTGAATATGTACTCTAAATGTTTCATGTGAGACTCGAAATCGGGTGAAATTATGCAGATGTCGTCAACGTAGATTGCGGTAAAATTCTCAGTTTCTGAATCGAATACATTGTCTAGCGCTCGAACTAAAGCAGCTTTTGATGTGGAGATACGAAATGGTGTCACAGTGTACTGGTATATTTTGCCTCTGAATTGGAATGCCGTATATTGTTTGGAATTTTCAGTTAATGGTATTTGCCAATACGATGCGGTCAGGTCGATACTACTTATAAACTTTGCATTTTTGCATTTTCCGAGGATCTCATTTACGCTTCTATTACATTCAAAATCAGGTATGATAATTTCGTTTGCTTTTCGGGCGTCAAGGCATAGCCGTATTTCTCCCGTTTTCTTAACAACTGGAATTATCGGGTTAATAAAAGTGCTTTTACTCCTCTCAATTACACCTAAGGATTCCATTCTGTCGATCTCTTGTTGTACTGCATCTTGATATTGTTGTGGTACAGGATAAGTTGTGCTTTTAAAATGTTATGGATTGTCTACTCGTAACTCGTGAGAATATTTATTGCATATGCCTGGTTGTTCGGAGAAAACATGTTTGAACTTATTTAATAACTGACTTAAAATTGTTTGTTCTTCTTTCTTGATGTAATCATTTGATGTTAAAGATGTATTAATTTCTTCTTATGTCAATGTGCTGTCGTTTATTGGATTTGTTTGTAATTCATTGAAGTTGTATGCTGTGCTATCATATTTATCATATATTAAATCATCATTGTACTCATCGTACATCATATTATTACAATTATTATTCATATTATTATTTGGCCTATGGCTATTATTAATTATTATTTGACATAACTGTCCTTCATGATGACAAATATTAAACTTCATTGTAACATTAGCATTATTGATTTTCATATTTATTTCATTTGTGTTGAAATTCAAATCCATTTTGAGGGCAGATAGAAAATCGACTCCGAGAATTATAGGTTTTATTAAGTGTGGTACTATCAAATATTCAGTTAACATCGTATGTTTATCAATGGTGGTGGGAACATATATTGTACGGGAAACACGTTTAGATTTTTCTCCAACAGCTGTCTTGATAACGGTATTATTCACTGATAATTCCTCAAATGGTTGTAGTTTTGCCTTATTTTCATTAAACCAAGCTTCCGCTATACAAGTTACTGAAGAACCGGAATCAATTAAGGCACTAGTGCTGATATTATTTAATGTTATATTGATTTCTGGACAGTTAATTTGTGTATAGTTTGAATTGACATCATTTTCGTATTCATCTTCTAAGAGGAAATTTTTATCACATATTATATTGTTAGTCTGCATGAGATTTATAGAATGGTTAATAGTTTGACCGAGGATATTGTAAGTAGGCGCTGTATTCAATGGGTGATCACTAGACAACATAACCCTTTCTCGGACGTGGTTTACAGCGCCGAGTCGTTTCCCTGTCTCGTCGGAGACGATGAGAAACGTGGACTAGCATTATTATTACTTGAGTGTGGACTCATCGGAGGTGCAGTTGGTGCATTAGGCGGCGGGTTAGGATTTTGCCTAAATATCGCACAGAGTTGGTTCTGTTCGTTGGTAGGGTGGTTGCGATCGTGTTTGTAATTTTGATCATAATTTCTGTGATGATATTGTTCACGCTGATATGGTTTTTTGTCATGATGGCTTCTATGATATTGTTTGTGGTTGTTACCATTATTATTCCGATAATTTTGTTGGTTTCGGTATGAAGAGTTGTTCGGAGTATATTTGTTTTGCTGGTAGCTATGGTGCGTGTTCATTTTTGGTTGATACCTATCGTTGGTTAGCATACCTATCGTTGTAATTTTGTTGGTTTTGAGTAGTCGGGCTGGCTGGTCTGCTGCTTTGTTGGTTGTTATGGCTCCTAGCTTTCTTTGGTCCGTCCTTGACGTCTTCTTTTTGTAGTAATCTCTCCATTGCTCGGATCGTGGTGATGTTTTGGACACTAATACTGTCTTGTATTATTGAGTCAAATCGCTCTGCCATGAGGGTAACAATCTCCTCCTCACTCAAACTAGGCGTCATCGACTGTAGTAATAATACTCGTTCTTTTAAGTATTCCGTCCGGCTTAACATCCCATTGGCTCTATATTTCTCAGACTCGATTTTAGCTTTGATTCCGCGTTGGACTGCCTGACTCCAGTATTTTAACTCAAATTCTTTCGCAAATCGTTCCCAATCGGTGATCTCAGTTTTTATTAGTTGTAACCATCGGGATGCAGGTCCTTCAAATGATGTTTCTAGTAGGTCTTTTAAATACTCAGTTGAATCGCAATATTGGTTTCGTTCGATGACTCGTTCGTAGTATCGTCTTAATTTATGTAGGTACTCATTTGGGTTGCCGCTACGTCCATTAAATTTTGGCATTAGTCGGTCATTAGCTTCGCTACCATTGCAGATTACTTTAATTTGTCCTGTCATTCCGCTTAGTTGATTGGATTGTTTCAGGTTGGTTACTTCGGCTTCACACTTATTTAGGTTTTGGTTCAAGGTTTGGATTTCGAGTTGTTTTGTTTCAATTAGTTTTGTCTGCAATGTAATTTTAGGTATGACTTCATTTTGTAGTGCCGTTAAGTTTGTTTTTGAGTTACGCTCATTATCCAGTTCTGTTTTGATTGTTAATTCTTCTATTTTCTGATCAAAACTTTGCTTATGTTCTTCAAGTTGAGATTTGACAGTAGAGATGATATTTTCCTGGCATTGTTTGTTTTCGAATTCAGAAGCGATTTGTTGTTGTGAAATGCTGTCTATTACAAAATGTCTCATTTGAGTCTGGGAGATTTCAATTCTGAGCATGAGTTCATCATTTAATTTAGTGGTTTTTTCGGCTTGTGTATTTTGTGTCAGTTTAATAGCGTTGATTTCTAGTCTAATTTCAATTTGGTTTTCCCTAGTTTCTTGCATTTGAGATTCAAAAGCGTTTCGACAGGCTTGAATTTCTTGCTGGGTTTCATTGGTTTTATCGTTGATGATTCGGGTTAGTTCAGCTTTTGTTCGATTGATCTGTTGTTGAAAGTCCGCATGGATCGTTTGGATTTCGGATTTAGTTTCTCGTATTTCAGATTTAGTTTCTCGTATTTCAGATTTTAATTCAGCATTATTTTGTTCGATTCTATTATTTAAGTCGATGTTATTTTGTTCGATCTTAGCACTAGTTTGTTCAATTTTCGTATTAGTTTGTTCGATTTTCGTATTTATTGATTGCTCAATTTTGTTTCCTAAATTGGTCATGAGGGCATCTTGCATGTTTATGTCGATTGCGGGTGTTGGTGTAGTTGGATTTGCAGTATTTACTTTATTTGGGTAGGACAAACTTATGAAAAGTATATCTGGTTGAGAGCCATAACAGCATTTTTAATTATTTCAGCTGACTAAAAACTTTTGAAATGGTTATATTATTATCTCTTTGTTATTAAATAGATATTAGTGAATTTTATTTATGGGCAAATCTGATTGTTTTTTGTGCAAAAGTAGTGATGGACTAGCGAGGTGAAGCCAAGCTCGGAAATATGATGAAAAATCGAAGGACGCTTTAGCTACAAAGTTCAACCGATTATTTTTGGGAAATAATTCAAAGATCAATTTGAAAACAAAAAAGTGTCATCAACCATTGTTAACAATAATAAAGTTAGAGTTGGCGTACCAAAGAAAATGGACTGTGTACTGGCTCATTTTTTAACTCCATCAAGAAGGAAAAAGCATACATTTTACGGACCAGGTTAATTCATCGAGTACAAGTGTTTTTATGAAACATCGGTTAGTAGTGGAAAATTTACAATACTTTATTTTTTACACAATTCCAGGATTCCAGAATAAAGTAAAGGTAAATAAAATACCGCCTACGCAGCAAACCTGCGTACTCAGCGAATTTCCAATGCATAATTTATATCTTAATCCCACATAAAGCCGCACACCAAGTTTCATAAAAATATATTCACATATAAGCAATTTTAATTATTCTCCATAAGAATAACATTGGTAATGATTACGTAGGTTTGCTGAAGCAAAGAACACAAACAATTAGTTGTTATGCAAATATAAATAGAATTTTACTAGGAGCAGCCACATACCAAGTTCCATTCAAATTTTCAATCATAAATAAGCGCTTTATAACATTCTATTTATTCGCCATAAGAATAACATGGGGGCTGAGAAAGCAGGTTTGCTGCAACAAGGAACAAAAAAATGGGTTTTTATACAATTATCAATATAACTCAAACAAGTGAAGCTACATACCATGTTTTAGCGAATTTCCCCTATAGGGAAGAAGTTATTAGCGTAGGTCTCATGGTAAGACTTAAACCCGAGACCATGATAACTTTTTGTTTTGAGGTCCCCAGATGCCAAAAACGCTATTCGTTCAAATTTATATATATATATATATATATATATATATATATATATATATACACACATATATATGTGTGTCAGTTAACACGATAACTAGAGTAAAAAAGGTCCGATTTTGATGAAATTTGGCTCAAACGTGTAAAATGACATTCATGACTTTAAGTTCGAAAACCAGAAAAATCGGATCATGTGAAGGGGGGTTTATGGGGGTTTTAAATATTCCAAAAATCACTTTTTTGCATTTTTCACCCTAAAATTTTTAAATAACTTAATTTTGGTTTTGACCATGTTGTAGAGCTTACAAAAAACAAATAATATAGTTTTTTGATTTATTAACCTAGGTTGAGTGGTTGCGGAGAAAATCCAAAAAAACCTACTCATAAAATGTCCCATGTTAATCTTATGGGAAAACGGTTTTTGGTTTTTCCTCAGTTCATTTTAATGTAAACTTCACATTTGCTTTTACCAATTTGTTCAGCTCCACAAAACAATCATTTTGATGTTTAAATTGTGATTCTACGCCCAACCGTTGCAGAGATATTCAAAGTGCTAAACACAGTACGTTGTCCAATGTTATCCTTATGGAGAATAAATAAAATTTGATATCTCGATTATTTATGGATGTATGTTGATGAAACTTGGGATGTGGCTTCATATAGTATTGGTTTATTGATATTTGCACAAAAAATTGATTTTTTGTTGATTATTCCCGTAGCAGCAAACCTGCGTACTCAGCCCCCATGTTATTCTTAAGGAGAATAACTAGAATGTTATATATCGTCTTATGTTTTTTTCTTCTTATTACTTACTTATTTATGAATCTAAATTACTAACTCTTGACTAATTATCTGCTCGGATGTGATCGGGAAATGTGGATATAAAAGTGACGCTATCTGATCTGTGGGCAATGGCTACCATGTGCTAAGCCTAGCTTGTCTTCACAATAATGAG
The DNA here is from genome assembly GCA_963675035.1 of Allygus modestus. Classification (NCBI taxonomy): domain Eukaryota; kingdom Metazoa; phylum Arthropoda; class Insecta; order Hemiptera; family Cicadellidae; genus Allygus; species Allygus modestus. The sequence continues at coordinate 384,854,851 of OY776111.1, read as the reverse complement.
TGTTATTACCTACAAAATTCACTAGGCTATTTAAATATAGCTCACAAATGCTCTTATTTGACTTATCAATAAATATATTTCTACCTATGGTCTTCTTTGGTTTATTGTAGTGAGTAGAATGTGTTTTGTATTTAATCTGGATATCAACAGAAGGTAGGTGTACAATTTCTAGAATGTCTTAACTATTTGAATGAAATACAAATTACAAAGAAACAATATAATATTTGTTTATCTAGTAATCACAATTGTGTTTTAAAAAGTTATCAATCAAAGGGGATTTACAAATAATCTACAATTCAGGGGAACAGTTACGGTGAATGGCCTAGGCTAGAAGATTGATGGAAATAATACATGTAGGCTTAAGACTAGAATGTTCATATTTTGATTCTAAATGGGTTTCTTTTATAAATGAGGGCCCTTTTTCTCAGGGGGGAAGTATCTTGCTGACTTGAATAACGTTGAAATTATAGATGAAAGAATATTTAGTCCAAGTAGGCTTATGCTGTTTACAAATTGCAACAATGAAAAATTTTGGTGTTGTCCAAAAGGAAAGTCCAATGGTTTTCACTGAATTTACTGATGATTAAAATACTCAAATTAAATTTAGAAAAGATAGTTCAATGTAATAATATACTCTTGATGTTAATTTAACTTTCAGAACATTAGACTTGTTCTATTTAATGTCTGTATTCTTTCAAGTCCCTAACAGAATACACAATGGAAGTTGTTTACCAATCAGCTTACAAAGTTCTTCGCTCAACACCAATTTTGGGGATAAAACAAAGAAAAGGGAGTGAATTTAAAATGGTATTATACTGAGCAATGAGTCCCTAATAAATGAGCACTAAGCAATTCAAAACTTAGGCCATACTGGGTGAATTTAAATAGGAACTGTGTCCTGCACATATTTTAGGTCTTAACACTATGGCATCTGGAACAAGAAGGAAGATCTAGCAGAGATGAGGTCTGGAAGCATGGCCCATTGTTGAAAGCACATGGTACACAATTGTTAACACTGCTCACTGTAATTTAGATTCCTTAAGGACTATTTTTGAAAAGTATATTATATTAAATTTTAATTCTATTGCAATCCTCTCACATAAATTATATCTAAAATATTATTATTAGCAACATATTAAATTAAGTGAGTAGGCTATTAGATGTGGATAGGCTATGAATAATTATTGGTGATTAATTAATGAAATACATATTATTTTACAATTGCACATATAAATAAACATTAAACACATAGAGGGGAATGGTTTTCTGAGGAGTTGTGGTAAGGATGATTATCATTGGGCATGAACATAGGGTAATTAATACAAATAACACATTTAGGGGAAATTAATTAATTAACACATTGATAGGGAAACTTAAATATATATAACACATAATGGGAAAATTATCACTAAATAATGAATGGATGACATGTAATACTATAAGCGCTTATTTATGATTGAATATTGATGAAACTTGGTATGTGGCTTCGCCTGGTTAAATTCTATTTATATTTGCATAAAAAACAATTGTTTGTGTTCCTTTTTTCAGCAAACCTACGTACTCATTACCAATGTTATTCTAATGGAGAATAATTAAAATCGCTTATATGTGAATATATTTTTATGAAACTTGGCTTTATGTGGTATTAAGACATATATTATGCATTGGAAATTCGCTGAGTACGCAGGTTTGCTGCGACGGGGGTATTATTAATTTATGTTCATAATTAAGGGAGTCATTACATTTGACTTATTCTCCATAAGAGTAACATGGGGGCTGAGTACGCAGGTTTGCTGCTACAGGAATAATGAACAAAAAAAACAACTTTTGTGCAAATATCAATATACCAGTACTACGTTAAGCCACATACCTAATTTCATCAACATACATTCATCAGTAATCGAGATATCAAATTTTATTTATTATCCTTAAGGATAACATTGGGCAACGTACTGTGTTTAGCACTTTGAATATCTTTGCAACTGTTGGGCGTAGAATCACAATTTAAGCACCAAAATGATTGTTTTGTGGAAATGAACAGATTGGGAAAAGCAAATGTGAAGTCTACATTAAAATAAACTGAGGAAAAGCCAAAAACATTTTTCCCATAAGATTAACATGGGAGATTTTATGAGTAGGTTTTTTGGATTTTCTCCGCAACCACTTAACCTAGGTTAATAATTCAAAATACTATATTATTTGTTTTTTTAAGCTCTATAACATGGTGAAAACAAAATGAAGTGTTTTAAACATTTTTGGGTAAAAAATGCAAAAAACTGAATTTTGGAAAATTTAAAACCCCCATAAAACCCCCTTCCCATGGTCCGATTTTTCCGGTTTTCGAACTTAAAGTCATGAATGTCATTTCACACGTTTGAGCCAACTTATTGTGTTATCGGACACACACACACACACACACACACACACACACACACACACACACACACACACACACACACACACACACACACACACACATATACATTTACATAAATTTGAACGAATAGTGTTTTTGGCATCTGGGGACCTCAAAACAAAAAGTTATCATGGTCTCGGGCTTAAGTGTTACCATGAGACCTACGGTAATAGCTTCTTCCTTATAGGGGAAATTCGCTAAAAGAAGATAAAAGTAACACAATATAGAAATATTTAATTCTAGTGGCTTGAAGGAATCATGACCCCTAACATTGATCTAAACTCTGCCTCTTCTGATTCTTTTACTATTTACATGCTGAGGAAAATGAAATAATATACGTAGGAACAAATGTCAGTTTGTAAACAAAGTAGATACTTAATCACATAATTTAATGTAAGCAGAGCAGACGTTTTTAAATCCCCATGCTTTTCTTATGGGGAATGTTTTACGTTATTAATCGTTTGCTGGTAATATTTTATAAATAATGTTTACCCAAGTTCCTGGGATCAAGACCTTTAATTTAAGCCGTCTTAAATTAAAAAATCTTTTACATAAACTTGTTGCTTATAGAATGATATACAAATATATTATTTTAATATCAAAAGGCTCAAAATTCCCTGTCATTTTATAAGCTTCACAAGATACTTAGGCATTTGAATCTTAGGCATTTGAATCTAATTACATATTCATCATGATGCCTAAGCAATAATATATCATAATAGGCTATCAATTTACTTTCATGATGATTGACTCCCAAAATGGACTGCAAGTTTATTTCCATTAACCGTTTTCACTTCACAACTATTGTCAACCGGTATTCGTTGTTTGATCTTCTTGCTAGCGTTAAACCATTTTTATCACTTGGGATCATCGTGGGATGTTTATTTTTATTGCTAGAAGTGTTTTACTGTGTAACCACGTAATCTCAGGGAAAAGGCTATTTATTCCAAATAAACTAGTGTTTAATATGGTGATAGTTGAAGGGTCTAAATACTAGCTGGGGTGAGCAACCGAAAGCGTTTTTGTTCGTACGATTTTATAGTCTATATAGTAAAATTAAACTTTATGCTGTAATATGGCCTCTGAGTTTTTAAATGTTGTTTTCCTGTTTCATGAATTTTATGAGTTAGTTAATATAGTTCTAAAGATTGCGGACTGAGAAAAGAAAGAATTATTTGTTAAACATACAGATTACTCAATGGTAATAGGATTTCTTAATTAAAGTGATTAAATACATTTTGCGATTTAATTAAATGTGACCGTTAGAAGAACACAATATTACAAATTTTTCCAAACACAGTTTTGGGTCCGGTTTTTTTTACATATACGAAATATTAATTTTATAAAAATTTGTATACAGTTTGTTAATGTTTCAAAATTTACAACCGTACATGGACTTTTTAACGTATAAAATACTCTAAGAAAATAAAATATAGATAAAAAACATTTCTTCTTTGATACAGTTAATATACTTATTAAAAACAGCTGCTTACAATACTGTCATATTGAAATGATGTGACACACACTTTTCTAATCCTTAGCCAGAAACTTCGTTATATCACATTAACGTTAAAAGTATACGTTAAAGTTTGTCGTAGATTGCACTTTAAAAGTTTTAACAGCTAGATTATTCGGAAGCAGAATCCAGTGCTCTAGCTTCTTCTTAACGGGTCAAGTTGTCTCAAGTGTCGATCTCGCGTTGTTGATGGATCAGTTATATACAGTTTTGATTGATCCGATATTATGTTAACTGATCAAATAACTACTAACACAAGGAATTGCGTTACAGTAAACACACGCCAGCGGTTCCCATAACTTTTGTACCATTTGTGACTGACGACGGAAAACTTGGTTCGTTTGAGTTCAAACTTAAACTTGAAGTTAAAATTTTTAGTGTAGTTTGTATTATACAGTTCTATAAGGCTAATATATACTTCACTATGGAAATATTGTAAGAACGATTAAGTTATTGAAAAATGTTCTGATCTCATTCTGAATCATTATATTAATGTTATAAAGAATAAAATATTGATTTTAGCGAATTTCCCCCATAGGGAAGAAGCAATTAGTACGTAGGTGGTATGGTAAGACTTAAGTCCGAGACCACAATAATTTTTCTTTTGAGGTCCCCAGATGCCAAAACACGATTCGTTCAAATTTATATAAAATATTTGTGTGTTTCAGATACCTCGATATCTTTTGAAAGAAACACCCGATTTTGATGAAATTTTGTGCAAATGTGGAGAGTAGCATTTATGACTTTAAGTTCTGAAACCAGATCGATCGGACTATGAGAAGGGGGTTTTTGGGGGTTTAACATTTTCCAAAAATATGTTTTTTGACCTTTTACCCTACAAAAAAAATGGAAAAGCACTCAATTATTCCAATGGCCAATGGGAGGGAGGCGCAAAGGATTTTACATCATATATTATATAATTGGCCTATGCTCAAGCTTATTATAATGTATTAAATATATCCCTACTCAACACTTGCTTATACATCTAGTGGTAGTTATGTTTTTTCATCGATAATTTCCATAGCCATTTTATAGAGCTTAAGAAAAAAATAATCTAGTATTTTTAATCATTAACCTAGGGAAAGTGGTTACGGAGAAAATCCAAAATTGTATTCATATAATTTCCCATGTTAATGTTATAGAAAAGAGGTTTTTTGATTTTTCTCGAATAATTTTTCTAAAAACTTCACATTACTTTCTACCAATAAGTTTAGCTCTACAAAACAATAATTATGGTGTTTTAATTGTTGCTCTACGTCCAACCTTTGCAGAGATATTCTAAGTGCCAAACACAGTACGTTGTACATTATCCTCCTTAAAGTCCTTATTTAGTCTCCTTATGGAGAATAAATAAAATATAGATTATTTATGAATGAATTAATATTGATGAAACATGAATGTGGCTTCAAATAGCTGTGATATATTGATACTTGCACACAAAAATGTTTGTTGATAATTTTCCTCGTAGTAGCAAACATCCATACTCGGCCCCCATGTCATTCATATGGAGAATTAGTAAGTGTTATATCTCCCTCAGTTATGAACCTAAATGAATAAAACTTGGTATGTAGCTTCACTTGGTTGAGTTATATTGATAATTGCAAAAAAACATATTTCCTATATTCCTCGTGTCAGAAAACCTGCGTACTCAGCAGGTTATTCTTATGGAGAATCAACAAAATGCTATATATCACTTATTTATGAATGTATTTTTGTGAAACTTGGTTCGTGGCTCCATAAAGTTGTGAGACACATATATATGCATTGGAAATTCGTTGAGTACGCAGGTTTGCAATGATGGGGGTATTTTGTGTTTAGTCGATATAGCAGTGAGTTACAAATTTGATATTTCTCAATGGTTTCTTTTTTGATTATTATGAAACCTTAATATTTAAAATTAGGGCCGATTTTATGAGCTTTGAATTTTATTTTTGCTCTACTCTTTTGTAAAAAATGTCATGGTAGTTGTATTATTTTTATTAATTGGCACAAAACAATATTATTTAATGTATTTAATGTTCTTTAATATTATTTTATAGTAAACTAGGTGTATGCTCAGCTAAAGCGAGCAGAGTTTGGATACTTTGTACTCTCTTGGTATTACCGATTACATTTACGAATGATATATAGTACGAATGATATATAGTAATAATATATGAGTTATAGTACTTTACTCTGGAGAGCGAGGGAGACGCTTAGCCCATTCGCTGTTTATTGAGTTGGAGAGCAATCCACTTCTCTGTAATCCCAGTAGTGTAATGCGCTGCATTCCAAACTGAAGTTGTTGCACAATTCGTTCATACTTCATATCTAATATAAATAAAATTTGATGCAATCACTGAGTCCAGCATTTTTAACACTACAGCTTTAAAGGCCAATGGGACGGAGGGGCAAAGGATTTTACATCATATATCATATAATTGGCCTATGCCCATGCTTAGTACAATGTATTAAATATCACCCTACTCAACATTTGCTTAATCTATCCATTGGTAGTTTTTCATCAAAAATTTCACACTTAAAGATCTAAATAATCTAAATCATCATCTATATAATCATAGTTTGTGATAACGGTTACCACAGCAAGACGCAAAGTTTTTCGTCCAACTTAACACTGTCAAAACTAAGCTCACGAATGCCACAAATGACATTATTGTAGTCATATTAAAAGAAGTGTACATCAATGCTATTTCATTACAAAGTTTTAAGACCCCGAGCGCCATCGCGAACTTTATCCGGAGACGCGGCTCCTAACACCAGTTTACGGTTGAAGTTGTCGCAAAGAGGATACAACGACTATTATCTGATAATTAATTGGTGCTTGGCCCCGAGACGTACAATAAAAAAGTAGAGATTTAAATATCGATATCGATCTGGTGTTACTTTACCATGGGTAGTGCTTGAACTCTATTAACCTTAATGATTATAATGAGATTGAAAGCTGTAAACAAATCTGCATAATTTAACGTTCATAATATGAGAATAACTATTATGTGGCCAACATATACTTCGTTGATTGAGTAACCTTCGTTACTCAATCGTTAATATTATCAATGTATTTCCACTTTTATAAAATTAAGTTGATTCTGTTTTATAGATCAATTAAAAAAGTGCAAGAAATGTTACCAATATAAACATAGGTTTTTAATTATAATTACAGGTGGTGTAATGACGGTATTTCATCAAAAACTTCGTATTTCTTTACAAGATGTATTTACACTTATCACACATAATATGTGATAAAAGGAAACATAAATAATCATACAAGCCACTACCTTTGTATGGTAACAATCATTTATGCACATACACTGTTTTTAGTGAGTGCAATATAAGTAATTTTCAAGTGTTGTAATACATTTTCAATTAATCCCCGTATTTAAAACGTTTAACTAATTGTATTTAAGTAGTCAGCGTTTTTTTCATATACGGGTATTACTTTGTTTGTAATACCATATTTTTTCATACGCATCAGAGAAAAAGCTTTAAAACTAGTGGAATAGGCCTACCTTTGAAACCTCATGAAATCAATTCACACATATGCAAATTAAAAAATGTTCTCGGGACATATGATTACCATTTCCATTTTAAGAACGAGCTTTAAGATTGCTTACGTACATTGTAACTGGATCAAATGTATGCGATTGTTTGCCTTTGACTCAGCGGAATTTAGCTGACCGTAATAGCATTACACTGTATAAAACTGATACTGCTTATGGTAAAAACAAGTATACAGGGTGTATTACGTAAGGTGTCTCAAACTAATTGCAGACGAAATAATTGACCTAGAAAGATTAAATAAAATTATTGTTTCCTACTACATCGACCTCAAGGAGTAACGTGAAATTAGTTTTAACTTGTTTAAAATACAGAGTGTACCAGAAACTGAGGTTCACTAGCTTGAATCTCGGAATTTTTAAATGTAATCATACATATTACACACCATTTTAAAGCTCTTTGTCATAAAAAACATTTGGTGAAAACAGAACTCACTCATCTAAACTCGTTTCAAAATGGCGGCCATTTTTGTGAAAAATATTAACATTTACGGAATACTTTGTATCTGCTAAACCACAAGACACAATTTTATACTGATTCAAATTTATGACTTGTATTGAACTCAGTATTTATTTTGATTTGTATTATTTTTCTGTGTTTAAAACACTGGCATGAGCATATCAGATGAGGTCAATAAGAGTAAGAAATGTGAATCAGATAAAAATTATGTCTTTTTTTGGCAGATACAGGGTATTCCATAAATTTTAATATTTTTCGAAAATATGGCCACCATTTTGAAACGAATAGAGTTGGAATAAGTGAGTTTTTTTTTTTTTTACTAAAATGTTTTTCTCTTAAAGGGCTTTACAATCATGTATAACTTCCAAGATTCGAACTAGTGACCCTAAGATTTTGGTACACCCTGTGTTTTAAACAAGGTAATTTTATGTTACCCCTTTGGGTTGTTTCAGTAGAAAGTTATTTTATTTCATCTTTATAGGTCAAGTGGTTCGTCTGAAATCGGTTTGAGACACCTTACGTGAGTCATCCTGTATACACTCCCTTTCCTAATTTTATATTTAAGGGCGACCCCGAAGTGGTCATATCCATCATAATATTGCTAAAATTCATAAAAAATAAGCTATATAACTTTTACGCTGGTTGACAAATGGAAATCTGTAAAATTACAGCATTTAGATAGTTGAGAAAACATTTAATGCAAATTGCGCAAGTAATATTAGCTAAAACACAGAGTAAACTTAATTCGTTAATAAGCTTTAATACGATTCGCTTATTAAGTATTATTTTTACTTGGATTTGATTAACAATCAAATTACACTTAACTTCCAAAATATTTTCAAACTACGACTTTGACCAGGTACATTTTAATTTCAATAAATTATCCATTAGACTACGAAACTCGCTTAAACCTAATGGCTTAGGACATGATCACAAATAACAAATTTAATTTTTGAGAGAAGCACAGGAATTATATATATTATGCACATGCCAGCTCATAAAAATAGTAAATGAGTTTATTGGCTGGATCTGATCTAATCTGCTCAAAACTATATTAGAATTGTAAATAACCAATAGCTTTTTTTTATAAAGCATTTTTTATCTAATATAAATTGTAATTTGTTGCAGATATTATTTACTGTATTTTAAACTAATAAAAGGAAAATTATATGATTAAAAGAGTTTATGTGCTTTAGGTCATAAATAAATTACCCGAACATAATAGTGAGCATGTATGTGGCGTGACATGTTCGTTAATCACAGGGCCTTTATTAAGGGGCCTGTTCATACGTAGATTGAAAAGTTATAGTGGTGACGTTCATAGAAAAACAACACGAGGCGTTTGAACAAGGTCGTGAAGGGCGTCCTATGGATGTTTGGGATACACTACAAAACTGATCGTTCGATGAAAAGCTTCGTTTTGGACTTTAATTATCACTTTAGTTGTCCATGTATCACTACAAAGAATCCCACCCCGGATTTAAATAAAACAATTAGTTATTTACACTCTTTATAGCCTTGTTTTGGAATAATAAATCTATTCGTTATAAAAATTTCAAAAACCGTTCTTACCTATATTATAATTATTTAGGCTTATCCAAAAACTATATAAATACCCTTAATCTTCTCTGGCCCAATGTATGTGTTAAATTGTGGTTAATTAAGGTCTTTGTTTAATTAGACCTACTTGGGTTGATCATGTCGGTTACAATGGGAAAATTCTTGTTGGATTAAAAATACGTTATATGAGGTGAAGCAAAGGACTTATTGCCACCAGTAAACATACGTTTGAGTAGTTAGCTCATCACATCAAATATATTTTCATAAGTAAGATAAACATTTAAACTGTAAAAGCCAAGGGATCCCTTGGGGTACTTCCAATATCTTCAGAATTGTTAAGCATGCAGCAACAAATTTATATCCTACATTATAAAAACCTTCTAATTTGGCATCGCTTATTTCCCATTTCATTACATGAATTTTGGAATTATACTTTTTAATATAAAAAAGGAGATTTTAAAGGGCTATTTGCTAACAAATACAGGATCGTTTTTACTAATCAAAACTAATTAAATAAATGAATGTCAGTTTTGCTGGGGTATTAACAGAGATACTTTGTTTCTTAACTAATGAAGTGTTATCAAAATTGAAAACACAACTGAAAGAACACAGGTAAAATGCTCGTAGACCGAGAGTTCGGGATCCGTCTGAGGGTTCGAGTGAGCATTGCCACTGCATTGGTGCATTTGATTAACACTTAATTGCATGTGTTACATTCATCTTTTATTTTCACAGCATTAACTGTTTATAATGCAATATTACTTTCGTTTCTAGCTACAAACGGCAGTGGTAGAGATAAGCTTGACACGTATTGGCCACAGACACACGATGTGTACACGTGATAATCCCTGTGGTGACGAATGAGGATGGATCAAACTGTCCTGCTGATAAGGGGGGACAAAAGTTTTGGCGGGATTAGTAGGAAATCAAATTGACTCTACGTTTCTTTAATTCTAGATATGTCAGTAAAGTAATAAAATAACAAAATCCAAAAGGATTGCACTCTTTTGTGATGCCTCGCTAAAGTAATAGTGATAACTAACTGTACTACATAAAGTAGTCTATATATATAGGCTATCGACATTAAAATTAGCAAGGAAGCAGAACTATACCAACTTCTTAAATTAAGACAAAATATTAACGTGGCATACTGAACATTAAACAATCAATCATTCAAACACAAACAAGACCTACACCTAACACAAGTTCGACTCAACTTTATCAAAAACATTCTAAAACGTTTGTTTTATCCCCAACCATACCCTAACACACATTTAGTTTAATTCAAATTTAAGAAAACATATATTTTATTAACATGTCATTTAAATACTCTTATAGAAAAGCAGCAGGGGCTTGATCCCCAGTGATCAGTGAGCATTGCCGTGGTTCAGTTCGTCAACCAGACGAAATATATATTTCATTACAAGTACCGAAAATGGCATTTTCCCGTGCACGCTCAAGTTTCATGTCCTCACACAGGAACAGCACATTTCCGTGCGAGGCGAAACTGAGCATGTGAAAGTGAGTTTCACGTACGAGGCGAAGCCGAGTACAGGAATAATTGAAGCTAGTGCCGGAATATCACTTTCGGTTCAACTTATGAGCGATACTTTTCATCACGACACCTATTTCTGTTTACATTTAAATTATTAAACAGTAAAAACAGCAATTTTAATTGTAAAAATAAATGGTAAAGAAACATTAGTGCGCATAGTGGACAAATAGAAAACTGATTGGGAGCAAGGGAAAGTAAATTTAGAGCAAGAGAAAATCAGCCATTCGTTTTCCCTTGTTTGGGAAACCATTTAGATCTTGGGAAACGATCATTATCTTTGACATCAGCTGTAATCGACAATAGCTACTTTCTTACGGAGTGATGAAAATATCGTATGGTTCAGCATATTTGCAATATAACATAAGTCCCTTAGTATTTTCAAAATAACTTTATTCACTTCTTAATTAGACGATTTACAATAAAATAGATTGACCTCCGAAGCTGGGTAAGTTATATTGAATAGTTAAATTTAATTAGTTATTTGGGTAACAATTTAAGGTTATTGGCCCATATTCTACATTTGATTGAAGTAAACATACTTACCCCGTTAGCTAAGCTTGGAACCCGGCAAAATATGGTTTCAGTAAGACCTGTTTTTTTTATTGCTTTATATATTAGTACGCTAAATATTTGTAGCGTAAGCAGGATATATAATTTTTAAAGAATTACATTTAAGTGTTATGAACCCATTTATTGACATAAATTTGTTAAAACCTAATAAATATTTTCTAATGACTAGGCTAACATCTAAATTTGAGGGTAATTATATGCCCAACATTTGTTAATTTCTGTCTTTGCCGTAGGTCAGTCTCATCTAGTAATTTAAGGTCATATATATATGTTTTTTAACTGAGCCACAGTTATAAAAACATTTATTATTTATAGCGAAACAATTATCTTTAATTAAAGCTTGATGTCTTATTATTTTAATTAGATATTTTATTTTTACAAATACGATGATGAATATAAATGCCCCCGTCGCAGCAAACCTGCATACTCAGCGAATTTCCAATGAATATATATATGGGTATCACTACTACCTAGAGCCACTTACCAAGTTTCACAAAAATACATTCAATAATAAGTGATATAAAGCATTTGATTTATTCTCCATAGGAATAACATTATAATTGAGTACGCAGATTTGCTGCAACGAGGAAGATAAGAAATGTGTTTTTGCAATTATCAATATAACTCAACCAGGTGAAGCTACATACCAAGTTTTATTAATTTAGGTTCATAACTAAGGGAGATATAAAACTTTACTTATTCTCCATATGAATAACATGGGGGCCGAGTATGCAGGTTTGCTGCTACCAGGAAAAATCAACAAAACCATTTGTTTGTGCTAATATCAATATACCACAACTAGTAGAAGCCACATACCAAGTTTCATCAATATACATTCATAAATAATCGAAATATAACATTTTATTTATTCTCCATAAGGATAACATTGTACAACGTACTGTGTTTAGCACTTTGAATATCACTGCAACGGTTGGACGTAAAACAAAAATTAAAATTCCAAAATGATTGGTTTGTGGAGCTAAACTGATTGGTAGAAAGAAATGTGGAGTTTTTAGTGAAATTATCTGAGGAAAATCTAAAAACCGTATTCCCATAAGGTTAACGTGAAAAATTGTATGGACTAATTTTTTGACTTTTCTCCACAACCACTAAACACAGCTTAATGATTTAAAATACTAAATTTTTTTATGTTCAATAAAATGGCTATAAACCAAAATCTAGTGATTTTCAAATTTTAGGGTAAAAAGTTCAAAAAACTGATTTTTGACAAATTTTAAACCCCCATAAAACCCCCCCTTCCTATTGACCGATTGATCTGGTTTCCGAACTTTAAGTCATAAATGTCACTTTCCACATATGCGCCAAATTTCATCAAAATCGGGCGCTTCTTTCAAAAGTTATCGCGTAACGGACACACACACACACACACACACACACACACACACACACACACACACACACACACACACACACATATATACATATATATAAATTTGAACGAATAGTGATTTTGGCATCTGGGGACCTCAAAACAAAAAGTTATCATGGTCTCGGGCTCAAGTCTTACCATGCCATCTACGGTAATAGCTTCTTCCCTATAGGGGAAATTCGTTAAAAGGTAATTATTTCAAGTTGAATAATTTGTTCTCTGTGAAACGTAATAATACAATATAAAGTAATCCAGGCGAGAGATTCCCCGCATTGGTCCGGGTCTCTAATGGTGCTGAATGTGATTGGCCTTAAAACAAAATCTGACGAATTTTTAATTACTTTTGAATGTAATGGCTTCACTAATTTTACTTTGGTATTTATAAATACCCCCTTCGCAGCAAGTCTGCTTACTCAGCGAATTACAATGCATGTATATATTTCTCATTACCACATACAGCCACTCACCAAGTTTCATAAAAAATACACGAATAAATAAGCGATATATAGCATTTTATTTATCCTCCATAAGAATAACATTGAAAGCTGAGGACGAAGGTTTGCTGCAACAAGGATCACAAAATATGTGTTTTATGCTATTATCAATATACCTTAACCAGTCGAAACTGCATACCAAGTTTTATTAATTTATGTTCATAATTAAGGGAGACACTACATTTTACTTATTCTCCATAAGAATAACATGGGGGCTGAGAATGCAGGTTTGCTGCTGCGGGGAAAATTGGAAAACATTATTTTTCGTGTTCATATATCAATATACCAGTACTAGGTGAAGCATATGCCAAGTTTAATCAACATACATTCATAAATAATCGAGATATCAAATTTGTATTATTCTCCATAAGGATAACATTGGACAACGTATTGTGTTTAGCACTTTCAATATCTCTGCAACGGTTGGATGTAGAGTCACAATTTAAACATCAAAATGAATGTTTTATAGAGCTGAACTCAGTGATAAAAGCAAATGTGAGGTTTACTTTAAAATTAACTGAGGAAAGGCCAAAAACCTTTTTCCCATAAGATAACATGGGAGAATTTATGAGCACATTTTTTGGATTTTCTGCGCAACCACTTAACTAAGGTTAATGATTCAAAATACTATAAAATTTTATTTTTTTTCTCTATAAAGTGATGTAAACCAAAATTAAGTGTTTCAAAAATTTGAGGTTGAAAAATGCAAAAAACTGATATTTTGAACATTTATTAAAAAATAAACCTTAAACCCTCTTCCCATGGTCCGATTTTACTGGTTTTCGAACTTGTAATGAATGTTTGTTTACACATTTGAGCCAAATTTAATTGAAAACATGTTTTTTACTCAAGTTATCGTGTTAACGGACACATATATATATATATATATATATATATATATATATATATATATATATATATATATATATATATATGTATACACACATTTGAACGAATAGTGTTTTTGGCATCTGGATACCTTAAAACAAAAAGTTATCATGGTCTCGGGCTTAACTCTTACCATGCCACCTACGGTAATAAGAAGCTATAGGGGAAATTCGCTAAAAGAAAAGGTTTCCATTATAAATAAGTTTTCTGATGTAAAATAGTAAAATCAATGTATTAATAATGTTCCGTACTTTATTCCGGTGTTCATATATTCCTTTATGTACATTTAATTTATATCAAAACCATACCTTGTCCTTTTCCCGAAAATACTATATTCAGAACCATGTTATAATAATATAATAAATAAAACAGACTGGTTCAATATCTATATAATTCTAAGGTCTAATGGTAACTGCAGGAATATCTAACTGGTCAAACAGGATTTAGGCGTGCGTTTATCCTATCGTTACGGGTATTGGGATGAATATTTACAATATTCCATCAATTACAAATACTAATCTTGAAATATAATAGTAAACTGAAAATTGCATTTACTTATCATTAAATGCCTTCAGAATTGCAATAGGATTATTCAAATATAGGATTACATATATTAACCAGTTTTTACTTAGTAGATTCCTTAACCGATCTAAAACGTACGTATAAATATGCTAAAACTGACTGAAGGTATACAAATATAAATATTGTAATCGGAAGATTAGATATTTTTACCATGAAAACTATTATCAGATCATTTGTTGGAAGATGTCATTAAGATAACATCCAACCATCAAGTATTTTTTAAATAAAACTCAGAAAATTTATTTTTTTAGAATTTGGTTTACTCTCAAATAAGTCTAGTCAAAAATAGTTAATTTGACTTTTTATGAATGACTCTAAAACGCCAATTTTGAAATACAATAAATCAAATATGAAATCTGCCGAACCAAACTTAAAGGTTGTCGTAAAGTAAACCTATCATACTGGGGCATATAAAAATGTTCTTTGTGATTCCAACACATATCAAAATTCATTAAATATTCGAAACTCTTATCGGGCTTCACCCCACAAGTTTCAATGTTTACCTAATGTTAATGGTTAATTTAATTTGATCAGATAATTGTTTACTCAACCTGTTATTAAAAGTTCTTAGTTTCACCATAGAATGGAACAAAAACAAATTTTTGGTTCTGAAGAGTACTAAGTACTCTGCTGCATACTTCCTCTAATTTACAGATTTAAAATCAGGTGTTATTATAAAACAGTTGTTTGTTTGTTTTTGTTTTGTGTTGTCTTATTTTGGGATTATGTTAAACAAGTTTAGTTTGATTAAATAGCTTTATTCAAAACCGTATTTTCAATATATAAAAGTAGCGACAAGGACAAAGAATGCCTAGAAACCGTCAAAACGATCCGGATCAACAGGTAACAGATTTAAATAAAGTCATCACCAACTTCAACTGGATAAATTGAAAGGACGTCTTGTATACTGCGTTAGAATTACGCCACATGTAACTACTGGGTATTCACCTGCTGAATTGTTTATGGGACGTCAACTTAGATGTATTTTGGATTTGGTTCGTCCTCAGCAGAGAGATCAACACGAAGTGAACCAAACTACTACTGAAGGTTCAAATGTTAAAATTTTCAAATTTAATGAACCTATTTTCTAGGCAGAAACAAGAAATGGAAATATTCAGTGGAAACCAGGTAGGATTCTAAAGAAACTTGGGAAAAACATTTGGAAAATAGTAGCTAATGGGAAAATTCTAAAGAAGCATGCTGACCAACTCAGACAAAGAAGGGACAATTCATCAATTTAAAAAAGAGAGAAATGTGAACAATCTCAGTGGGAAGGCGAAGAGTACTAACGTACTCTGCTGCATACTTCCTCTAATTTACAGATTTAAAATCAGGTGTTATTATAAAACAGTTGTTTGTTTGTTTTTGTTTTGTCTTATTTTGGGATCATGTTAAGGCTGTGCAGTCAAAAAATTTTTAATACTTTTTCTCACGGTTTTTGGTATATTACGATTACACTAATCGTAAACACTCATTATTTTGAAAAAATATTTCCGTTATATTGGGGTTTTCCACCTTTGAAGTAACGTTTTAGGGGTATTTGGAATTCTACACTAGTTAAAAACGGCCAATCATAAATCTTTCAAAATTGGTTTATGTATTTTCAAAAAATATACTTAAGGGTTACCTAAATTGATTTTAATAAAACTTTTATTATTTTAGGAGATAATTTTTTTATCTCGGTTGTTTTTTTATTCAAGTGGTTTAAAACTTCAGCTAACCCAAGCCAAGGGTGTACAAAGGCAGTTTTACACAAGTATATGTAAAAATACATTTTAATATCAATGTTGTATACAATAAACTTTTTAATTTCAGCCCATAGCCGCACGCCAGACACCAAACTCCCCCTGAGCCGCCTATAGTGCCCCGACTCGAACGTGCAGGCACCCGCGCTCCATATTTCTCTCTCACTCGCACATCCCTTTACTCTCTCACACGTATTACCTCTCTCTCTCTCCCTCTTGCTACCCCTCATCGGCCTGCCGACCCCCGTCACCCTGTCCCAGACGAGTTATCTTCTTTGCAACCAATGTCTATAAGCCAGGTTGTGTAAGTTGTATGCAGGCCAGTCGTCAGGATTTTTTAGGACCATTGAAGATTGTTTTTCGTTTATTTGAATTACCAAGTAGGCCCTAAAAATGGATTCCTAAGAAAATAACGTCAAATTGTAGCCTAAAAAATTGACATGTTGTTAGTGAAACGGGGGTGTTGTCTTAACTGGTTATCAAGTTACTATACAGATTTTGTAAAATGCAAATAAAACAAATTAATACCACTATTCAAATTTAACATTAAAATTTAACTGTCCGCACGAGTCTCTAAAGTTACTGTAAAAAAACTCAAGCGACACAAAATTCGGACCTACAGTAAGTTTGCAGTATCGAAAGACCTGTGCTAACTTCGTAAATTACGTATTTTTCACGTTTTTCGTTTGTTTCACTATATATCCTAAGCTATGAATTTTTCACAAAACAGGTTATTCACGTTTTTAAAGTAGATTATATTTACTGTACTACAATTTGAAACCAGAATCAGCTCTGTAGGTACAATAGTGTGCATACAATAGTATGTTTTCAAAATTCTATTCGGATTTTTAATTTTAAATAGCATATTCATTGAGTATCTTTACGTGTTATTTGAATGTTAGAGTAGCTGGCCCGGCTATGTCGTAATTTCCATATAAAAATATGTCACCATTTAGTACCTATTTCGTAATATTTAGTACCGCCGTTAATCAAATTAGTACCTCACACAAATAGGAGTTAATTAAGTTTTTGTGTTTCCGGGCCAGCGTCATGATTTCCCGGCCATCTTAGAAAATTACCGCAATATACAGGGTGTCCCGTTAGAGTATCGCACAAATGCGATTTGGTATAACTCATCGAAAGGAGCAAAAAACGCAATATAAACTTTTTCTAAATCGTTTCGTTTTCCATCTGTCTGCTTGTGTGTAATTTTTAATCAATGCATCATATCTTAGGAACCTCTTGGGCAATAACTTGGCATGAGTATTCTACTTGTTTAGGGCTAATTTGGTACTACTTTTGGTTTTCCACACTTTCCACCTTTTTTGGGGATTAATCTTTAAAATTTCGAGTTTTTGGGCCCAAAAAAGGTCAGAAAAGCCCCAGATGTAAAATAAATGCATATAAAAATGTAGGAATTAGTGAGGCGAAAGTGTTAAGCCCTATCTAGTCATTCTAACATAAATATTTCCCGAGTTATTGAAGAAAATGTGTTTCGAATAAACACAGTACGTTGTTTTATGGGGATTTTACACTAGAAAAGCCTGTTATTCCTTTGTTACAGTACCTACAACCATTCTTCCGTATATTCAATGATACAACGGATTAGCAATGTACAGTTTGTATAGGACATATATTTAATACCTTTTTTTATTTAGACATTTTTTATCTGTTAATTTTAATGATGGTCAATGAGCATGATTGTGTTTGCCAGTTTTGTCTAAATATTTTAAAATTTATAATTTGGCTGATTTACTACTAAGCCAAAACTTGCTTACTATTAAGACCGGCTTCCATCAAACATTGTTGGAGCCCGTTTCCATTCTTCCAACTTGTGCCAACATTTCCCGCGAAAAGCCGTCTCCTCTCCACGCGCGGAGCGTTCATGCATTACGTCATACGTTTAAGTGTAGACCCACTTCTGTTGCTACACAAGTATGTTAATACAATGCAACGAAAAAACTGTTACAGCGTTTGTTAAACTTGTAACAAAATGTCATACTTACATCGTTTTCCAAACGATGTAAACTCTCCTCGTATTTTTTTCATGTAAAACCAAACAGAAGTTGTATAGGCCCTAATTTACAAAAAAAATCATAAACATGTGTTGGCTATAGCCAAGTTAAGTATTTATCTGTCTCTGTAATAAATCAGTTACATGGAGTTTTCTTTCGAATTTAGTGTGTCAATATGTTTCAAGAAACCAAAATAATATAAGATTTTATTTGCTGGTATAGGCCTACTTATAATTTTTTACACACATAACTAAGGCAAAATAAAAACGATATTAACAATTAGAGGTCGAAATTTTTAACTAGTTATTTAGTTTATGAATCTGATGGATATGAACTGATAAGGGGTGGCGTGGTATCGGCTGCTATCGCTCACTACGCATGCGCGAACTCTGCTCACAACAGTGACGGTTGTTGGGACACCGTTTCCATTATGTTTTGAGCTCTCCTCAAAACATTGCTGTCAGCTGCATCGGCTTAAAACACATTTTGTTGGCCAACAAAGTACAAAACCGTTTGCGAGCGTTTCCATTTTACATTTTACTTGAACTTTGTTTTGAGTTTAGTTCAAAACAATGTTTTCAACAGAAACTGTTAGAATGGAAACGGGGCTTTAGGAATACTTTGTATATTTCATTTTAAATATTATTCAATGGTTTACTGATCCTAAGACTTTGTTTTAAATTTAATATTTGTGCTTGGTTGTTATCAGATATTTTATCCGTGCTACAATCATATTTTATACTGAATCTCGTTAAAAACCGTCAACATATGAATCAATTATTAATCAATCAATCAGTCAATCAATCAAAAAACCTGCGAAAACCAGCGTACTCAGCCCTAAAATAAAATGTTATACTGTATGTTTGAAACTCACAATAGCGATGGATTTGAATTTATTATTGATTTATTTGGGCTTTACTTATTGCTTCTAGTGTTTATCACTATTGTTTCTAGTGTTTAAAACACTAGAAGTGATAGGTAAAGTCCAAATAAATCGATAATAAAAATGGTATATATCACTTAATTATGTATGTATTGTTATGTAACTTTGTAAGTGGCTTTATGTGGTAGCGTGACACATATTTATTTATGCATTGGAAATTCGCTGAGCACGCAGGTTTGCTGCGACAGGGTTATTTATGTTAGTAGAGCGTTTTCAACTTGTTAAAATACGTTTTATAATTAATTTTACCAGTGATATCTTAGATTTGAGAGACTTAAACAAATAATCTTTAAGACTGAATTAATTCAATATGAAATTTTTAAATGGTATATTAACCGCTGAAAATTGTATAACAAATAAACACATGCGGAAAGGCTGGTTGAGTCGAGTTGCTGCTGTCCTGCTTGCTATTTGCCATTTCTGAATCTTGGTGCCCGACGATGGTTCAGGGCAGGCAGGTAGCAAGCCCAGCTGAGTGAACGTGGTTTGACCACTTGGGGAAGTTGAGAGTTGGGGGTAGCTGAGGGGAGGGTTCTGCGTGTGTGTGAGTGAGCATCCAGGGCTCTGCATGTGTGTGAGTGAGCAGTGACTGGCCTGACCTCTAGGCGGAATAGTTTGTCATTAGAGGTGACTGCACCACCTTAAATAAGTTTAGTTTGATTAAATAGCTTTATTCAAAACCGTATTTTCAATATAGAAAAGGTTCTCCATTAATCGTCTCTTGAAATCGAGATTGTCAGGCCTATTACTAGTAAAAACAATCGTAAATTAATGCTTATTATCAATATTATATGCAGTATAATACATATATTACATATATCACGTATATAATTAAAATTATATATTACATAATATATAACATTCTTTCAAGTCCCGGAATAACACGTTAGGTACGAGTTATGACTTTTCATCACACTGTAAATAATAGCAAAAATGAACCATATTATTTATATCTCATTTTTTGGGTACTTAACCTTTTTGGGTACTTCTATTTTGTGATTAGTTGGTAAGTTTTTCAAGCCTCATGAGTGAAAACAGGGTGATTTTTTTTCTTAATTGTACTACCGGGTTTTCTTCGTATGTTGAAAATGGTCATGGTTCTTTGCTGTGGACTGCCACAAATCATAAGCCTCATGTCTATAAGAGCATGCCCTGTGCACAACAGTAAACTGCCCTAGCATGCGGACTAGTAATATATTTGTTCCTACATACATTGTTATCAGGTTTAACGAGTGATATTTCTCACAACAATAGTGTTTACACTGTTTGTGCGTTTATCTGCTAACTAGGTTACTAAGATTTGTCAATGCAAGAAAAATCTCCAACTGTTTTTTTGACACTAGAGTTGGAAATGATCACAGCTGATACAGAAAATAGCTCCTTTCGATACAGTGTGATACAAAATCGGTTTACACCTGTTAAGCTATACTAAGGAATTGAGCGTTATCTAATAAAACACTCTCATGCCAACTCTCATGACATATATGGAATACATGATGAAACGAGACTGACCCTCTTCTTTTGAAAATTAATTTTACCATGTCATTGTTATTACCAAGTTTTCAAACATATTTTAAAACGCAAAGTAATTGAAAACACAAACCAGGAAAAGTATTTTAGTAAACTATTAACTGAGGAACTCGTAAACTGTAAACTCCAAAACACGTTGGAATCAATTTGATGAAATGTACTGAAGCTCATTTAAGGTCACAGCTGCATCCAGTCAAATCTGGTGATTAGACTAATTGAAGTGGAACAAGCAAAGGGAGCAATCAGTCAGTGACAGTGCTTAATCCATGAATTTTCTAAAGAACATTTTTAATAAACCAATGGATAAATAAATGTTCCGAGTTTGTAACAATTAGTCTTACAAAAGCATATGATGATACTTTAAATATCCTGAGACCGCTTTTATATGTCGCCGTTCCTCGCTATAAAACATAGTTTTATTTTAAACTACGACGTTTTAAACACGCTTTAAATTAATAGCATAATATGGTTAGTATTCAATCCTCACATTTTTTGAAGTGAAAGCTGTTTCATACTATCGTTTCATGAAGTACTATAACAGCTATCACAATAATTTTGATGTATACAGTGAACATTTATACAACTACATTGTTAAGAAATATTAATATTAATAAAGAACATGTTTATTTGTTAGGTACTATATTTTGTACACGATACAGAGTAGTCCAGTACTAAATGTAAATTAAATAACCAACTTATACATGTTTGTAATAATAATAAAAAGTGATTAAGGTTGGGCATCCCTAAATACTGAACTGCAATAGTTAGTTTAAAAGTCATAATAAAACTAAAACAAATGGTTTTCTTGATTCAGATTAAAATGAAATAGGGTAACCAAGTTCAATGCTAACTCCTTTCAGCAAGTTTCAGAGGTTTCAGAGAAAGTAGCTAAAGAAAATAAGGAAAATCCTAGTCTCTGGTCTGTCCTTTTGTTTAATTATCTACTAATATGCATAGAAAACCAAAATTATCAAATAATTATGTTTGTATTTCAGTTTCCTATCTTCAGAAAAATACCGTACCAATTAGCTAATAATGAACATTTTGTTTTTTGTGGTGACATTAATTATTTTAAAACTGTAGTAAAATATGTATAAGATTTTAAATGTTAACCACATGGGCTTGCTTGTAATGATTATAGGTGTGTGGTTGCTTAGTGTAAGTGTATGATGATGGATGACGAATGGTGTAGTTTATTTTATTTCCCTCTTTACCAGAGACTCAACCTTTCTGGGTACTTCTATTTTGTGATTAGTTGGTAAGTTTTTTAAGCCTCATGAGTGAAAACAGGGTAATTTTTTTTCTTAATTTTACTACTGGGTTTTCTTCTATGTTCAAAATGGTCATAGTTCTTTGCTGTGGACTGCCAGAAATCATAAGCCTCATGTCTATTAGAGCATGACCTGTGCATAACAGTAAACTGACCTAGCATGCGGACTAGTAATATATTTGCTGTCGAGCCTACGTAGTCTTTGGGATGCTTCTTCCACTTGATTTAATATGTTGCTGGATTCGCAACTAGAGTTTTCTAATATTTTATTGGTGGATGCTGTGGTTCTACTGAATGGTCTTTGATTCTGAAATTTTCCTGCATACCAGTCAGCAGGGATTTTTACAGGTATGCAATTCTTACCCATATATTCTGCAATGGGTATTTTCAGTTCATCAATTAAATCTTTAACGTTGGTGGTTTTCAGAAAACAACTCTTTGGGAGGGTGGGTTGAATATCTCATTTGTTGAATGGAAAACCTGAGGGTTATAATAAACAACTTTGATTATATTATTTTAATATATTATAGTATTTAATATATTAATTAATTAATATATTATAGTATTTTAATTTTGTATCCTACGAACTCTGTGGGTATCCTCTTTTAAGGACCGAATCATTTACATTGGTAAGTATTCTTCAACACGCTCTTCTTCACTAAATCTTTTTATATTTAAATGCACATATGTCAGTGTCCTTTAAAACCATAAGATTCAAACAAAACCGTTGAAATGTATTTTCGTTGAAACCCATTCTGTTGACATTAGGTAGTACCCAAAAATCAAAAAAAAAAAAAAAACTAAACTAGCATTGAAAATAAACAAAACGAGCTTTTAATTAATAAAGAGCTTCGATTTCTTGATATCCAAAGAAATCAGACTTTCACTGAAATTCAAGAGAGGTGCGGTCAAATAACATTTCGCGAACCTAACGTTATTCACTGTATTATCGTTTCTAAGACAGTGTTCAGACTTATTGTTCTTTATGACTCTTGAATTTAGAAACTAACAGGAATAACTTTAAGAACAAATATACTAATTTTTAGAAGGTACTGCCAGTATATGTAGTATCTTTTAGTTTGTGTGATTTTATTTTTTGAAAACTCGTAACAAACTGTATTTCCAAATTAATTATTTCGTGATTTTAGGATGGAACTTTTACATTAAAGGTCAATCAATTTGCATAATTAGCTATCGTCAAAATACGATATGGGAAATTCTTCAATTCTTCAATTTGTATTTTAGCGTGAAGTGGTGAAATACTGTAAATATTTTGAGAAAAGAAAACGCACAAAAGTTCTCTGACATTTCAATTTAAGTAAGTCAGAGTTAACAAAATACTTTTGCAGATCCAATGCATACGGGCTAGACATCTTTAAGTGATCTTACTAAAATTAGAAAGTTTGGTTATGTACTTTCTTTTTTTTAATGACCGTCACATTATTTGTGAATACTTTGGTCAACACAACCCAATTTGAACATAAATTAAATTATATGAAACTATTTGCTATTATATGTTTAAAATTCGCTAAAATAAGATTTAATGATTTAATTCCAAAAACTATGATTATAATTTTGCGTCACATCAATCTAAAATTACACGACTAAAATTACTCCAAATTTTGTTATGAAACAATTCAATGTAGAAAATTTACAAAATGAATTAAATATAACTAAACTTTTTATTTTTCTCAAACGCTTCATTCATTAAAAAAATAGTTGTAAAATATATAATAAAAGAAACTAGGTTAATTTTCGGTAAGTATTGTAAGAAACCCGCTTTACGGATTGTAATGACTATTTTGTTTAAAGCAAAGTAATTTTGAGTAGCAGGGAATGTCGAAGCCTAAATTTCAACTTAGTGTTTAATTTTGTTGTTGTTTATTTCATTATTCTCAAAAAGTCTAGCAGACGACGCTAACAAGTTTGTTTTAAAAGAACTATTAAGTTATGCGTTGTAAACCTTTAGCTGCGATAGAATGTGATCAGTGGGATAGAAATAGTAAAGTGAGGATGTTTTGTTAACATAATGATACGGAGTAAATATATGGTGTTAGTAATCCTATGTTTTAGCTAATTCTCCTATAGGGAAGAAGCTATTACCGTAGTCGGCATGGTAAGACCTAGACCCGGGACCATGATAACTTTCCGTTTTGAGGTCCTCAGATGCCAAAAAACACTATTCGGTCAAAACTGTATATATATATATATATACGTGACCGAGGGTGCTATAACTCTCGTAAAAATTGCACGATTTTTATGAAATTTAGTATACACGTGTAAAGCAACATTTATGACTTTAAGTTCGAAAACCAGATAAATAGATCTATCCGAAGGGGTATTTTGGGGGGGGGGGTTTGTACCCCAAACATGGATTTTTTTTGGAATTGTTTACATATAATCTTTGAAAAAGTCAAATTTTAGCTGTCACCATTTTATTCAGTTTAAAAAACATACAATTTGGTGTTTTGATCATTGCTCTACGGTAATTGGTTACGGAGAAATTAAAAGTGCTTAACACAGTACGTTGTCCATTGCTATTCTTATGGAGGATAAAAATAATTTTATATCTTGCTTATTTATGGACGCATACGGACCAAACGTATATGGCTTCATCTGGTTGTTGTCTATTATCATTATCACAAAAAATAAACAAATTTTACTGATGGTTCCCGTAGCAGCAAACCTGCATACTCAGCCCCTCGTTATTCTTATGGAGAAAAAGTTAAATATTATGTTTCCCTTAATTACAAACATAAATCAATAAAAACTTGGTATGTGGCTTCAACTAGTTGGGTTATATTTGAATTTTTAGAAAACCCTATTTGTTATATTCCTTGTTTCAGGAAACCTGCGTTCTCATCCCCAATGTTATTCTTAAGAAGAATATTAACATGTTATATATCGCTTATTTATGAACGAATATAGATGAAACTTGGTATATGGCTTCATTTGGTTGTGACCTATTGATATTTGCACACAAAAAAAATTTTCCCGATTGTTCCTTTAGCAGCAAACCTGCGTACTCAGCCCCCATCTTATTTTTATGGAGAAGTAGCTGTTTCCCGCGGCTTCGCTCGCGAAAAATTCAAATACATTTGAAATATTAACCTGACCAGCACTATCAAATCTTTGTTTATATTTTCCCATATGGCTTCCTTTGCAGTAACTGAAAACCATTTTAACATACAGCTGGTATCATTATAAATGATATCTCCGATAAGATTTCCATTGTATCTTACAAAAGCCCGTGGGGTGGAGCCCTAATGTTGGCTGTAGACATTATCAGGCCTATATATTAATGTCATATACAAGCTATATTCTTGAAAAATTCTAGCTTAATAGGTCCAATAGATTTGTCGTGATGTAACCCCAAATATCAAAGCATACATCCAAACTTTCACATTTATAATGTTATTAAATAGGATAATTACAATATTTTATATATAGCTTATATATGAAAGTGTATAGATGCAACTTGGTATGTGGCTTCACCTAGTTGAGTTAAATTGATATTTGCGTAAAAACCCGATTTTTGTGTTCCTTGTTTCAGCAAACCTGCATACGCAGCCGCCATGTTATTCTTATGGAGAATAAATAAAATATCATAAATCGTTTATTTATGAATGTATATTGATGAAACTTGGTATGTGGCTGTATGTGGTATTACGATACATATGTGTACATTGGAAATTCGCTGAGAATGCAGGATTGTTGCTACGGGAATTTATTTTTTATTAAAGACTGACATGTGTTGTATATATATAATGTGTCCATGGGTGCGGTAACTCTCGTAAAAAAAGTCCGATTTATATGAGATATGAAGCAAATGAGTAAAGCAGCATTTATGACTTTAAGTTAGAAAATCAGGCAGATATATCTATCCAAAGTGGTATTTTTGGGGGTTTTTGTACTCCAAAATTGGGTTTATTGGATTTTTTACCTGTAATATTTTTAAAAGTCAAATTTAATTTTCACCATTGGATTTATCCTAAAAAACACTCAATTTGCTGTATTGATCATTGCTCCACGTCAATTGGTTACAGAGATATTAAAAGTGCTAAACACAGTACGTTGTCCAATGTTATTCTTATGGAGTATAAGAACAATTTTATATCTCGCTTATTTATGAACGTATATTAATGAAACTTGGTATACGGCTTCATCTGGTTGTGGTCTATTGTTATTTGCACAAAAAAGCAATTTTTACCGATTATTCCAGTAGCAGCAAACCTGTTTACTTAGCCCCCATATTATTCTTATGGAGAATAAGTAAAATGTAACGTCTCCCTGAATTATGAACAAAAATTAATACAACTTGGTATGTGAATTATGAACAAAAATTAATACAACTTGGTATGTGGCTTCATCTTGTTGAGTAATATTGATATTTGCATGAAAACCCATATTTTGAGTTCCTTGTTGCAGCAAACCTACTTACTCAGCCCCCATGTTATTATTATTGAGAATAATTAAAATTGTATATATTAATTATTTGTGAATATATTTTTATGAAACTTGGTATGAGGATTTATGTGCATATATTATGCATTGGAAATTCGTTGAGGGTGCAGGTTTGGTGCGACGGGGTTATTTGTTTATGCGAAGAAGGCCGAGACCAGCAGCTAGTTGAATTTAATAATACAATTTAAACTCAATATATTATTTTTTATGTTTATTTTATTGGATTCATAATTCTTAGCCCTCGCATTTCTAATACTTGCATATTAATTTAACTCTTAAAATAATGTTTCAATTTTGTATTTAAAAATAATGATCTTGTAATACAACAACTCAGTTTATAATATGACAATACCGGGTCCCAGACTGAGCTTAATATAATTATTTCGTACCTAGTATATTGTAAAGGTTGGCCAAAGTTTGATCAAAGGATTAGAGCTCCCGTCTTCCCCCTGCCGCGCGACAGCTCCGCACGACGCAAGGCAAGGGTCACAGGATTTCACTTAACAGTGACTCCATAAACTCTTTAATTAAAGGCTAAGACATTTTTAAACTCTTTAATTAAATATTAAAGAGGGCAAAATATATTGTTTTTATTTTTTAATTTTTAATTGTGTTTATTGAATGTTTTTATTAAAATATTGGACGAAAATATTATTTTGACATTTTGAACCCTAGGAAAGTTACGAGTAATTTTCTCCTGTAGATTTATTGTTAAAGTGTGTTATTAGAAACATAATCGTAGCCATGAACGGAAGTCCTGTGGACATCTGCAACGCTCATTTTTCCTATCTTACCAATATATTTTCATGTGGCCACGTGGATTTTTTCGAAAGGAGCCTCAATAAAACAGTTGTCGTGCCGATTAAAAAGGTGTTGAAACTTTCGTCGTGGTGCTCAATTCAAAGATTTCAAAGTAGTGGAATTAATTCTTAATCGAATTAGTAACCTTCTTTGTTTACGAGTGACTTACCCCCAGGCCAATGAAATATGTAATAAACCGCCTAGTTATTTTGAACGTGTTTATATACTACATAACTTATATTTCCAGTAGTATGCAGCTACATGACTTCCGGGACCATGATAACCGTTAATTTCCTTGTCCCTTATGCCAAAATCCCTACCCGTTCCAACTGTTGTGTGTTCGGGGTTCTGTGTTACGATAACAATGGTAAGAAAGATCCGATCTTTATTAAGTTTTGTCTAAACATGAAAGGTAACGTTTAAGTATAAGAAAACAAAGAGGGTTACCCATCCGAAGGGGGTCGGTTGTATACTCCTAATTTGTTACGTATAATAGAAAAAAAACTAACTTAGTTTGTATCATTGAATTGGGCTTAAAAAAGATTCAATATTTTTAAACTATTAGTCCACGTAAATAATATGGACAGATAAATAAAACATTTGTAGCATTTGTATGGTTATATTAAATTGACCAGCAACTTTAAAATCTACACATTCGTATAAAAATTATATTTTAAGGCCTATTTATTATATATAACCGTTATAAATGCAATGCAATTATAAGGAACTTTTATTTAGTGTTTTATTCCTTTCTTATTTATAAATAAATAATGAAGGGATTTTATTCATAATTCTAATAACTAACAAATATCAATCTACCTCAAACAACAAATAAATAAAACAAATAAAACAAGTTTTTAATATTTCCTCAAAATATGTCTTTATTTGAATACAATTATAACTAAATTGTGTTTTAGATTTTACAATGATAAAAATCAATTTAAATTGTAGTAGAGAATTATAAAAATCCACTTTGAAGGAGTCAGTTGAGGTCCCCACAACAAGTTAACTACCAAACAAAAATCATCTAAGATAGCCATTTGGTCACTTGTTATAGGACAACCTAGCATCTATTTAATATATATATATATATATATATATATATATATATATATGTGTATTTATACTAACCCATTATGTACTAAAATAAAGATATTAAATAAAATTTTATAAAAAACATATTGTAAATATATTTTAATATACAAATAATAATTACTGTTACATAAAATTGAAAAATAGGAAGTATACTGAAGCTTTTAGCTGGTAAAACATAATTCCTCTCCTACTTAATCATATGAAAATGCACATCGGTCCCCCGGGGTTTTAACCAAGAGAGGATGTGATTTACATAATTATCTAGCGCATATATTAAAATCACATTGTTTTACATAAATCTTACTAACATACTGTAATTTTTTTTGTATTTGCATAATTAGTTCTATGGACTATTTCAATAAGCGTTGGAACAAACATGCAACCCAACCGTTTATAATATAACATTAACAAGTAGTGTAAAACTTATTAATGCGGGTTCGCTGAAAAACTCAGAAATATTTTCCATTATATATTGTGAGTTATTGATCTATAGTATGGTAGAGACTGATTGTCTGACGGGTTTTATAGATGGCAATAATATGTGTGAGGGTTGATGGCTGATTCGATTTTACTTCAGTAATTACAATAAGCTGTATGAGGGTGGTTTTTAACAACCTCCGAAAGGTCATAAATATAAAGGACAAGTGTATATAAAAAAAAAATATTTTATCATCAAAAGATAGGTATAAATCCTTTTCGACATAGTCAGCACACCAATTGAAGCATATATCGTACCTGTGTACCAGCAATACCCTCTCCAAACAATGTTGCCGCCAATGAATTGAAGTATGTCATGACGTTGCCTGTATGATCGCATATCGTAAACGCTGGACAGACATTGGGTGGGAAATGTTTTCATGATGGAACAGCGCATCCCCCCCACCAAACGCTCTATTACTTCTATTCTCAGATCTGATGTCAAAAATTTAAAGATGGCTGTACTTGATGTGTGTGACGAAGGGGGTCAAGATCGAAAATCTGTCACTACGGAAAACCTTGTTCAACGAGTTGATGAAGCGGTTAGAGAAAACCTTAGGTTCACCCTACATGGTTTATCCATGCAATTTCCTGAAATTTCTAGGACATCTGTATGCTCTATCGTTACTGAACATGTTGTGCTCGCTGGGTCCCGAAACTGTTGTCAGAAGACTACAAAACTCACCGAGTGGATGCTGCCTTGATATTCATTGACCCCTTTCGTCATACACATCAGTACGGCAGTCTTTAAATTTTCGACACCATTCACGCACAACACCGTCACTCAACAAGTTTTCTCCGTAAACTCGGCTCATCCTACGATAAATGTCTGCTGCGATACTACCGTCTGCTTGCAGAAACGAATAACGCTTCGCAATTTACACTTGGCGAGAGAATTGATTGAGGCGGTCCTGTTTATGCGTCCGCAACTCAACTCAAAGTGCCGATCTGAGATTTGAGCCCGGAAGGGTCAGAGCGGTTGGCAGGGAGATGGTGGGGGCGCGTAGGATTAACAAGATCTTCAGCCATTATTTATACACATGTAAAAGTTTAATTTAAATTGTGTTTAATGTACAATATTAGTTTAACATGTATTAATTTACAATAAATAATATTATTACCTTAAAGAAATCAATCTATTTTTTTTGTGCTGTGTTTATTTATTTAAATGTATTAATCATAGCATAAGTATTGTTTTTTAAACCTCAAACAAAGTATTTTTAGCAAAGATGTATGCGACAAAAGACCGAGTTTCGGGTTTTTCATGTAATATAAAAGCATTTTTGTCCTCGGGGTTTATTCAAGCTAAGAGAATGTAATTTACATAATTACACCTCTCTGTTTACCCAGGTAAATCTGCGAGTACTTGGAACGGAATAATATTCTACTGTCTGTGAAATTACTTTACTAATCATGTGTATTTAAAATTGTCAGGACGTTATAAAATATATTATTTAAAATATTTGTATTTGAAATAAGTAAATGTTGCCAACAACGTTTCTGGATTTCTAACCCTGTATATAGTTAGATAGGGAGCAGTTTAGATAGGGAGTACGTTGTCGGGAAGTTTAAAGAGTAAAAGTTTGCCATAATATTTATTTAACGTCTCATATTTGTCAGAACTCTCTGTGCTGAACGCATTTAGGCTACTGAAAACAAATGCTCCTTGCATTAGTTTTACTGTTCCTCTACAAACTATATACGTTATACCCACAAACCTTGAGCAATTTTATTAATATATATGACTGCAGTTTAGATTACGTCTTACATTCATTCGATTGAAGAAATCGGTTAAAAATATCGATGAATTGAGCAAATTGTTTTATTGGATAGAAATAAATTGATCAAAAATATCGATTTATGCATTAGAATGCTATTCTCTGTAATGTTTTTTTGGCAAATGTGAAGTAGCTAAAATTGCAACGAACTACCGAGAACTTTTTCAAACTGTATTAACAAGAGCACAGAAACTTGTTTTAATTGGATTATTACATTAAATGAATGCTATAGATCTTAGTTAATACAAGAAAAAATAACCTTATTAAATATCTGGATTGCTACAATAATATTTAATTTGAGAATAAAACATAAACAGCTATCTGGTAATATTATACTCAAGTCAATTGACCTTTACAATGTAATGCAATGTAATAAAATATATATGTTATTGGAGAGTTAATAGCCAAAGGAATAATTAGAAATAGATTAGAACAGTTCAATTTTAAGCTCTGAAAATAGTTTACAAAACGGCAAACAAATATAATGTTTGAATACATAAATGTTGCAGCATGAAAAATACATACTTTTATAGATATTTTTCCCTAAATGTATTCGTCTGTAACTTTAATGTTAATGGTTTTTCATAATTGAAATGATTATTTATTATGTAGGAGAAAAAATTACATTATTAGGTAATATAAAAACTGCTGACTGTTTTTTAACCTCTAAATCGAATTCTCACATGGCTTTAATTTTCTTCGTACTAAATTTAATTTACGTTCTGTTATATGTGAAATAAAGCACCAAAAAATCCTACGCCTTATAGCTCAATTTGCTAGGACAATTTGCATCGTTTTTAGTGTCCTCTTTTATTAACGCATGACTTTTATATTACTCTCCGTTTTTGAAAAGGTAGAAGCTTAAAACAACTATGGACTTCGTCTTTTTCAAATGTAACTAATGCTTAATGGTGGGTATGGTTTTATTTCGATTAAATATTATCAAGTAATGTTTCGTTTCAAAAGCTTAAATAATAAATAATAATACATCAATTCAATTCATCATATATAATTTAGGTGAAAAACATGACATTATTTAGATAATATAAAAACTGCTGGCATATAAAACTGCTGCAATATATAACAGGTGCTTATATTTGGAATATATTCAAATATTTTTCAACTACAATATTGTGTTTCAAATACTTTTTCACTGTTTTT
Organism: Allygus modestus; assembly: GCA_963675035.1. Lineage (NCBI taxonomy): Eukaryota > Metazoa > Arthropoda > Insecta > Hemiptera > Cicadellidae > Allygus > Allygus modestus. Next base: position 384,822,587 of record OY776111.1, on the reverse strand, counting down.
TTAATCAATCAGACTTGAAAAATATGACTTGGTTATGAAAAAGTCACATAGAACTAACGTACCAATTTAGATACCTTAAAATAATTAATTGTATCACAAATGTTAAAATTTGATACTATTATTAAGTGCAATAAATTTAAACTGTTTAACTGATTATTTAACATCTAATTTACCTCATTTACAAAAGAATATTAAGAGGTTAGGAGGACTAGAACGGGTCTCAGTAACTTTATAAACCACCCCTGCAGTAAACTCTGTGGAGAGTCCCTTATCTTAAATTGGAGGGAGGTTTAATGAATTTTAAACTATTGTAATGGAAGTATTTATATAAGTAAGCCTAAGAGATATAGTACGTTTTCCATTGCTTCTAAAATTAATTAGTTAGGTATGTAAATAAATCATAATAAGCTTTTAGGGAAATACATGTAACATGAATGAAATTACTTTTGTGAATTAAATTAATTTAACGTGAATTAAAGTTTGTTTAATAAATATTATTTGTTGAAGATAACTAAACAATTATTTTTATCATTATTTGTCATTCCCGGGTTCTTTAATTTGCTACTTGTGACACTAATTTGAAACAAAATAGGTCACTGTGAATGTTTGATTCGTAATGCGTAGTGCGATTAGGCTAAGTCAGTTTGTTAACTGCCTAATTAAATGTTATTACGTATCATAATGCTACGATTGTTTTGAAAAATCTTGTTTTTATTTCAAATAAATAAATAAAAATAATACATTGAGACTGTATTAGCATACTAATATACTCTCAGTTTTTATTTATACTTTTTAACTCCTTTCCGCACTAAACTGGTAAATCTAAAGAAATTAGGAAACAATTATTAGCAGAACAAAATCATCCTGCGGTTTTCTTTGCTAACTAACCCTTCTCTGCAGAGTTTGTTCATTGGAAATTTAATTGCTATAATCCTGTTTTGCCAGGAAACAAAAACTCTCGTTCATTTCAAGAAAACATTGTTTTGATTCAAAAGACTCTAGTGCGAGTTAAAGTCTACTTGCCAATCTCTGTCCTGAATTCCGCAGTAATATGCCTAATTGTAATCAGACTTTGACAATAGTTTGACTCGGTTTTCGTTACGTCGTTAGGGATTGACAATCAATTAATTTCTAACACAATAACAATTGCTTTTGATCTGATTATTCTTTAACATGACCTTATTCATTATATCTCCTTAATTTTAAAGAGTTATTTATTATAAAATGCCTTAAACTGTGAAGTAGTGACGGTATAATTACTACAGTAAAACTAATTACCTCATCACAGTTAATACCGAAACCTGTAAATATATAACTGTGTCAAAATACGTATACAAGTAGTATTGAAACGTCACTCGTATACTCTATAACCAAAACATCAAATCGCCCAGATAATTTGTGTTTTTACGAACGCTAACGTCAAGCTCGAGTGAAAAAGCTGTAATAAAAAGTGAAATCATATTGCGCGAGGTTTTAATGTGCGTATTTTTAACATGAAAACCACTTGTAACTAATACTAACAACAGGATATAACTAAATCATTTGTTTACCACCACAGATATGGACGAGAAAATAATAAGAAAATAATTCTCTGGGAAATTAGACTAGGAAGAACTTTATACATATCCATACAAACTTGTACAATCTAAAATGCCATTATATTCCTTGTTCTGGGAACCATATAAAATAAATTAGTAAATATACTAGTTATTTCTTCTCATAATTGCTCAAATACGTTGCAGCAAACCTGCATACTCAGCGAATTTAAAATGGTACTTCACTACATTATGAAGCCACTTACCAAATTTTATCAAAGCATATTCATAAATAAGCGAGATATGCCATTTTATTTATTCGCCATATGAAAACATTAGGACTAAGCATGCAGATTTGCTGCAACAAGGACCACAAAAAACGCGTTTTTATGCAAATATCAATGGACCACTAACAGATGAAGCAACATACCAAGTTTCACCAATTTATGTTCACAATCAAGAAAGTTATTCTATGTTTCTTATTCTCCATAACAATAACATTATAGCTGCTGAGTACGCAGGTTTGCTGCCATGGAGACTATAAATACCCCCGTCGCAGCAAACCTGCGTACTCAGCAAATTTCCAATGAATATATATGTCTTAATAACACACTAAGCCTTTTATCAGAATTGAAAAGAAATATATTCATAAATAAACGATATATAAAATATTCATTATTATCCATAAGAATAAAATTAGGGATGAGTGCGCAGGTTTGCTGCAAAAAGGAACACAAAATATTGGGTTTTTATGCAAATATAAACTGAACTCATCTAAGTGAAGTCATATACTAAGTTCCATCGATATTCATTCATAAATAAGCGATATTTAACATTTTTATTATTCTCCTTAAGAATAACATGGGGACCGAGTAACCTAGGTTTGCTGCTACGGGAACCAGACGAAAATTTTTTTTGTTCAAACAACAACAAACCACAATCAGATGAAGCGATATACAGTACCAAGTTTTGTCTGTTTATGTTCATAATTAACCGAGATATAACATTTTTCTTTTTCTCCATAAGAATAACATTGGACAACGTACTGTGTTTAGCACTTTCAGTATCTCACTAACCAATTGACATAGAGCTATGATCTAATTATAAAATTTTTGTTTTTTTAAGCTGAATTCAATGGTATGAATTAAAATTTGATTTAAATAACAATTACATGTGAAAACTAAAAAAAAAATTGTGGGGTACAAAACCCCCCAAAACTCACATTCGGATGGTGCGATTTGTCTGATTTTCGAACTCGTTCAAATAAATGGTACTTTACATATTTGTACCAAATTTTATTAAGATCGGACCTTTTTTACGAGAGTTATCGTGCTTACGGACACACACACACACACACACACACACACACAAATATATATATATATATATATATATATATATATATATATATATATATATATAAATTTGAACGAATGGTGTTTTTGGCATCTGGGGACCTCAAAACGAAATGTTATCATGGTCTCGGGCTTAAGTCTTAACATGAGACCTACGGTAAGGGCAAAACAACCAATCAGAACCAAACCTCGAGGCAACTCCAGAAGTTGCCTTGCCCCTAATTCCATCAGGATCTGCCCCATCAGGGCAGGTTCCTCAACCTGAAATGAGTGCATCAGGAACACAGGAGGTTCCGATGCATTCTCATGAGGAGGCTATCAACAATGAGAAGGCTTCCACAGACTTCAACATGGACGATGTGAGCTCAATCACATCAGCCCCACTGGAGGGGGAGGATGAGCTTCTCAGAAGTCCAGGAACACCAAAATCTACGGGTATGCTCGATGATGCCATAGAGCAACTGAACAGCCTGCGGGTTAAGAGAACGAACCTCACCACTGCCCAAAGAAGGAAGGCTATTCAGGCAAAACTTCTTGAGAGAGGTGAAGTTTTTGACCCAGCGAAGTTTCGGAGGGGCAAAAAAGAAAAAACCAAAGAGACATGATATGGGTGAAACTCCAGGCACGAATGTGGGTCCAGAAGCTGAGTCGAGGGCGGCCAAGCGCCCTAGAGGCAATATGGCCACCCCTCCCTCGGCGGAAGGACCTACTAAAAAGGCCAGGAGTGGAACTCATGGAAATCATGATGACCAAGCCTTGAATCCAGGGACTTCTAGCAAAGGAGTCTCTTACAGGGACATTTCCGCAATCAAAATGGCCATTGTCTTGGAGGGCTATCCTGAGGCTAAGCTTTCAGCAGAGCAAGGTGAAGCTAAAGAAGACGCCATCATGGATGAGCTCGAACCCCTAGAGGACGGCTCTGCTCCATCGTTTGCAGGCACCTACATGGAAAAAGGTGCCTTAATAACATCCTGCATCAACGAAGCAACTAAGCTTTGGCTGGAGACACTCATCCCCAGACTTAAACCACTTGGGGAGAAGAAACTTACTGTTGGACTAAGGAGAGACATCTTGAGGTCAACGAGGGTATTCTTTAGAGCTCACCCGAAGCTCCTGAAGAAAACTCCAGAAAAGGTCCTTGAGATGCTCGACAAGCAAAACCCCACCCTGAAGGTGAAGGAATGGAAGGTCCTGCCAGCTAAGCCAGACCCAAAAGGTTACGGATTCGTCTGTTTCCTGGATGAGGCCTGCTTCAATGCTGTTAGGTCAGCCAACTCTAGAGCCAATCTAGGACTCTGGCAAGTCTCAATTGTCTCAACGACAGTCAAGGACAATGCCCAGGGTCCTCCAGATCAATCTTCACCACAGTAAAGCGGCCTCGGCCGCTTTCTGCCAGTTCTTCCTCAGAGAGGGATTTGACCTGGCACTGATTCAAGAACCATGGCTTCACCAAGGAAGGGTTGCAGGCCTGGGCGATACCAAGGGTAGGTTGATTTACTGTACCTCTCTCAAAAATGTCAGAACATGCATACTTGTGAAGAAAGGTATGGACTGCCTAACCCTCACTGAATTCTGTTCTAGAGATCTCACTGCGGTGTCTATAACCTGGAGTTATGAAGGCAAGGAATGGAGCACAATTGCAGGCTCGGTTTACTTGCCCTACGACTCCGGGGAACTTCCTCCATCGAGAGAGCTCGAACTTTTGGTGGAGTCATCCTGCGCTGGCGGACGACAACTCCTTTTAGGTTGTGACGCCAACGCTCATCACACAATCGGATGGGGAAGCTCTGACACGAATCCAAGAGGTGAGGCTCTTCTTCAGTTTCTCATATCTAAGAATCTTTATGTCTGTAATGTTGGAAACCGTCCGACGTTCGTTACACGAAATCGAAGTGAGGTTATTGACATTACTTTTTGTTCAGAAGCAGTCCTTAGAGTCATTGACAATTGGCACGTAAGCCACGAGGCCTCCTTGTCTGACCACAGGTACATCTGTTTTAACCTGCAAGGTGAGGGTGACTCGCCCTGCTATCGAGATCCCAGGAAAACAGATTGGTCACTCTATAAGTCTGACCTCCTGTCTCAACTGGGATTATTAGGTGGGAGGGTCAGCTGCTTTGCGGACATGGACCAGATTGCTTCTGATCTTCAGAACGCAATTGTAAGCTGCTTCCAGGACAATTGTCCATTGCGGCGGGGAAAGAGTCGCACTAATACTAAGTGGTGGACTGCTGACCTTGAACGTAAAAGGACGGTTGTCAGGAAGCTTCATAACCATTGCAAACGGAGCCGTATCTGGGAGCCATACCATAAGGCACTCACAGAATATAGCCTTGCAATCAAAAAAGCCAAAGAGAACTCTTGGAGACGGTTTACACAGGAGGTAAACAGTTTCAGCGCAGCAGCAAGACTGCAGCGTGTTTTAGCTTCAAGCCCTATTGGCCTCCTGGGATCCCTGAGGTCACCAGGGGGACAATATACCACTGGAATTGAAGGAAGTCTCAAACTTCTCCTTGAGACTCACTTTCCGGATTGCATTTTTGAGAGTGACTGTTTAGGCATGTCCGGCAACAGCGAAAGGGGCTCATGGCCAAGAGCTGATCGCGGAAGCTGGACTTTAGCCAGACGGATTGTCACACTTTCCAAAGTTAAATGGGCCATCAGCAAGTTTGGCCCTTTCAAATCTCCTGGGGGGGACGGTATCATACCGGCAATGCTACAGCAAGGACCGGAAGCTCTCTTGGTCCTCCTGTGCGAACTCTTCAGAGCGAGTCTGGCTTATGGGTACATTCCTCAAGCCTGGCGCCTCAGTAGGGTGGTCTTCATTCCCAAGAGAGGAAGAGCAGACTACTCAACTGCAAAATCATTTCGGCCTATCAGTCTCTCATCGTTTCTCTTGAAGACGCTGGAGAGACTGGTAGAAGGACATCTAAGAAAGGGAGTGCTTTCAGGTACTCCTCTCCATCGAAACCAGCATGCCTATCAGTCTGGTAAGTCCTGCGAAACTGCCCTGCATCAACTTGTTAGCAGGGTGGAGGACAGCCTTGCTGCTAAGGAAATCGCTCTATGCACCTTCATGGACATTGAAGGTGCATTTGACAATGTCACTTACACGGCCATGGTCCGGGCGGTGCGTGGGCGTGGTCTTGAGTCTGCTGTATGTAGGTGGATTGAGACCGTGCTCTGCTCCAGGCGGATTAGAGACGATCTTCAAGGTGAATCGATAGTGATCGCACCCACGAGGGGTTGTCCGCAGGGAGGTGTACTTTCGCCTCTTCTGTGGAACCTGGTGGTGGACGGTCTCCTTCGTGAGCTCACTAGCAGAGGCGTCTTTGTCCAGGGCTATGCAGACGACATAGTCCTAATGGTACAGGGAAGGTTCACGAATATTGTTGCTGATGTCATGAATGTCAATCTTCAATATGTCAATGTCTGGTGTCTTGGAGAGGGTCTAAGCATAAACACCTCAAAGACAGTAGTTGTTCCGTTCACAAGGAAAAAGAACCTGGAGTCTCTTTCCAGGCTGAGACTTGGACCAACACGGCTTGAAGTATCAGGTACAGTCAAATACCTAGGGCTGACAATTGATTCTAAGCTGACTTGGAATGATCATTTGAATAATACACTGCATAAGGCGAAATGGGCGCTCATGACGTCCAGGAGATTTGTAGGCTCCACGTGGGGGATCAAGCCTCACATAGCACTGTGGCTGTACAAGGCAGTAATAAGGCCTCAAGTCACATATGGATCACTAGTCTGGTGGACAAAGGTGAACCAGACTACAGCCATAGCCAAACTCACAAGTTTACAAAGGTTGGGCACACTTCTAGTCACTGGAGCTTTCAGGAGTAGCCCGTCAGCAGCTCTCGAAGTTGCTCTTGGATTACTGCCTTTGGATATCTTCATCAAGGCAGAAGCACGGAAATCAGCCCATCGATTAAAAGTCGCAGGCCAATGGAGGGAAGGCCTGTCTGGAACAGGCCATTGCACCATCACCAAAGCTGTTGCTCAAAACCCTGTGCTTGATATGACATCAGATGTCATGAGTACGGAGATGGTTTTCACTAAACCTTTTTCTGTTGGATTCTGCTCCAGAGAAGAGTGGACATCTGAGGAAGGGCCCTATTCCAGGAAGGGTAGCCTTGTCTGGTACACGGACGGCTCTCTCATTGAAGGAAAATCTGGCTACGGGGTGTACAGTGAATCACCTAGAACAGAACTCTGTGCAAGTCTGGGACAACACTGTACTATTTTTCAAGCAGAAATTTGTGGCATCATGGTTTGTGCCAATCTCGGCATTGCCAGACGCTATTGCGACAGGCATATAGTAATCTTGTCAGATTGTCAGGCTGCCCTCAAGGCTCTTGACTCCAACGAAATCAAGTCAAAATTGGTGTGGGAATGTTACAACACTCTCTGCAAACTCGCGACACGCAACTCGGTGCATCTTGGTTGGGTACCTGGCCATGTAGGCATAGGTGGCAATGAGTGTGCAGATAAGCTTGCTAAAAGAGGTTCCGGTATGCCATTCTTTGGTCCAGAGCCAAGCTGTGGCATAAGCAAAACAACTGCTTTTCACACAATAAACAAATGGTCCAGGGACTTACATCGCCAGCAATGGCAAGGTCATACTGGTCAAGCACTTGGCAAAAGGCTGCTAGCAGATACTAGCTCTTACTTCACTAACTGGTTGGTGAGGTTGGGCAGAGGTCGGGTTAAGCAGTTGATTGCTCTGATAACTGGACATGGCCATTTCAGGAAACATCTCCACACTCTCGGACTCAGAAATGAAAGTCAGGTGTGTAGGCTCTGCAATCAGTCTGAAGAGACTGCCAAGCATATCATACTGGACTGCGAGAGACTCGGGGCAAGGAGAAGGGCTCTGTTTGGTTGTAAGCAACCAGGTGATGAAAGGGACGCTAGTATTGGTAAAAAACTCCTGGATCTCGTAAAGGGTACGGGCATTGGTTTGCCATACTAACGTACAAGGGACACACAATAAGCTTCGGTTGACGTGTGAGGATCTTTGAATCTTTGGATCTCTGAATCCGTCCCTTTAACAACACATAAACATAAACATACGGTAATGGCTTCTTCCCTATAGGGGAAATTCGCTAAAAATGGGGTTTTAATGCAAATATCAGTAAAACCCAATCATACGAAAACATCGTAGTTCTTAGGGGATTGGAGAATGAATCAACTTTATACTGTGAGGTGAGCTCTCTTAACACTGTTCTAAACAGCTTTATGGCAAAAGGATTAACATTTTAAAAGCTACACAGTAAGAGTGACCAAAATTAACAAGGGAACAGACTGTTGTGTAACCTGTATTATCACCGTGGCAAACAATATCTGGATAGTTCCGCTTATAGCTGTACTAATGGCGGCCACGTTTGAATCAATGCACATTTTTGAAAACTAATAAACTATATTACAAGTACTCAATTTAAACTATATAAATAGTTGTGGAGCAAGCAGTCCAATCTAGACCCGTCAACTGGGGGGGGGGGTTAATTTTGCGAGATAAAAGTGGTTTGTGTAAATTGCTGATTGTGTGTGTCTATCGCTCGATTATTGGATTTTCCCCTATAAAATCAACATTTCCTTGTATTGGATCAACAGTAAACAGTTCGGATTACAACGTAGCATAAACACGTCTTTGCCACACTCTAGTTTATCACACACAATAACAGAGGGATGATCTATCTAATAAATATGTGGCGACCCAGCTGCACATTTTAATTTATTCTAAGATCAGCTGTTAATTTATTAGTATTCTTTTGTTTTATATTTTGTACCATATTTGGAATTTTTATGAATTTTCCAATCATTTATTAAATATTAAAGTAAGAAGTCTACAAAAACCGCGAATGGCCATTAAATGATTTCATGAGGCAACAAGATAGTTAAAACCAGTAGAAACAAGTAGCAAGATAAAAAAAGTTTAGCAAATAAAATCAGGAAATATAAGATGGTAGAATTAAGTAGCAAGGTGGAGGTTAACCCTTCCACTGCCAAATGTAAGTAGCCGCTCCTCATTCGTGTGGCAGCTCCCTGGTCGAGATCTTCCCATGTCTCCTGGTCATCTGCAGTCTCCTTTCATCTGCAGTCTCCGTCAACTCCATATTGTATAGTAATTTGTCATTTCAGGGAATTAGTAATAAGTCTTGTCTACAGTTTAACAAAGGTTTATTCATTGTACATTTCGGTACATTAGGATATGGCATTCGTTGGTATAAAATATTCTAACAAGGTATCAGAGTCACTTTAATTGGGGAATGGTAAAGTTTTTAGTCTCATGTAAAATCAAATTTAAATATAATCACTACAGCAAAGACTGTGCAGTTTTGTTAATAGGGCTAACGAGTAACACCAAGAATATGGAACTACATGGAGAGCTACGGATTCCTTCGTTTCCCATTATCCCTTTAAAAAATTAAACATTGTAACTATCCGGGGTAGATTAAAAATGTATGAAATATGCTCAGAGGGTTAAATTTTTCTTTTAAAATGTCAAAGAGAGGAATTAAATTTTAGTTCAGTAAATAAACCACAATTTGTATCAAAACGTACAGGTGTAATTATTTTATGTTAAATCCCTAACGATAAGTTTGTACTGTGCCAGTGTGGTAAAATTCTAATACAAATGGTTAAAGGTATCAGAGCACTGGGTCTGGAGATAAAGTTGTTATCTAATTTCGAGCCAGGCGGATTTAAATTTCAGATAAATAATAATTAGGTAACGACGACGCTACAATTCACATTCAACTAGAGTTCTAATAAAATCACTTCTATCTGGCATTATATGGCAATTCATTTTATCAACCCCACAATTGGTAACCCCGACGTGATCACATCTTTTGCCAAGTCAGAAGAGGACCTTAGGCTTCGGAATGTGACCTACAAGAACGCTTAGAGACATTGCAACAGCAACTGCTATTTATGACTCAACAATAGCAGCAACAACGACTTTCGCCTCAGCAGGGACCACAACTACAAGAAGTTGCTTAAGCCACCACTCAGATCCTACCATCAGAGGTGCACCGTGTCAGCATCAAGCTCCCACCTTTTTGGAAGGAGAAACCAGGCCTCTGGTTTGCTCAGGTCGCAAATTCACACGACCTCGCATCACTCTCGAACACACAAAATTCTTATATTTCTCACCTGGAGCTCTACGAAAATTAAGTAGAAGATCTGATCATGAACCCACCCGTTGACACTCCTTACACCACGCTAAAGACAGAGATCATTCGCCGTCTGTCCGTGTCAGAGGAGCGATGTGTGTGACGGTTACTTCTGGAAAAGTAACTTGGCGACAAAACAGCTTCGCAGTTTCTCCGACTTTTGCTATCTCTTGTGGGTTATGCTACCATACACGACAACCTCCTGCGCACTGTGTGGATGCAACGTTTAGCCACACATGTTCAAGGTATATTGCAGCCCCAAGCTAGCCAGGTCGGCATCAGCACTGACACCCTTGCAAACACTGCTGACAAAGTCATGGAGGTTCAACCAAACTCACCGTTTATAACTTCCACTGCTTCGGTGCATGCTGTTTCTCACGCATCTGTTTCTACCAAGAGGCCAGTCGTTGAAACACTTGATGGAATTTCTCGAGAATTATCCGTCATGTAGATTGAGATCAAGTCCTTACGTGACGAATTGCAATCCCAGCTAAATGAACGTTCAAGATCGCAAAATCAACCTCCAAACAATCGTCTCCGTCGTAGTCTAAACCCTCATACCAACACTTCATCAAACTCTTGTCTGCTGGTGTCATGAGATATTCAGCCATCAAGCAAACAAGTGCCTCCAACCCTGCTCTTTCACCAAACATGAACGGCACTCAGTAACGGCGTCGACCGACTGTCCAACCGGAGGGCGACGCCTACTTGTAACAGATCGTGGGGTTGCTAAAAGAATTGCCAGATAATATGCCAGCAAAAACAATGCAGTGTTTTGCTAATAGGATGTGACAAAAATGACGTACAGCTGCGTAGACTGCAAAGAGTTCACGGTAATGAGCTGGCCATGATGATTGTCGAGAAGTGAGTTTTTGGGAAAAGAATGCAAGAGGTTCCCAGGATGAACCGTTGACAAGTTGCTGGAATACAGTCCCGATTGATGTGCTTGAGGCGTCACAGAATAGTGAAAGTGGAGCGTTATGTTCTGGGTGAACCAGAAGCGTAGCGTTCGCGAAGTGCTCCTTGCCGGCAATAAAGGCTTCTTCAAGTTCTGGGGTCCAAGCTACTTGTTGGTTTCCACGAAGCGACGAAAGGGCGTTGTCAAAAGGTGCTTGTTTTTCAGCCGCAGATGGAATGAAATGGCGGTAGAAGTTTAAAAAACCCAGAAAACGTTGAAGACCTTTTGCTGAACTTGGACGGTTGAAATTCCGGAGCACATCAACGAGGTCCTGGAGAGGCCTAGTGCCGGAATCGGAAACTTCGTAACCAAGGAAAATTACTGCAGGGGAGTTGAGGACTGTTTTTTGACATTGACCAGAAGTCCGTAGTCTGAAAAACCCTTAAACAGGGTGCGGAGATGACTCTCGTGTTTACTAGCATCCCTGGAGAAAACTAATATGTCATCTATGTATGGGAAACTAATATGTCATCTATCTAGTCCGAAAACTACTTTATCTATAAAGCGTTTAAATGTTTGACTTGCGTTGCGTAGCCCAAAGGACATAAATGGAAATTCATAAAGTCCGAAAGGAGTGGTTAAGGTAGTCTTGGGAATGTCCTCTGGATTGACAGGAATCTGGGTATTAGCCTGACCATTTCAACAACTGAGAAAATGTTACTTCCACGAAGGCGGTATGAAAAATCGTGAATGTGATGGACGGGGTACCTGTTAGGAATGGTCCGAGCATTAAGAGCGCGATAGTCACCACATGGATGCATTCCATTATTTGCCTTTCGTGCCATATGTAGAGGGGACGACCAAGGTCCATCAGATCGTCGGGCCGTTCCTTTGAGAATCATGGTGTCCAATTCAGCTTTGGTGAGGACTAGCCGTTCAGGGGCTAGTAGGTGAGGACGGGATGAGACAGGAGGTCCCGGCGTAGTTTTGATAAAGTGGACAGTAGAATGGCGTACATTTCGTGATGTTCCTGCTGGCCGACATAACTCAGGAAACTCAGCTAGGATGGAGTTGACGGGCGTTTCTGGGATAATAATTTTCACGCTAAGTTGAGTCAAATCAACTTATTGGCAGGGGGTTGACAAGCCAGTTATACCGTCAATGAGACGTATGTTTCGACAATCAGCAAGTAATCCAAAATGAGCCATGACATCAGATCCGATATAGGAAAGTTTACGTCGGTAACAATAAAATTACGCCGGCATTATCTGGCAATTCATTTTAGCAACCCCACAATTATATATCTCTACTAACAACGCTATTATTAATACATTAATAATACCTAAAGATAAAAAATCCGAGTAAATTTGGTGTAATATTCATAAGTTTTTGTGATCTGTGAACGGTTTTAAAGTATTTGAAAAACCCAAAGAACTATTCGGCAAATGAGTGGAGTTATCGTGCTGTGTTACGCTCACTGTTCGAACGATTTTATGCTGCCATCAAGTTCAAGTTTTTTGGATGGACGATTCATCTGTTGAGCTAGAATTTCATTTAGCTGAATAATTAGATTGAACTGGGAAGAAAGAAAATTTAAATATACACTTAATTAAAATGTGAAACTAAGTTGTAACATTAAATTCAATCCATTTCAGGCTATCGGACCGATAATGATTAATGTAAAGGCAACGGCGAAAGCGCAGTCTTATCTATCAGCCACTTTGTAGCCCTCCCGCGATACACAAACTCACTGCAGTCACCCTAATGCCAAAGGCTTATTCTGAGAAAGACTATGAGCCACATAGTACTCATTTGTTGTACATAATTGATTATTTGGCTATAGTATTTTTATACCTACTGTGTTTGTGTATAATAGTGCTGTATTTGCTTCAACTTATTTTTGTTTCTATTTAATACTTGTATTCGGAGTGTAATCTCTGTAGGGAAAATGTCTAAAAAGTATATTGTTTTTATTTAAACATATACATCCAACAAACATAAATTATCTGAATCTGAATTGTTAAAATAGAAATATTTATTCATTCTTCTTAACTAACACTTAATAAATTATTAATGCTTTATCATTATTGCTTAATTCTTCACATTGTTAGGTAGTAAATACTTGTAGTATAAATTATTCTATAGTTCTACATAAATTACATATCAATGCTGAATATTTGTATTAATATCACATTGTAATTTCAATACAGAAATATTTACATGCTACCATCGGCCTTTGTAATCAACAGTTTATGTATTCTTAACTAATAAATTTCTTATATTTGTTTCGAACTTGCTATTCCTGGCTAGCCAAACATTACACGACCAACTGCCAGAACAGAAAAGTTAAAAAATATATCACCGCAGTTTTGTCCGGATATGGGTTTCCCGAAAACTAATGCGGTGTCAATCCCAGTGATTGCGACAAGCCGAGTTCTGACCGCGTCCGCAGATAAGCCGTGTATAACGATAATTGGTGTCAATAAATAGTCGTTTTGCCGGTTTTGCCTGCGGTGGTTTTGATGTTCTTAAAATGAATTTATTTATCATTTACAACTCCTGTACAAAATTAGCCTTTTAAACGTACTTGGAATGAGTGGAAAGGTTTTTTATATGAGTAGATCAATTAAACAATCAGAGTTTTGACTATTTATGCAAGTTTTTTTCCGAATTCTCTGAGGACTAAACTTCAGGAACATCCTCCTTGGGTCAAAAAAAATTAGTATGAGCCTATCGGTTTCCAGTCTACACTGGAAATACAGTGTACTACACTACACTACACTACTACAGTGTACTACAGTGAACTACAGTGTCTACACTGGTCTACTTTCCATGTCTTTAATAGTATGTTTTTTATGTTTATGTTACTTCATGCCACACTAAATGAATTAAAGGATCTAAAAGGGCTAGGGTTAAAATCATAATTATCAACTAAACATGTCCCTTTCTGTGCTTGTAATTGCAATCATTGCAGAACATGGTTGAAACTGATAAACTGATTATACTAGTACATCAATCAAAATGATACCACCAAGGAAACATATTGCCAGCACTGGCAAATGGTCATCATAGTTAGCCGCAACAGTGAACTGAGGCGAACAGTTTGACGAACAAAGAGGTACACTTGCATATGCCTCATGTCCTCGGTCAAAGCACAGTTTGAAACTGTTCAGTGGGGAAACGGATGCAAAATTATATCCATTACTCATTAGTTTTATTAGTAATCCGTATGATTATAAATTGTTCTTTTATTAATTGCCAAAGGGATATAATTTCTGTAAAAACAAACCAAATTAGTTGGTATGCTAAAAAAGTCAATTACGAGACGGGATTAGAATGATTCGACGTGACTGAAATCAGTACAACGAGAATATAATATTAAATGCACATGGAATTGAATTAATATCTTCCTCCAATTGAATATTTTCGGTTGTTTCGTCATCTGAAATACCTGTGCAAATAAATAAATTTATAAAACACATGTGTGACGAAACAATGACCAGCGAAGCCAAAACTATACAATTCTACTCATGGCATTATAAATAACAATAATTATTAAAGACATTCTGAAACGACCTATATACGGATTCCAAAGATTCCATTTTCGGATTGAAATGTGATACGTAGGAGGGAATGTTAAAATCCGATTTTTAACCAGAGCAAACACTGTTTACAAACCGAATACAATTCTTCCATTTGCTTAAGAATACTTAGCTGAGTGAAAATTCCTAACTGTGACCTTTGTCATTTTTATGGCTGCAAGAAATAATAAATTTGGAAACAACTGTTCGTATTTATTTTCCTAAAAAAATGGCATCTGGCAAAAAATATTTATCGTGTCAATTAGTTTTTTCTTTGTAGATTTGAGATGGCAAAACTCATTTGTCTTTCAAACAGTGAAATAACAGAGTGGTGTAGGCTATCGATTTCAACCAGTCACACCAGTCATCATCAGGCCAATGAGAGAACTGACTTTTTTTCTTTTTTTTCTACGTTCTCTCATTGGCCTGATGATGACTGGTGTGACTGGTCGAAATCGATAGCCTAGTACCATCTTTTATATATGTTTACCGTCTGTATGTGAATCAGTATAAGTGTACACTGATGTGCCACAAGCATGTGGGATAGGTACCCGCTCTTACCCCCATCATAACGTTCCCCCACCAACTTGTTACTTCGCAGCAATGAGGTTTTTAATTGACATTTTTTACTATCCTGATTTATTTTTGAAGCTTTACACTTCAAACATAAAAAACACATATTTTGGAGCATCAAACGATAAATTTATCTAAAATACTTTGACATTTTATTCAGTTGACTTACAATAGATTATTGCTATCAACAAACCAACTTTGGTGATGAAACATAAAATGTCAACCACTGCAAATACTCTATCAATACAACTGCATAAACATACTAACACTAATAATACTACATGCTAATATTTACGTGTTTATTTTTATACATTTTAGTTTATCACTAAAACACAAATAAAATGTATGACATTTTTTAAATAATGAAGGCAGGATGAGATTTTGTATTTCCAGTAAAGTGACTAAGATCACATTAACGATGCAGATATTTACAAATCCGTATCCTATTTCAAGACGTGTAAGGATGAATTGAATTCCGATAATCCCCAACCAGACTCCCGGTATAAGGCGGTAATACAGAACTCCTCTCGACATTCCATAATAAGACTTCATGAAAGTACAAAGTGTTTTATTTTAGTTTTTTATGTAATACACACATTATTTACTGTATACTGGTAGTTATTTTATTTTATTGTCATAAAAATTTAGATAGTTTAATATTGTTATAAAATTTTTTGTTCACAACTCCTATATTGTATATATTAGCAGTTTTACGATATTGCCATACTGATACGACGAATAAAATGTTCGTCCCCTTATATTAAACCAATCGAGTTACTGGCATAATCAGTTATGATAAACTAATATTAGCTACATTTTTACCAATAAATTTGTTATCGACGTCGATTATTAAATCATGTTATTTTAAATTAAAATCGAAGGAACAATTTCAATTGGGTAAAACGAGTAAACCAATTGAAATTGTATTTTCATCTGAGCGAGAAGAGGCAAAATTAATAAACTATGTAGACCTAGGTTAGTCAATATTTTGTATATAAATATATATTTGTTTAATTATATGACCAAACACGCTTGTTAGCAACACATCGTGTTTTTTGCAATTGCAGAGTCGAGTGCAGGAATCTGCATAATCCCCCACCTATGGCATAGCTCAGTTTGTCGGTAAAAATTTGCATTTTGTTTAATGTTCTCTTTAATTTGCCGGTTAGTTTAATGCAATCTCTTTACTATTTTTACGAGGGTTAATAGTAACTAATTTCAACACACTGGACTTATTTAAGTTGTATACAGGGTGTTCACGAGAGTATGTCAAAAATGCAGGATTTAGTACAACTCATCGAACTTTCTATACAATTTGATCTAAATTGCTTCGTTTTCCGACTGTCTACCTGTATGTAATTTTTAATCAATGCACATATCTTAGAAATTACTTGAGGTACTGTCTTCAAACTTGGTATATGCATTATACTAGTTTAGGGCTAATTTTTAATCATTTTGGCGGTTTTATTTTTAACCATTTCAAAATGGCGGTAATTTCAATTTTGTAACGCTTAATATGTTTAAAACAGCAAATTATTGAGGATTTTATCTTTTTACTTAACAAATTTTAAAATTCTAGGCCAAAAAGGATGGTTTGTGTAAAGGTTTAAAATCTATTGACCAACAGCTCTTCGAGTGGTTTTTAAAACCGTTATACCATCATTTTATGCTGCAATGATTAAAAATTACGTATAGGCACGGACAGAAAACGAAGCAATTAAGAAAAAGCTTTTTTATTAAATGTTTTGTCACTTTTTAACAACTACTGATTGAATAGAAATAGAGATTGCTTATCACAAATTTATCATGTGAAATTAAGAAAACCTCAAAGAGGCACAGCAAAAGTATTAATCATTAAGGGCCAAAAATGGCACAAAACTATATTGAGTTTTCAAAATAAATCTAATTTTCTACATCAACTTTACTAAATATTTAATTAATTAAAAAATTACAGTATTGAAAGAATCCATTCACCTACCAAAGAGTGATCCAATATCCTTCTCATGCCAACCAAAAAATCATTAAATTAGTTGTTGAAAATATCATAGTTCTTTGAAACTCTATTGTACAGCAACTCTATTGTCAAGCAAATTCAATTAGATAGTATTATAAATAGTACCTTCTCATTTTTTAACTAAAAACTAGCACCCTAACCTAAAATTTTCAAATTCAAGTTATATTTTTCTACTGATGTCTCGTCCCTGTCGGGCACCACGCTTACAAAGAGAGACGGAAATACACGAGTGGACGAGGGCCCGAAGTTTTTGGGCCACCCGTTTAAAAACGCGGTTGTCTGTTCTGGCAATTTATTTTAACAGGATAATAATTAAATAGCCTGTGTTTGTAGTAGTGAAACTGTTTAGTGAGTTTATATGTGAATGAGGTTTTGAGGTCTGCGATTAGCTCAGAGTCAATGTACTGCCTGGTTTGGGGGAATCTCTTCTTTTAACTTTGCTTATAAAAAAAGTAACAATAACAATTAAAACTTTAGTGTACTAATAATACGAACTAAATTTCCGATATATAACAAAAAATTTGCAGTATTGAACTGATTATTTGCTTGCTGTCCACTTTTCATGAAAAAAATGTAATCCCTTTATTTTGTGATTCCCATTAGTCCGCCTTTTGTCTAATTAAACATATTTAGATGTAGTTAAACGCATTAAATTTAAAATCAAATAATTTTCACATAATTAACTGATTAGCCTATTTAACACGTAGTGACTTGGTTTTAAAATCTTATGAGTTAGAGACCCCGTGCTGCTCTGCAGCATCAGTCAATTTTGAAATTTGAAAGTGACGTAGTTGATGAGTATTGTCAAATCAAGTTAAAATAGTATTGCAGTTTATACATATCTTCCCATGGATTGTATTTACATAAATTGTTCCACTCCACATAAACTTAACAGTTAAAATATCTCATAATTTCAAAATAATAAAAACATAATGACACAATTGTAAATTATATTAACTCGTAAGGCAACATACAAAGCAAAATTGTTGTTATAGAAACAGCTTTTAAATAAAAATTTGTTTTAAAATTAAATTAACGTCAATTCGTTCAAAGGTTTCATGAGAACGATGTGTAATGTTTATAACTTTTGCTGTAAATCATTAACTAGGGTGTTTATAAATAAAGATAACGTTCTCTTTAACCTTTCGTTAGGACCTTAAGTCGTTATGACTAATATTTTCTCCGCTAGAGTGCTGAAAAATGTTTTAAATGTAATGTAATAGCTGTTTTGTTTTATCACCAGTTTATCTGCTTGAAACAGTTATGCGGAAATAACAAATGACAATCTTGATTTTTTAAAGAAAAGTATATAACATATTTTTTAAATGTATAAACTTAGGTTAACACTAATATTCTCAGGCCTTCTTTTCCGGGGCTGGTTGATTATGCATATATTTTCCCATCAATGTTGTGCCCTATAGTAAGAAGACACCAACATTTCTTCATAGTCTCGTTTGTAAGCTCAGCCTATTACACGATAAAAGATTAAACCTTTAATAACAATCAATTTATTGTTTTCCCTTCATGACAGCTAATGGTAAAGCGTCCTGCAGGGTTCTTGATTTATTTTTAGTACAGCGCATAACAATGCTGACAAACTTGATAAAGAGTAACTACAGAAAAATTATCACTCCGCGTATAACTTATAAAATATAAAACAAAACTTGTAAGAGTTATCTCGAATTAATCAATAAAGTCACTTCGTTCTCTTTTGGCTTTGACACGCTTTTCATGACGTCGTGTCAAATAAGCCATAGGTTTGAGTCTACTATGCGAACTTCGGGAATAAAAATGACACCATGGTGCTAAAACCACTATTTGAGAACACTAAAACTGGAAAACTAAATTCAAAATTCAAAATAAGCTTAGACTGAACCATAAACAATTCTTACGTCAAGTTTGAAATCAATACCTCAACTGATTCCTAACGTATACAACGCAAATTAAAAAAAGAACAAACAAACAGATGCGGAAGATTTTTCTAGAAAATCTGTAGGTTTATTTCACTTTCCGGGGAGAGTTTGCCGATTAGAAACAGAGGCTCATTACGAAACGATTAGGAATTCGATGACCATGCGTGAGTTTTTTGATAGCTCTAAACGTAAAGTTCTAATGGGTGAAATGTTTTTGAAAGAGCCCTAGTTTAACACCAAAATCTAAAAAAATTAAACTTTCCCATCCAAACGCAAATAGCATGCCTATTTCTCTTATGTAGCAGCTTTTATCATAATCTATCATCATCAAATAATAACTGGATTTAATGTATATTACTGATTGTGTAAACGCCCATGAATAAAATATATTTTCTCAATTTATCTTATTCATACAAACATAACTGGATTACACGTAAATTGTGAAATTATAAACACCTGTAGAAAGGAAAAAAAGAAAGGAGTTATATTTCTTGCTGCATTATTCTTTGGAAAAAATGAACTCTCTTACTTAATGAACATATGTTTTAAGTAATCATCTGATGTAAACAAACTTCCTCCATAAAATTAACATGGGAACTTTAGGAGCCACTTTTATCGGCGAAGCCCATTGACGATGTTAGTTTGGATGGGTGATGACATATCTAGACATCATTACCTCAGTTAACAAAATAATCATGCAAATCGGCCAAGTAGAACGGTCTGACGAAAGTTTTGCCAAAGTTCTGGCAATTTTTTAAAATATAATAAATGAGGATTGTTTGATTACCAATGGTTATATCAATTTTAATGTTAGTGAATACATTATTTAAATAAATAATAAATATCTCATTTCTTAATATAAATATGTTGGCACGGATTGGGAATGAGCGGCTTAATGTGGTTGAAATGTTTGGTATTGTTAGTAAAATTTATTAACTTAGAGTGGATACTCACTTTAATAAAATATAAATATACAAATTAAATATCTTTAACAAACTAGTTAATTTATAAATAACTAAATTTATGTTTTTTTACTCCGTTAGTTAAAAAAAACATAAAAACATTTCCACTGAGCCCTTCGTAAACTATAGTGAAACTTCAAACAGTTTTGAGACCAGTAAATTAATAATTGTGGAGCTAATTTCCCAACTAACAGCGAGATGAGTTTTCTATGCCGTTTGATTCGTTTTTCTTCGGCCATTTCCGAGAACGTTCGATCGGAATGGCAGCGCGACCTTCGTATTAATGGCTATTCGTAAGCGTGGTGCCCGTCAGGGACGTGACATAAGTATATTTTCTCCTGTCTCTTAAACTAATCAATTTATTACAACTATGGATTGAAATACTTGAAAAGATTCTGCGCGTATATTTTACATTTGAGTAAAATATTTAGACGTTGGACTTTGTTTAACTTAAACTTTATATGTAACTTTAATATACACTTTCCAGTAAGTATGAAACCCTTACCTATTGTTACCTTTTGGTAGGGACGTAATTCACAGATAATTAGTCTGATTAGTAGACCAACGGAAATGGTATACAGATCTGATAAATGTAAACGTAGGGAAATACTTTTCTATTCAATTTACATGTTCCAACAACCAAAAAAAACTTAAATCATTTAATTGTTTAAATAAATAGTCTGTACCCTTTTAATTCATAGATACTTTGAAAATAGAGAATAATGTTCCAAGAGTTCAACCAAACTTGTGTGGCTCGTAGTGGCATTTTTATAATCCACCCACACAGTAAACTGTTTAGGGGAGTTCCTTTCCTTTTTTGTGCAAGTTTTGGCAAATATGCAAACAAACAGCTATTGCTCGTGTTGAAGTAATTACAGTTCAATCAAATTAAAAATCAACTGCGTATAGTAGATTGTATTTCGAACTTATAAAACAGTGCTTGCATTAAAAAAATCCGATTTAATTTTCCTCTTTTTGAAGAAAGGCAAAATTTGTTGTCACTAAAATAGCATATACGGTTTAAAATACAAAAAAAAAATTGCATCACTTATACTCACAATTACACTATTTAAAAAAATGAGTATAACTAACGAGACGTTGGACTTTGTTTTACTTAAACTTTATATGTAACTTTTATATACACTTTCCAGTAAGTATCAATAGGTATAATGTTCAAGGGTTACATTAATTGTAATCATCCACAAAGAGTCACAACGCATTTCAGATAGCTTCCAATGTTTGTTGCTTTACATCATTTCCATCGATTATTCTATTTTATAGATTAAGTGTAGCTTATTACGGTGAGTTATTCTTTTTTAATGTTTTGAGTGAGTTTTGAGTTTTGTTTTAACACATATTGATAATTAAAAATTATAATTAAGCGCAAAATAATGTGTTTTATGATATTTTATCTAATTATGGTGTACCTTTATCATAACGATAACATAACTTCGAGATAATGTTAGTGGATTTACATTAGTTTTAAAATGGGTCACGATCTAAATAGCTAGTACTTTCTAAACAGCTCAGTACTTGCAGTGTAACTGAGGCAATTACGACTCTAGTTGAGTAAGTTGCGGAACTGTCTGTAATAGTTAAACTCATAAAAATTACTACAATTCATAGGCAATCTTCATTGAAAATTATGCAAATGTACCCCAAAATATATATTTTATTTTTTTTTACTTTTTACAAGTAATTATTAATTGATAAACTATTTTCGAGGGCATCCGTTATATGTTAAGGATTATAAGGCTTTTCTCTTTTTTATGTTCGTTTGTAAGAGTGCAAATATTTTTTCTAAATAGTAAAGCCCCCATGCCCATAGTAAATAAGAATGTTAGTCTACTAAAAGGTCATACAAATTGTTTAGTAACATTATAAAATAAAGTAGTGACATGGTACCCTAGAACAAATGTGATAAGAACGGCTAGTTTTAAACTGATGACTGTCAGTTGATGTCATTGGTTGAGTATACTTTTCTATGCTCAAAAACTGATTTAAAGTCATTTTTGTTTCATAATACAATGTTACACTAAAACATTTATTTCATAGTAAGAACATATTTATTCCTTCTGAAAACCATTAATCAAACAGTACTTGCACTATTTTCTCTCCCCATTAACAATTACTTCAGCCGTAACTCATCGAGTTTATCACTCAGCGACAACTACCAGCTGATTCCAAAATACAATATATTTTGATTCAAAACAAATCGCTTAGTCCACAAGGTTAATGAAGTAGGTGTAATAATTTCGTGTTAAGGCGATGGTGATTTTTAGTAATATAAGTAATAGTTTCGTATGTAAGGCTCACAAACATTTTCCACTAACAATATAGGAGAGGATGTCGAGTTCATTTACATAATCCGTTTTCGCTTGTTTACTAATGTCAGTCGGATTCCACAGTTGTTAACCGACTTAAGAGGATTTCACATCATTTTTCTGGGAGCCAGAGGACCGTTTAAGTTCGTGATGTTTCTTAAATTAAGGTGAAAGTATTAATTGTATTTAACATATTGTTTTAAGAATGTTTAATTAAATGTGTTCATTTAATTATTTGTTTGATCAAGTCCTTCATCGAATTTTCTCAAGTAATGTAGCTTAAATTGGCTACCATTTCAGGTAGAGTTTCATACCCCAATCCTGGCTCTTGAAAACATGTATTAGTAACAATCAATATGTTTGGTAAGTCAAACAGCTTACATCTTCCGAGATTATACTGATTTGGCAATTGTTTTCGTCTGATAAAACGTGTCCCGGTTCGCATTTTGTCGTCTTACGTAGTCCGGACAACATGTAGTCCAATATCTCGCAATTGAAAATATGGCCAATCAAATAAATTACATTCAAGCCTTAAGTAGGAGGCCGTTCGTGGTTAGCGGTGACTTCATGAGTTACACCGAGAACCAGCAGCGGAGAAAAAGTCTAAAACTTCCTTTACTTTCTTCTAATTTCTATTTTGAAACTCTAATATCTTCTCAAATATTGAAACACTCGGCCGAAACTCGATTACTCGCTCACTTCTAGTTTAGTTTTGGTTTGATAAACATTTACTTTTGTGTTCCTTTATTTTAGATTCTATTACTATTTGTTTTACTGATATGACATTTTAACCTTGTTACAGTTACCGAATTTAAAATAAATAAGACAACTAATGATATGTCATGACTTTAATACAAACGCAATATATAACTAACAAGACGATGCTTTGCAACTCAATATGGTTCCGATAAATTGATAGATTTAAAATTTCGTCTTATTTATTAATTCTAACACAAATTATTAAAATATATTTCCATGAGACTTCATTGACAATTTCTCTGGAAGATTTTGTGGTAATGGTACTTCAAAAACCACAAGAAAACTTAATACTTGGCTTCCTCATTATAACTTTGGGAATAACCTCCACCATTTTATTCTTAACGTTACCATTTTCTACTGATTTTGTTAATATGTTCTTGAACAGTCTTAATTTGCTTGCATTTTTTCATCTTTTATACGAGTATACAATTAATCATCCATAGTGACTAATTTAATCTAAGTGGTATTGGCAGTGTAGTCAACTTATTTTTTTACGTAACATTAACAAAAGCTTTTCATTTGGTATTGATTGAAATGCATTACACGTAGCTTGATTTCGTTAAATTTACATTCAATGTACTACCTAAGTCCTCTTCTTGGGCAAAGATTTCATTAAGTAATACCTCTTTTATCATTTCCATAGTAAAAATTTGAATTGATTAGTCATGATTTACAGTTTTGTTCACTTAACAAAAAAACAATTAACAAACTGTTTTCAAAACTTTGTTAAGAAAGCACTTTAGCAAAATGAATATTACAATTAAATGATATGTTCTTATTAAAAATGTTGACAGTTGTAAGCTTATAAACCAATAAGCTTATTGACCAATTCTAAGCTTATAAAGTTTATAAGCCCAGCACCTAGCCACTATAATACCAACTGATCCACTGCAGCTGCTAGCCTGACCAGTGGCTGTGCGGTCTAAGGCGTTACCTTCCCGGCTGGGGGTAACACTTGGATCGAGGGTTCGAATCCCGTCACAGTCGGTGGTTTTTATGTGCAACTCATGGAGAGTTCACCTGTCTGTGGTAGAGTTGAAGGGGAGGGCGGACCTTAAGCAAACGGTGGACGGCTCGGGTCCAAGCTGACGGGATGGGTGGATTCTTTGTGAGTTGCACATCTGATCAGGTGTTTTGCTACTTTTTACCTATCCTTTACTGTGTGTGTCCAGCGGAAGCACGTTTTTATTAATTTTAACTGTTCAGGCGTTCAATATATTTAAAAAATCAACAAAACATCACGGATTCAACCACTCCTTTCAGAAGCTTAGCACTCAAAGGGTTAACTACAAATTGAAAATGAGGTATTTTTAATATAAAAAAAATAAAATACAGTAATTACAATGAGATACAGAATGTGTAATATATAATTAAAAATTAATCATCAAACTGCTACGGTTGTAAATCATGCTACTAAATTACTAAAATATTAAATTTGTAGGTTGATTAACATGTAGTAATACTAATAATGCAGTAATATGTAGTAAAATGTAAATGAGGGCGTTATTAGCTGAAGTATGGATAGGTACTATCATTGACTACATATGGTACCATGTTCCACTCACTGAATCCAATGTGTGAGGTTACCATTATAAAGGGGAAAACAGCTGATTTTTGACAACACAGATGTGTAAAACAAACATACATTAAAACATTATACTCGTATATTTCAATTGACAGAAAGTGAAAACCTGAGGTAACCAAATAAATAATTCTTAAGGTTCTATCTAAATGGCATGAATTCTGGTGGCTTTATGTTTGAACTGACACGAGAAAAAAATATGCAGAAGTGTCAAATATTTCAAAAAAAACATTCATTTTTTATACTCTAGGGTATTATTACATTAAATTCATTAAACATTGATTATGCCCAATCGGTTTTATAGCCAAGTTTAGGCAGTCACAACAATTTCTGTAATGCCTCGGGTGGATCTTCGCTCTGCGCCGCGCCACCTACACGTTTCCATTGATATGAATAATTTAACCCTTTCCTTAAAATCACTTCCGTTTTAATCTCATCCGATTGCACATCTGCTCACTTATTTGGTCGAGGTAGTTGTATATTTTGTTAGAAATAAAATCTTGTATAACATTTTTAGTGAATTTCCTATGGCAAGTGAACTATTAGCATGACCCGCATGGTGAAACTTAAGCCCGGGACCACCATAGAGGTTCCTAACGTAACCCCCTGAACACGTTTTGTGGGGTCGTTCAAAATGTTATACATGTGTGTGTGTTTCCAATCTAGCGGTCGCATTTTTTTCAGATTTACTTAGAATTTGGTATTGACAATCTTTTCTGTAATCAGTTTATTGAGTTCGTTGGGCAAAACAATCGGAAAACCCTAAACCCCTTTTTTGGGGACTAATCTTTCAAATTTCGAGTTTTTGGACCCAAAAAGCGTCAGAAAAGCCCCGGATGTACACATTTTGCATGTATTAAGATGGGAATTAGTAAAGTTTTAAGCTCTCTCTCATCCTTCTAGCATAAATATTTACCGAGTTATTAATGAAAATGTATAACGAATAAATACAGTACGTTGTCTTAAGGGGGTTTTACATTATAGAAGCCTGTTATTCATTTGTTGGTGTCTTTTTATCATCCTCAGCATGCTTACACCTGTTTTCAAGCCTGACTAGACCTCCTCCTAATCTTATAATAAGCAAAATTGTATTCCCAGAATTGCAGGAACCAGAAGCATAAGAACAGCCAAATACTCAATGTTTTGAGATTTCGATAAAAATTAGAATCAATTTATGTTTTTACAGTGATTTTGAGTTTTACAAGTTTTTTATGTGGAAATTCACTTCCCTCACGTCAGCTAACTGGGTGTGAATTCGTTTTATTTAAAACAGGTGTTTTGTTATTCTAAATTAAATTCATAGCACATCATTTTTTTGCCAACAACTTAAAATCACAAAAATTAAAAATATATTTAGTTACCTAAATCACAAACAAAACGTGTTTGCTCGTAGTTTGACGCACCATTCAAATAATTATATGAAATGAATACTTTTCAATACTAATATTGCTACGGTTTTAAATTATAACTTAAATAACTTTTAAATGATATTGCCGGAGTTTCATTGGCTTACTTCGAAACAAACCTGAGCTGAAGTTACGGATCAAGTGTGTTAAATTAGTGCGTTTTAATAAAGTCGGAAAGCACACATTATATATAAGTTTGTTATAACTTTGTCCTCAGGTATATTTCCAAATCGATCATCTTCATGCATCAAGATTTACAGATTGAATTTGTAAAAAACTACTATTTTCTCAACTGTTGATGAAAGACATTGTGGAAAACTATTTGTTTTCCATCTTTTATAATAAAATATTTCAAAAGCAACTTTCTGATTTAAAAATCTCCATAACAGCAATGTTGTTTTAAATCATATTTTAATACAGTAGTTGCATTACGTAAAATATTTTGGGAATATAGGAAGTTATAGAAGAGTTATGTGGTAAAATATAATTGTTCGTCATATTGTACCAATAGTTTTTCTAATGTTCTTTCTAAGCATATGTTGAAATATCTAGTATTATCGCACAAATCTAGTTTATTATCGCACAAATCTAGTAAACTCAACCAACGCCTTTTATAACCCCATGAGCTGACAAACGCATGATATATGTATTTCCTGAACCTCTCTCAGAAATTACATTTGCTGTTTGTGACTGATGTCCTAAGCCATTACGTGTGAGAGGGTTTCATAATCTAGTGCATAATGTCCTGAGATTATAACATAACTGGGCAATGACAGGAATGAATTTAAACAGTAACACTTAAATAACACATGCAATTTTCAACCATATATGAGCAATAATATTATAGCATTTAGAACTCGAATATTAAGCATGCTAAATGTTAAAGTTATTATCCTTATTTGCTTTTATTCACTTCTACAACATAGCGCAAAAGAATCACATTTACGAATCTCGCTAAAAGTTAGTTAATTATCTCGCTGTGTCTTGGACTTCGGTTCAAGGGGTCACGGGTTCAAATCCCGGGATGTCCACAACATTTTAGGGGTTTAGACCGCTTTCCCTAAAAGCGTATGTGTGCTTTGTTATAAAAAATTCCGTTGCCGTTGATATAAAGAAAAAGTGTCGCATACCTTATTTTGTGGTGGAGGGGCTAAATTAAAGAGAAAAAAATTGGGTCCTTCACCACTACTTTTATGTTGACACATGTAAGCAATAATCTTATACATGTATTGTCAGAAAAATGTATTGTTCTTAAAATTGGTTAAGAAGCGTTAAAGGCCAATAGAATATTTTCTTGAAATATTTTCAAAAAACGATCTTTGTGCCCAACATATATTAGAAATCATATTACAAATGTCAGGTTATTCAATGCACAAGTTTCAGTGTCATTTAGGAAGAGCCTTGAGAAAAGACTAAATGCAATTTAACGTTGCAATTATATATATATTATGTTTGATGCCTTCACATTATATTGTTTATAGCTGACTACATATCGCTTTAGCCAATGATATCAAATATGTTTTATATGTTGAGGGACCAGTTTCAAGTAATTTACGATATCTCTTTCACTTTTCTTAATGTAGCCTTAAAAATAATAGTGGCATCAGACGGATCTCGAATTATTCCAAATGAGTACTAAACCAGTAAACATATACGTATTTGGCACGATAAACTTCTCCAACGTTGGTAATTCATAGATCATCTCTTGCATGCCTTTATAGATTTTATAGTGGTGTAGGGATTGTGTTTCATTTATTTACTTAAAACTAATTTAATTTAATAAATATTTTTCATTATTGCAACCAAACTGTGTTTACGTATTGTTAAATTTTCTTTTTTTATTAACATAAGGTTTATCTTTTTCAGTTTGAAAGGGAATGAATTCAACTTAACTTTAATTTAGGTAAAGTGAAAGACTAAAGGAGCTTCAGTTGGAAAAGTTTGACTCAATCTGTCAATTTGCAAGACAACCCGGTCCATTAGCTTTATATTATAGAAATCGAAATGGATTATCGAATTCCTTAGGATTAAGTGAATATCTTGTTCTTATAGAGTTAAATGCCTAGTGTGTTTTAATTTTTTTAATTAGAAAATTAATGGTGTAGTAGTTCTGGACTACTACAGTAACTTAAATTTATCAACTTTCATTACTTTCATTACAACTTGTTATTTTTTAATTCTGAAATACACTACTTACACCAGTATTTAATATAAATATAACAAGATGAAAAAGGTCAAAAAGTAATATAAATAATGTTACAAGACAGTTCAACGCTGTGCGTAGTTAGGCTAGGCTAGGTTATAATGTGCAAACCTAATATAACCTAACCTATCTCCACATAGCGCTGTATATCTAAGTCAGATTACCTAAGTCAGTTTCACTTGCGGCTGTGTATATATTAGTATCAAAGAAAAATAAGGATAAATATTCATTGCTTGTTTCGGACATTGATGCGAGACAACCCGGTCCATTAGCTTGATACTAAAGGAAGCAAAATGGATTATCGATTTCTCCAGAAGTAATTGAATCTCTTGATCTTATAGACTTAAATGCCTAGTGTATTTTTATTTTTTAATTAGAAAAGTAATGGTGTAGTAGTTTTGGACTCATTAGTCTGTAACACTTGTTTTTGTGAGGGACCGTATTGGTCATGTGTGTGCGTTTATGGTATACGATTGATTGTAGGCTATGTTTTCAAGATTATATGTTTTCAGTAACAGGTATGCTTCTACTTTGAATGTAACTGTAATAGAAACTTCCTTAAAGATTTCTTCCTTACAGATCATGCAGCCATTTTTTAAATTATCTATATGTGTCCTAACATATTATATTAGTTATAAAGGTTGTTCAGATTATTTGTTAAACTCCCGGTATTTCGGAAAGTTAATATAAAATTATTACAAAATTTAAGATGATAGTACAATAATAGTCCAGGATTAGCAATGTATGTTTTACAATAAATGGTCACTAATTCATATACTAGATCATTGGTGGATTAGTAGTCTAAATGTTTCAACATGACCACAGCATTATCTCGTTAACTAACTAACGTGTAGACAAATACCTGAGACACTTTCCTAAAGATAGTTAACATAACATACACACATGACTTAATATAATCCAACTTTAGTGAACTTTACTACTTCCTATTAAGAATTTGTATCGCCCACCAATTTTCACAAACACTAAATAGATAGTTTTTTTTATCATAAATGATTTTTTCCCAGCTGCGTCATGAGAGTTATCGTTGCACAAAAATAAACAAACATATTTTAGTTCCTCAGAATTTTATCTGTGTTTAGCTCGTTTAATTATTTTGAACTACCTGTACATTAAACCAGTTAAAATATTGTAATTTAGTTTAACTGTGTATTTGGTAAAATTTGTTAATTTGTAACAGTAATCATAATAGGGGAAAATTATGAAAAAACCAGAATAAGATTCAAATAATTCAAGTTTAAATAATCCACTGATTTGTATTATTAAAATTTATCATACAAGGTTAATACAGACAACACAGAACAAAATGAAGATAGACATATTTTAGCTTATTCGAATTCAAGTATTCCGTTCTAAATATTATTCGATTCTCCCATCAGCGCTACAGAGGTCGACCATGAGAACATTCTCTCAGAGGCCAGCTGATTCGGTGTGGTGATTGCTAAGGAATTAGTTTTCCTCTCCCCTACATTCTTCACAAATCCCAGAAAATGCCATTTAATATCTATTTATTATGTTACATTTCCTGATCCTGACGAATGAAATCGTTATTCAATGATTAACGATCATTCTACGATTCTACATGGAATGTCAAGCACTACCTATGAAAAGTAACCTATGAAAAGTTCGTGTTATCAAGAATTAAAAGATTATTTAGCAGAACTATTTCATATATATTTGATGCAAGACGAATTTGATATATCTGGCCATTAACATAATTTGTTTTCTTTAAGAATTAAAATGATAATTAATTAGTTAGACTTTTAATATAGGTTTCCTTTCAACGTGACGAGTAATAACTTGTTTTTACATTCCAACCGGTACAACAATTACCTTTTAAAAAGGTCCTCAAAATACGTTGGAGTATTTCTAAAGATATTTAAGGTTTGAACTACTCAATGTAACTGAAAAGAGTTATTTCAAAAATGTTAAAGACTCAGGCGTTATTTTATTTTTGGAATCCCCATGCGAAAAGGCGAGCAAGCAGACAAACAAACATTCCTTTTGTGAGCATAGACAACAGGTTAAACAATATTGGAATTTTATCAAAAGAAAGTGGGATGTTTTATTTTCTTCTCATAGTATGATAAATATTAAATACCCTTGCCGTAGACAACTCTATTGTCTTTATATGAGTTTTGGTAGTAATAAGTTGGCATCTAGTGATCTCATGACAAAAAGTTATCATGGCCCCGGTCCTAAAGTCTCATCTTGCCGATTACGTCAACCACTACTTCCCCATAGGTGAAATTCACACTTTGCAAATCATGATTCAATACTGTTCGGATTCTAAAGTATGTTGTAATTAAAAATAAAAGGCTAAGTAGTAATAACAGGGACGGGTAATCATTTACAACAAAAGTCTTACATTTATTTAAATAGCACAAAGGGCAGATGTACCCTTCAGAAAGAATTTCTTAATTACACAACTAATTGAGTTTTCGCGATAGTCTATTCTCTCCGCTTAGTTCTTTATCTGTCAAATGTATCTACCTAAACGTTCCACATTAATTTTTGTTTGATAAAACATATGTTACTCTTTTTTTACTAGAAAAGGAGCTTAAAAGTTTCAATTAATCCGTTAGTACTTTGTAAGATAAGAATGCATTTCACGCTATTTAACAATTGCAATTCTTTTTGTTATTTTTCTAACCCAGAACTAACTTGTTTTTCTTTAGCTACATTTATTTACTGGATTATTGGTTTAAAGAATATTATTTTGATTAAGGTGAAGAAAAATTAGACCATAATATCTCCCATTATAGAGCTATGTCTAGCCCTTCGGCCAATTAAGAGCTGCTCCAGTAACACTATAATGACTGAAAAATATGGTTTGAATATCATCAAGAAGGCCTGGTGATGCCATGACCACAGGCATACGTCATAGGACGGATTAGTGGTAAGAGCCACGTGTTGGGTTAGTGCATGTGTTTACATCACATCCATTTCAATATTGGTTGATATTTATACAAAGGCTATCAGATAATGATTTTTTTAGAATTGAAAAAAACGAGTTCGCACGCAGCACGCTGACGTGAGGGAAGTGAATTCTCACATAAAAAACGTTTAACACTCAAAATCAGTGTAAAAACATAAATTTATTCCAATTTTTATTGAAATCTGAAAACAGTGATTTTTTGGCTGTTCTGATGCTCCTGGTTTAATTTACCTGCAAAGCTGGGAATACAATTTTGCGCATTATAATGTTAGGAGAAGGCCAGACAGGTTTGAAAGGAGGCATAAGGTTGCTGGGGATGATAAAAGTACACCAACAGTGAATAAAATGCATTTATAATATAAAACCCCATCAGACAACGTACTGTGTTAAGTCGAAACACATGTTCTTTAATAACTCGGTAAATATGTATGCTAGAATGACGAGAGAGGGCTTAAACCTTTCGCCATACTAATTCCCATCTTTTTTACATGCATTAATTTTACATAAGGGGCTTTTCTGACCCTTTTCGCGCCCAAAAACTCGAAATTTGAAATATTAATCCCCAAAAAATCTGTTTAGAGTTTTCCTTTGCCCAACGAACTTGTCCAACTGATTACAGAAAGGAACGTTCCTACCAAATTTGAAGTAAATCGGACAAAAATTCGACCGCTAGAGTGCAAACACACACACACACACTATATATATATGTCTCTCTCTCTCTCTCTCTCTCTCTCTCTCTCTCTCTCTCTCTCTCTCTCTCTCTCTCTATATATATATATATACAATTTTTAACGAACTCCCAAAACGTGTGCAGGGGGTCACGTTGGGAACTTCTATGGTGATCCCGGGCTTAAGTTTCACCATGCTAATAGTTCACTTTCCAAAGGGAATTCACTAATAAAGGGCTAATAAATTTGACATTTCCACAGAGACAAATCATTGCTTGGATTTTAAACTGATGTAAAAGTGTTATTAATCAATCAATAAAAACAAGGCTGTGAGAGGGTGGTATCACCCATCACCCATCTTGAATGTAATGTTACAATCCAAACACCTGATACAGTACTAACTAGTTGTTTTTTGTTTTTGTTTTTTATCAACATGGAAAGTTATAAATCAAATTTAACTATAAATCCAATGCAACAAAAATTGGGTTTTAATTGTAAATTAGTTTTGTAATAACATGTGCTAAAATTATTCGGCCTCTGTTTAATACGCATTATATAACTCTGGTAGGACGCTACCATATTAAGACATCTTGATATACAATGTTTTTGGACCTTATGCACTATATAAGTTTCAACCCATTCAGTTTTAAATAGAATAATTTTTTAAGTTTAAAGTGTAAACCATGATCAACTTTAATGTTAGTTGTGAAATTTACTTTTGAACCGAGATAAGACTTTGATTTATATATAGCGAGAAAATATAAGCAATTTGTTATGTTGGATTAACTTATGCGGGGTTTTATTTCATCTGGTTTAAAACACGTTGTTGTAAACAGCCCTTATAAAGATTTCCAAGATAACCGAAATCTTCATTCTTACTTGTAAGAGAGTCACATCAATTTAATATTAAACAATCAGTTACAGATTCCGCGTGAAGCAGCATTGCCTTTCTTTTTAAGTTTCTATTAGTTCAATATAATGCTAGTTTTAAGTTCGATAATTGCTTGGCGGCTTTCAATTATAATTTGTCATATTTGTTTCTCTATTTATTTTACTTTTTTGTTTTTGAGTTACTATAAAATATAAAAATAAAAATTACAAGAAATAATTTGTATAGTTGTAGTTTGATATTCTAAATAGTAAAAATGAGTGTCCAATAACATTTTTCTTGCTAAACAGACATTTTTAGTTGTTAATAGTAAAAACCACGATTTTGTGATAAAACTTTAACTGTAAAGCTTTTTTCCATTACCTTGACGGATTAGTGTGCGTTACTGAAACAATTGTACGTGTGAATTCTTACTTACAGCCGATCATTAGCAGATTTTTTATACGACTTTTGCCTGTGTAGGGGAAATTTATTTTGAATTAAATAACCGAGGTATTTATTGTTTCAAGTATAACAATAACGACATTACAACAAAACACTGTATTCTGTAAATGATAATAACTTTTATTTTATGTCGAATCATTCTGATTGGCTTTATAAATAACGACTTATAAAATAATCAAATATTAAGCAATTTATTTATTTTGTTTAAACGCATAAAAGTTAATTCACTTAAAAGAATTAACTACTTTTTAACTACAAAAACCGTGACATATAAATAAATGTAACTAAACTAAAGCTTCAAACAAAGAACTAGCTAGATAAATTATGAATCTAGAGATAGAGGAGACGAGATACACCAAGTGTATTGAAACCCCTACAGACATTATTGGCTCCGAAGCAACACTTCTACAAAGAGACACTTGTGTAATAATGATAATTGTGTGATGTGACTGTTACAAACATTTCCTGATTGCTTTGAACCTTGGTTTGTGAGGTAGGTCTCGGCTAAAGCTGACAGACTATATAGTTGCACATGGCAATATATAATTGGTGAATAATTTATGGTCAATACCGGTCTCATCATCACCACCCGTCTTTTAGCTTGTTATTTGATTTAGGGCCTGTAGAAAGAGAAATTCGTAGTTCTAAAACAAGTGTCTTTAGTTTAACACCCTCCAGAAGAAAATTGTAGTAAGTTAAAATTTGTGGGCTAATAGTAATTTATTTAAATCTATGAGAATGGTTTCAGTGGAGCAAATATGTTTCATGGGACTACTTACAAGTCCAATTATAGTATATTGTGATATAATTCCAGAAGTGATGCTATTTACATTATAAATTTTAAAATCTCTTCTTGAAGTTGAGCTGTGTTTTTTTTATCATCAGCAGATATTAATATTCAAATAAATTGCTTGCTATTCTTTTACATTACTATCGGTGTAATTTTGAAAGCCCGCAGGAAAACCCCTGACAGATATATTTCGCAAAACCCCAAAAACGCACGTCAAGAGGATAAGAGCTTTTAACTGATGCTAAGTATATACAATAATAGTATATAAAGCATATACAAAATAATATTTTTAGAAATCAAAATTACAGATAAAGATAAATAATTATGTTTAATAATGTAGCTAACTCTGAAACTTTTCTTAGCATTTAATTTTTACCAATTAAAGCAAATACTTGGTGCCAGATAAGTTTTTAGTCAAAATTTTTTTAAGATTCAACAAGTTTCATCGAGATACAAACTAATAATATTATGTGTATTCAAAATGCACAAATTCAAAGCCGCTAAGTTCAAACATAATGACATTTTCTAATTTGTTTAGGCCTGCCTGTTCAGTCTAGTTAACATGCAGGAGGCAGAGGTGACTATTCAAAACTAAAGACAGCTTTAAACTATGCGCATAATTAACCTAACATCATCTCCTTCCTCAGGCCTAAACATATTATTTATACAACAGCACAACATTCTCATGAAACTAAATACTCTTTGTGGTGAATCTTGCGAGTCGTTGTTCAAATCAACAGTAAATAATTTATAAAAAAAAACTGTTTAGTACTGTTTTACTATGTGAAATAAATATTTTTTAATTATTTATAATAATAAAATTGTCATGTGGATAGATAACACTGATTTTTCCATATTCATGATTCCAAAGGAAATAAAAGACTAAATATATTTGGAACTTTCGTCTGTTGCTTTCATCAGAATTAGAATAAAAGGTGTGTAAACTTAAATAAATAAACAAATAAGTGTTCTTTTCGTAAGATAAATTAACAAATTATTTTTATATGGGATTAGATTTGACAAAAACAAAAAACATAATATTAAATTAGTATTAAATTGAAAATAATCATTATAGTACTATTATTATTTGGTAAAGAGAGAAAAGAAATATATTTAAACTATGTAAACAAATAGCCTACATAACGATATTGAAAATATTTATTTACACCCTCTTCAGGAACATGAAAACCAAACTAAATTACACCCATTGTTCCCTAAACCTAGATAAACTATCACATTTATAACACTTTTTAATTAAATATATCAAATAATAAGTTTGAATTATATTTCTTTATAAGCATAAGTAGCGTTTTAAGGGTATTACATTTTCTTTTAAGAATTGGGGGCTAGTATTTAAATTCTAAATCACTTGACTGGGATATAGAATGCAAATCACCCAAATATCAGGTACCGTTTTTATTGTTTAAATCATCTTACATTTTATTCTACGATTAAAAGTTATATTTTTTTTGATTTATTACAGATGTAAATCCTTATATTCACTATAATAATTTAATTATCATGCTACTTGTCTTTTATGTTTCTGAATGACACTATGGTGGAGAAATTGTGTAAAAGCATAGTTCAAATTAACCAGATTAAACTGAACCCCGATTGCCTAGTCAGCTGTCCTTTATCTGTTACAGAGTTCATTCCACGCACGTTTTGCAATTGACATTATGTATCTGTAAAATTTAACTCATCTTGGAACATATGTCGCTAAAAAGTTGCACATTAAACAACTACTGATAAAATGTCCAAACACTGTTTTCGCATACTATTTTTGGCTTACCATTGCAATTGCCTAATATGTAATAATAGTTTGACAGAATTAAAATACTGGAATTCTTAGTAAAACAAAACACTATCAGAAGTAGTTTAAAATTATTCTAGGCTTACCGTCAATGAAAGAAATCCAATTGTCTTATTCCACACTATGTTTAACCGCACTAGGGCTGCATCATCAGTGGTTTGGAGGTTAAAGCTTCATTGATTGGTTAAAATATCGATCCTTGAAGATCCTGTCAGATTCACACATAGCAAAATGACACAACACGAACGAAAGATACAATTACGAAAAACACACAACGAAACGGCCGTTATCACTACAACACCGGCTCGAGTAAAAACTCAACTCAATATTTACAAATTATGTTTTGAAACAAAATAATTAAAATAACTATATTTTCAATTTATTAAACATATTTGTGAAAAAAAACAAAGTGGGAATTGGAAAACCTAGTAGCCTACTCGAGGTGTATTTTATTAATTTAGAATGACTTATAAAAGCTCCATAAGATGATTTTGTTATTACAATTGATCAAGTTATGGAAATAAAATAAACAGGGAAAGAGTACTTTTTATCCTTGAGAAAATGTATAAGTTAACAACAATCCGACTTTAACAAATTCTTATATTTTTGGTTTAGTGTATATTTTTATAGCGAGAAAACAATTCGAAGGTAGTATCATTAAAACGCTTATACTGCCAATAGTTCTCTGCTCCTCAGTTTTACTTGATTGAATTCAAACTCGATTTAAAGATCCAGTCTAGCCCACAGTGGGCCACACAAAAGCCTTTTTATAACTCAGATTTTGTTAAATTAAAATCTGAGAGTTTTATTGTTTCACCTTGTCTGTAAAATTACAGTTAAGCCGGTTTTGTTGCAAACCTTATTTCAAAATACCAACTATTTTTCGATTTTAAATTGATTATTTTCGTACAAAATCCCAATAGGTAGTAAAAACTTGTTTAATCAAGTAAACATAATTATTAGATAGATAAAATGTTCAAATATTGATACAGTTTTAAATATATTAAAAACTATCTTAAGTGAATTTGTTATCACAAAATCCTTCTTACTAAGCTTATAAATGTCAAATACGTTTCTAAACTGCTATAAAAATGTAATTCTAAATGTTAAAACAATTTAGCATAGAGCCTCGCCATTACTGCTAATAAAGCAAAAACAAAATTCCAAACTTCATACGGCATTTAAAGCCCAAAAAGGTACTTACAAAATATTTGTATTTTTTGTAACATTTCACGAAACGATGTCAAATTATAAGTATATTAACATTTTGCGTATTGTTGCATATTTTTAAAAAACAAGTGGTGGAAAAACCTCAACTTTTACTTCATTAAGTGACTGTCCACTTTCAACATGACAAAAATATGTAGAATCAACTTGGTCTTGTTTTCTCGTAATTACCATGCTTATATCCTCAAAAGATGTTTGATTTTTGCTCTTCCTTGGCTGAAACAACAAAAAGTAATAAACCGTATGACCCAAAATTACCGAAACGGTTAAATACCTTAAAAACTAAGTGAGATTGGAAAATCATATTTTAAAAATAGTTGTTGGTAATAAAAGGATTTACTATTAACAACATAATTCATAATAGGCCCTGTCTATTAACTGAATATTAATTTTAAAAGCCTTGATGAATTAAAACCAACTGCACAAACCTGAGGTCGATAACTTGCAGGAGTACATTATCTAAAATGTTGCTGTTTCAAAATAAAAAATTACGTTCTATGAATTTCGCAATTAACATACGTACTCAGACACTTAAACAATAATTCCTAAACATAAGGTTTATACCTAATTAGCCTACAATCGATTATTACCAGTATTAACAGCTATTTAGTAAATGACCCATTTTTCGCTGCCTCAAATGTAATTTTGAGGTCGGTTGCTCCACATGTTTGAATCTAACCTCCTTGCGAGTGACCAACAGCTCAATTCCGCGAATATTGAGTAACATAACAGCGCAAACCTGAGGTGAATATCTAAATACTGTTAAAATGAATAGAATTTTTAATGTATGATAAAGTTTTTTAATTTATTTTGTATATCATTTAGAATTCATTTACTTTTGATTTTGTATCATAAAACGTTTTAAAAAATTACAGCAACTTAGTATCAAATAAGACGTTTTCTTTCTACATAGTAATAATTAATTACATCCATAAACTAAAAGAACAAATTGTATAACCATACTAAATGGGAAACAGGCCGCCATTCCTCTTCGGATTAACGCTCGCACCTCGGTATTGCGCCGTTAAGTTTCACGCATCGAGGCCTTTGAGTCGTCAGTAGCTTAATGAAATTTTACTTTAAAACATTTTGTGGTACTCACCTAAATTGGCAGGGGCAGGTATAGGTTTTACTACAAAAAGTATCTTTTTACTAAATCCATGTATAATATTTTGTTTTGTTATCTTTCATCTTTTCAGAATTACTGATCCGCTCCGGGACTTCTGGGACAGCCTGTGTATAGACAGAAAACTTGCATACAGATTATCTTAAAAAACATGATTATATATCTTATAGTGGTTTACAGTAGTCAAGGTACTCCGTATAGACACTTGTGGTTCCACCCCACAATTGTAGTCCACATAAGCCGGTTCTGTGTAAAAACCAC
Source organism: Allygus modestus (assembly GCA_963675035.1). NCBI lineage: Eukaryota > Metazoa > Arthropoda > Insecta > Hemiptera > Cicadellidae > Allygus > Allygus modestus. The sequence continues at coordinate 384,784,124 of OY776111.1, read as the reverse complement.
TTGGTCCTGTTTGAAGAAATGGTCAGCAACCTTTAAACAGAAACAAAATTAGTGAGTATTACTATCTGCAGTTATATCCAGGACTAAGAGTCAGCGTATATATTAAAAATATTATTATATAAAAAGTATATATGGTATATAACCTTCACAACTAACTAATGTATTTATTTATAGCTAAAATGACGTACGTTGAGGTAAAGTCCTACTGTGTACTTGCATAGCAAAAATCCGTCCAAATCGGTATTTATGTTGTTGAAACATCTCCGTACGTTGCCTTTAATATTATTCAAGTGCCTAATACACACATAATTATTCACAATACTTTAATTTTATTAAGGTTGTGCATTCCTAAGATATTAAATATCACCGGTCACGTGATATTCATATTCCTTGTGTTAATCATACAGGATAGACATTTACTGTTACTATTGATGCCATACCTTTTTGGTGTACAGCTGCCAGTGGGTTTTCTGCTATTACGTAACCAAACGCTTTTTGTGAGAGCAGTCTAAGCCCAAGGACACCCAGGAAACCGAACCCATGACCCCTTGAACCGAAGTCTAGGACACTAACAGTCTAGGAGCTAAGCCCTAACGCACCATCAGGCACATTCACGCTTGTTTGTTACGTGTACACAATCGAGCACGAACTTTTAAAGCGTGTACGAAGAGTCTGCCATTGAGCGACGCAGATTTTTAGGAAGATTTAGCCATTGAAGATTAACATTTGAACATTGACATGTTTTGCAGGAAACGATAATCATGTGGTGTATAATATAATAAACTTGATAATAATAATGAACATATAAATAGTATCTCGATTTGTTTTTTTATATCATGATCAAACCACTCTAAAATGAAACGAGATTAAATATTTTATAAATTACGAGTATTCTAACAATAAAACAAGTTTTAATTAAGTATAAATCGATTTAATTTTGAAATATATTACTATACATGTAGGTAAACCCCGTCAGTATAATACTGATAATTCATATTAAGTCTTATTAAAATTTAATCTTTAACAGTGATCACTTCTCTAAAAAAGCTCCCAAATCCCCACACATCGAGGGAACGTTTAGTACGATATGCAGTCGAAGGTAACGAACAACCACGCATATGTTCAACATTTCATCTTTAACAATGATAAATTCTCTAAAGAAGCTCCCCAATACCCCACACACCACCACACAATCGAGGGAACGTTTAGTATGATATGCAGTCGAGGGTAACGAACAACCACGCATATGTCAACATTTCATCTTTAACAATGATCACATCTCTAAAGAAGCTCCCCAATACCCCACACACCACCACACAATCGAGGGAACGTTTAGTATGATATGCAGTCGAGGGTAACGAACAACCACGCATATGTTCAACATTTCATCTTTAACAATGATAACTTCTCTAAAGAAGCTCCCCAATACCCCACACACCACCACACAATCGAGGGAACGTTTAGTATAATATGCAGTCGAGGGTAACGAACAACCACGCATATGTTCAACATTTCATCTTTAACAATGATCACTTCTCTAAAGCAGCTCCCCAATACCCCACACACCACCACATAATCGAGGGAACGTTTAGTATGATATGCAGTCGAGGGTAACGAACAACCACACATATGTTCAACATTTCATCTTTAACAATGATAACTTCTCTAAAGAAGCTCCCCAATACCCCACACACCACCACACATCGAGGAAACGTTTAGTATGATATGCAGTCGAGGGTAACGAACAACCACGCATATGTTCAACATTTCATCTTTAACAATGATCACTTCTCTAAAGAAGCTCCCCAATACCCCACACACCACCACATAATCGAGGGAACGTTTAGTATGATATGCAGTCGAGGGTAACGAACAACCACGCATATGTTCAACATTTCATCTTTAACAATGATCACTTCTCTAAAGAAGCTCCCCAATACCCCACACACCACCACATAATCGAGGAAACGTTTAGTATGATATGCAGTCGAGGGTAACGAACAACCACGCATATGTTCAACATTTCATCTTTAACAATGATCACTTCTCTAAAAAAGCTCCCCAATCCCCTGCACACCACCACACATCTAGGGAACGTTTAGAATGATATGTAGTCGAGGGTAACGAACAACCACGCATATGTTCAACATTTCATCTTAAGAATGATCACTTCTCTAAAGAAGCTCCCCAATCCCCACACATCGAAGGAACGTTTAGTATGATATGCAGTCGAGGGCAACGAACAACCACGCATATGTTCAACATTTCATCTTTAACAATGATCACTTCTCTAAAGAAGCTCCCCAATACCCCACACACCACCACACAATCGAGGGAACGTTTAGTATGATATGCAGTCGAGGGTAACGAACAACCACGCATATGTTCAACATTTCATCTTAAGAATGATCACTTCTCTAAAGAAGCTCCCCAATCCCCCACACATCACCACACATCGGGGGAAAGTTTAGTATGATATGCAGTCGAGGGCAACGAACAATCACGCATATGTTCAACGTTTCATCTTTAACAATGATCACTTCTTTAAAGAAGCTCCCCAATCCCCACACATCGAGGGAACGTTTAGTATGATATGCAGTAGAGGGTAACGAACAACCACGCATATGTTCAACGTTTCATCTTTAACAATGATCACTTCTCTAAAGAAGCTCCCCAATCCCCACACATCGAGGGAACGTTTAGTATGATATGCAGTCTAGAGTAACGAACAACGACGCTTATGTTCAACATTTCATCTTTAACAATGATCACTTCTCTAAAGAAGCTCCCCAATCCTTAACACACCACGACACATCGAGGGAACGTTTAGTATGATATGAAGTCGATGGCAGTGAACAACGACGCATATGTTCAAAATTTCATCTTTAACAGTTATTACTTCTCTAAATAAGCTCCCTAACCCCCACAAACCATCAAACATCGAGAGAGCGTTTAGTATGATATGCAGTCGAGGGCAATGAACAACCACGCATATGTTCAACATTTCATCTTTAACAATGATCACTTCTCTAAAGAAGCTCCCCAATCCCCCACACAACACCACACATCGAGGGAACGTTTAGTATGATATGCAGTTGAGGGTAACGAACAACCACGCATATGTTCAACATTTCGTCTTTAACAATGATCACTTCTCTAAAGAAGCTCCCCAATCCCCCACACACCACCACACATTGAAGAAACGTTTAGTATGATATGCAGTCGAGAGTAACGAACAACCACGCATATGATCAACATTTCATCTTTAACAATGATCACTTCTCTAAAGAAGCTCCCCAATCCCCCACACACCACCACACATCGAGGAAACGTTTAGTATGATATGCAGTCGAGGGTAACGAACAACCACGCATATGTTCAACATTTCATCTTTAACAATGATCACTTCTCTAAAGAAGCTCCCCAACCCCCCACACACCACCACACATCGTGGGAACGTTTAGCATGATATGTAGTCGAGGGTAACGAACAACCACGCATATGTTCAACATTTCATCTTTAACAATGATCACTTCTCTAAAGGAGCTCCCCAATCCCCCACACACCACCACACATCGAGGAAACGTTTAGTATGATATGCAGTCGAGGGTAACGAACAACCACGCATATGTTCAACATTTCATCTTTAACAATGATCACTTCTCTAAAGAAGCTCCCCAACCCCCCACACACCACCACACATCGAGGAAACGTTTGGTATGATATGCAGTCGAGGGTAACGAACAACCACGCATATGTTCAACATTTCATCTTTAACAATGATCACTTCTCTAAAGGAGCTCCCCAATCCCCCACACACCACCACACATCGTGGGAACGTTTAGAATGATATGTAGTCGAGGGTAACGAACAACCACGCATATGTTCAAATTTCATCTTTAACAATGATCACTTCTCTAAGGAAGCTCCCCAATCCCCCACACACCACCACACATCGAGGAAACGTTTGGTATGATATGCAGTCGAGGGTAACGAACAGCCATGCATATGTTCAACGTTTCATCTTTAACAATGATCACTTCTCTAAAGAAGCTCCCCAATCCCCACACATCGAGGGAACGTTTAGTATGATATGCAGTCTAGAGTAACGAACAACGACGCTTATGTTCAACATTTCATCTTTAACAATGATCACTTCTTTAAAGAAGCTCCCCAATCCCCACACATCGAGGGAACGTTTAGTATGATATGCAGTAGAGGGTAACGAACAACCACGCATATGTTCAACGTTTCATCTTTAACAATGATCACTTCTCTAAAGAAGCTCCCCAATCCCCACACATCGAGGGAACGTTTAGTATGATATGCAGTCTAGAGTAACGAACAACGACGCTTATGTTCAACATTTCATCTTTAACAATGATCACTTCTCTAAAGAAGCTCCCCAATCCTTAACACACCACGACACATCGAGGGAACGTTTAGTATGATATGAAGTCGATGGCAGTGAACAACGACGCATATGTTCAAAATTTCATCTTTAACAGTTATTACTTCTCTAAATAAGCTCCCTAACCCCCACAAACCATCAAACATCGAGAGAGCGTTTAGTATGATATGCAGTCGAGGGCAATGAACAACCACGCATATGTTCAACATTTCATCTTTAACAATGATCACTTCTCTAAAGAAGCTCCCCAATCCCCCACACAACACCACACATCGAGGGAACGTTTAGTATGATATGCAGTTGAGGGTAACGAACAACCACGCATATGTTCAACATTTCGTCTTTAACAATGATCACTTCTCTAAAGAAGCTCCCCAATCCCCCACACACCACCACACATTGAAGAAATGTTTAGTATGATATGCAGTCGAGAGTAACGAACAACCACGCATATGTTCAACATTTCATCTTTAACAATAATCACTTCTCTAAAGAAGCTCCCCAATCCCCCACACACCACCACACATCGAGGAAACGTTTAGTATGATATGCAGTCGAGGGTAACGAACAACCACGCATATGTTCAACATTTCATCTTTAACAATGATCACTTCTCTAAAGAAGCTCCCCAACCCCCCACACACCACCACACATCGTGGGGACGTTTAGCATGATATGTAGTCGAGGGTAACGAACAACCACGCATATGTTCAACATTTCATCTTTAACAATGATCACTTCTCTAAAGGAGCTCCCCAATCCCCCACACACCACCACACATCGAGGAAACGTTTAGTATGATATGCAGTCGAGGGTAACGAACAACCACGCATATGTTCAACATTTCATCTTTAACAATGATCACTTCTCTAAAGAAGCTCCCCAACCCCCCACACACCACCACACATCGAGGAAACGTTTGGTATGATATGCAGTCGAGGGTAACGAACAACCACGCATATGTTCAACATTTCATCTTTAACAATGATCACTTCTCTAAAGGAGCTCCCCAATCCCCCACACACCACCACACATCGTGGGAACGTTTAGAATGATATGTAGTCGAGGGTAACGAACAACCACGCATATGTTCAAATTTCATCTTTAACAATGATCACTTCTCTAAGGAAGCTCCCCAATCCCCCACACACCACCACACATCGAGGAAACGTTTGGTATGATATGCAGTCGAGGGTAACGAACAGCCATGCATATGTTCAACATTTCATCTTTAATAATGATCACTTCTCTAAAGAAGCTCCCCAATCCCCACAAACTATCAAACATCGAGGGAACGTTTAGTATGATATGCAGTCGAGGGTAATGAACAACCACGCATATGTTCAACGTTTCATCTTTAACAATGATCACTTCTCTAAAGAAGCTCCCCAATCCCCACACATCGAGGGAACGTTTAGTATGATATGCAGTCTAGAGTAACGAACAACGACGCTTATGTTCAACATTTCATCTTTAACGATGATCACTTCTCTAAAGAAGCACCCCAATTCCCACACACCACCACACATCGAAGGAACGTTTAGTATGATATGGAGTCGAAGGTAACGAACAACCACGCATATGTTCAACATTTCATCTTTAACAATGATCACTTCTCTAAAGAAGCTCCCCAATCCCCTACACACCACGACACATCGAGGGAACGTTTAGTATGATATGAAGTCGATGGCAGTGAACAACGACGCATATGTTCAACATTTCATCTTTAACAGTTATTACTTCTCTAAATAAGCTCCCTAACCCCCACAAACCATCAAACATCGAGAGAGCGTTTAGTATGATATGCAGTCGAGGGCAATGAACAACCACGCATATGTTCAACATTTCGTCTTTAACAATGATCACTTCTCTAAAGAAGCTCCCCAATCCCCCACACACCACCACACATTGAAGAAACGTTTAGTATGATATGCAGTCGAGAGTAACGAACAACCACGCATATGTTCAATATTTCATCTTTAACAATGATCACTTCTCTAAAGAAGCTCCCCAATCCCCCACACACCACCACACATTGAAGAAACGTTTAGTATGATATGCAGTCGAGAGTAACGAACAACCACGCATATGTTCAACATTTCATCTTTAACAATGATCACTTCTCTAAAGAAGCTCCCCAATCCCCCACACAACACCACACATCGAGGAAACGTTTAGTATTATATGCAGACGAGGGTAACGAACAACCACGCATATGTTCAACATTTCATCTTTAACAATGATCACTTCTCTAAAGAAGCTCCCCAATCCCCCACACACCACCACACATCGAGGAAACGTTTAGTATGATATGCAGTCGAGGGTAACGAACAACCACGCATATGTTCAGCATTTCATCTTTAACAATGATCACTTCTCTAAAGAAGCTCCCCAACCCTCCACACACCACCACACATCGTGGGAACGTTTAGCATGATATGTAGTCGAGGGTAACGAACAACCACGAATATGTTCAACATTTCATCTTTAACAATGATCACTTCTCTAAAGGAGCTCCCCAATCCCCCACACACCACCAAACATCGAGGAAACGTTTAGTATGATATGCAGTCGAGGGTAACGAAAAACCACGCATATGTTCAACATTTCATCTTTAACAATGATCACTTCTCTAAAGAAGCTCCCCAACCCCCCACACACCACCACACATCATGGGAACCTTTAGAATGATATGTAGTCGAGGGTAACGAACAACCACGCATATGTTCACCATTTCATATTTAACAATGATCACTTCTCTAAAGAAGCTCCCCAATCCCCCACACACCACCACACATCGAGGAAACGTTTGGTATTATATGCAGTCGAGGGTAACGAACAACCATGCATATGTTCAACATTTCATCTTTAATAATGATCACTTCTCTAAAGAAGCTCCCCAATCCCCAAAAACCATCAAACATCGAGGAAACGTTTAGTATGATATGCAGTCGAGGGTAACGAACAACCACGCATATGTTCAACATTTCGTCTTAAACAATGATCACTTCTCTAAAGAAGCTCCCCAATCCCCACACACCACCACCCATCGAGGGAAAGTTTAGTATTATATGCAGTCGAGGGTAACGAACAACCACGCATATGTTCAACATTTCGTCTTTAACAATGATCACTTCTCTAAAGAAGCTCCCCAATCCCCACACACCACCACCCATCGAGGGAAAGTTTAGTATGATATGCAGTCGAGGGTAACGAACAACCACGCAAATGTTCAACATTTCATCTTTAACAATGATCACTTCTCTAAAGAAGCTCCCCAATCCCCCAAACACCACCACACATTGAAGAAACGTTTAGTACGATATGCAGTCAAAGGGTAACGAACAACCACGCATATGATCAACATTTCATCTTTAACAATGATAACTTCTCTAAAGAAGCTCCCCAATACCCCACACACCACCACACATCGAGGAAACGTTTAGTATGATATGCAGTCGAGGGTAACGAACAACCACGCATATGTTCAACATTTCATCTTTAACAATGATCACTTCTCTAAAGAAGCTCCCCAATCGCCCACACACCACCACACTATCGAGGGAACGTTTAATATGATATGCATATTTTCAACATTTCATATTTAACAATGATCACTTCTCTAAAGATGCTCCCCAATCCCCACACGCCACCACACATCGAGGTAACCTTTAGTATGATATGCAGTCGAGCGTAACGAACAACCACGCATATGTTCAACATTTCGTCTTTAACAATGATCACTTCTCTAAAGAAGCTCCCCAATCCCCCACACACCACCACACATCGAGGAAACGTTAAGTATGATATGCAGTCGAGGGTAACGAACAACCACGCATATGTTCAACATTTCATCTTTAACAATGATCACTTCTCTAAAGGAGCTCCCCAATCCCCCACACACCACCACACATCGAGGAAACGTTTAGTATGATATGCAGTCGAGGGTAACGAACAACCACGCATATGTTCAACATTTCATCTTTAACAATGATCACTTCTCTTAAGAAGCTCCCCAACCCCCCACACACCACCACACATCGTGGGAACGTTTATAATGATATGTAGTCGAGGGTAACAAACAACCACGCATATGTTCAACATTTCATCTTTTACAATGATCACTTCTCTAAAGAAGCTCCCCAATCCCCCACACACCACCACACATCGAGGAAACGTTTGGTATGATATGCAGTCGAGGGTAACGAACAACCATGCATATGTTCAACATTTCATCTTTAACAATGATCACTTCTCTAAAGAAGCTCCCCAATCCCCACAAACCATCAAACATCGAGGGAACGTTTAGTATAATATGCAGTCGAGGGTAACGAACAACCACGCATATGTTCAACATTTCGTCTTTAACAATGATCACTTCTCTAAAGAAGCTCCCCAATCCCCACACACCACCACACATCGAGGAAACGTTTAGAATGATATGCAGTCGAGGGCAACGAACAACCACGCATATGTTCAACATTTCGTCTTTAACAATGATCACTTCTCTAAAGAAGCTCCCCAATCCTCACACACCACCACACATCGAGGAAACGTTTAGTATAATATGCAGTCGAGGGTAACGAACAACCACGCATATGTTCAACATTTCGTCTTTAACAATGATCACTTCTCTAAAGAAGCTCCCCAATCCCCCACACACAACCACACATTGAAGAAACGTTTAGTATGATATGCAGTCGAGGGTAAGGAACAACCACGCATATGTTCAACATTTAATCTTTAACAATGATCACTTCTCTAAAGAAGCTCCCCAATCCCCCACACACCACCACACATTGAAGAAACGTTTAGTATGATATGCAGTCAAGGGTAACGAACAACCACGCATATGTTCAACATTTCATCTTTAACAATGATCACTTCTCTAAAGAAGCTCCCCAATCCCCCACACACCACCACACATTGAAGAAACGTTTAGTATGATATGCAGTCGAGGGTAAGGAACAACCACGCATATGTTCAACGTTTTATCTTTAACAATGATCACTTCTCTAAAGAAGCTCCCCAATCCCCCACACACCACCACACATCGAGGAAACGTTTAGTATGATATGCAGTCGAGGGTAACGAACAGCCACGCATATGTTCAACATTTCATCTTTAACAATGATCACTTCTCTAAAGAAGCTCCCCAATCCCCCACACACCACCACACTATCGAGGGAACGTTTAGTATGATATGCATATTTTCAACATTTCATATTTAACAATGATCACTTCTCTAAAGAAGCTCCCCAATCCCCACAAACCATCCAACATCGAGGGAACGTTTAGTATGATATGCAGTCGAGGGTAACGAACAACCACGCATATGTTCAACGTTTCATCTTTAACAATGATCACTTCTCTAAAGAAGCTCCCCAATCCCCACACATCGAGGGAACGTTTAGTATGATATAGAGTCGAAGGTAACGAACAACCACGCATATGTTCAACATTTCATCTTTAACAATGATCACTTCTCTAAAGAAGCTCCCCAATCCCCAACACACCACGACACATCGAGGGAACGTTTAGTATGATATGAAGTCGATGGCAGTGAACAACGACGCATATGTTCAACATTTCATCTTTAACAGTTATTACTTCTCTAAATAAGCTCCCTAACCCCCACAAACCATCAAACATCGAGAGAGCGTTTAGTATGATATGCAGTCGAGGGCAATGAACAACCACGCATATGTTCAACATTTCATCTTTAACAATGATCACTTCTCTAAAGAAGCTCCCCAATCCCCCACACAACACCACACATCGAGGGAACGTTTAGTATGATATGCAATTGAGGGTAACGAACAACCACGCATATGTTCAACATTTCGTCTTTAACAATGATCACTTCTCTAAAGAAACTCCCCAATCCCCCACACACCACCACACATTGAAGAAACGTTTAGTATGATATGCAGTCGAGAGTAACGAACAACCACGCATATGTTCAATATTTCATCTTTAACAATGATCACTTCTCTAAAGAAGCTCCCCAATCTCCCACACACCACCACACATTGAAGAAACGTTTAGTATGATATGCAGTCGAGAGTAACGAACAACCACGCATATGTTCAACATTTCATCTTTAACAATGATCACTTCTCTAAAGAAGCTCCCCAATCCCCCACACAACACCACACATCGAGGAAACGTTTAGTATTATATGCAGACGAGGGTAACGAACAACCACGCATATGTTCAACATTTCATCTTTAACAATGATCACTTCTCTAAAGAAGCTCCCCAATCCCCCACACACCACCACACATCGAGGAAACTTTTAGTATGATATGCAGTCGAGGGTAACGAACAACCACGCATATGTTCAGCATTTCATCTTTAACAATGATCACTTCTCTAAAGAAGCTCCCCAACCCCCCACACACCACCACACATCATGGGAACCTTTAGAATGATATGTAGTCGAGGGTAACAAACAACCACGCATATGTTCAACATTTCATATTTAACAATGATCACTTCTCTAAAGAAGCTCCCCAATCCCCCACACACCACCACACATCGAGGAAACGTTTGGTATGATATGTAGTCGAGGGTAACGAACAACCATGCATATGTTCAACATTTCATCTTTAATAATGATCACTTCTCTAAAGAAGCTCCCCAATCCCCACAAACCATCAAACATCGAGGGAACGTTTAGTATGATATGCAGTCGAGGGTAACGAACAACCACGCATATGTTCAACATTTCGTCTTTAACAATGATCACTTCACTAAAGAAGCTCCCCAATCCCCACACACCACCACCCATCGAGGGAAAGTTTAGTATGATATGCAGTCGAGGGTAACGAACAACCACGCATATGTTCAACATTTCGTCTTTAACAATGATCACTTCTCTAAAGAAGCTCCCCAATCCCCACACACCACCACCCATCGAGGGAAAGTTTAGTATGGTATGCAGTCGAGGGTAACGAACAACCACGCATATGTTCAACATTTCGTCTTTAACAATGATCACTTCACTAAAGAAGCTCCCCAATCCCCACACACCACCACCCATCGAGGGAAAGTTTAGTATGATATGAAGTCGATGGCAGTGAACAACGACGCATATGTTCAACATTTCATATTTAACAGTTATTACTTCTCTAAATAAGCTCCCTAACCCCCACAAACCATCAAACATCGAGAGAGCGTTTAGTATGATATGCAGTCGAGGGCAATGAACAACCACGCATATGTTCAACATTTCATCTTTAACAATGATCACTTCTCTAAAGAAGCTACCCAATCCCCCACACAACACCACACATCGAGGGAACGTTTAGTATGATATGCAGTTGAGGGTAACGAACAACCACGCATATGTTCAACATTTCGTCTTTAACAATGATCACTTCTCTAAAGAAGCTCCCCAATCCCCCACACACCACCACACATTGAAGAAACGTTTAGTAGGATATGCAGTCGAGAGTAACGAACAACCACGCATATGTTCAATATTTCATCTTTAACAATGATCACTTCTCTAAAGAAGCTCCCCAATCTCCCACACACCACCACACATTGAAGAAACGTTTAGTATGATATGCAGTCGAGAGTAACGAACAACCACGCATATGTTCAACATTTCATCTTTAACAATGATCACTTCTCTAAAGAAGCTCCCCAATCCCCCACACAACACCACACATCGAGGAAACGTTTAGTATTATATGCAGACGAGGGTAACGAACAACCACGCATATGTTCAACATTTCATCTTTAACAATGATCACTTCTCTAAAGAAGCTCCCCAATCCCCCACACACCACCACACATCGAGGAAACGTTTAGTATGATATGCAGTCGAGGGTAACGAACAACCACGCATATATTCAGCATTTCATCTTTAACAATGATCACTTCTCTAAAGAAGCTCCCCAACCCCCCACACACCACCACACATCATGGGAACCTTTAGAATGATATGTAGTCGAGGGTAACAAACAACCACGCATATGTTCAACATTTCATATTTAACAATGATCACTTCTCTAAAGAAGCTCCCCAATCCCCCACACACCACCACACATCGAGGAAACGTTTGGTATGATATGTAGTCGAGAGTAACGAACAACCATGCATATGTTCGACATTTCATCTTTAATAATGATCACTTCTCTAAAGAAGCTCCCCAATCCCCACAAACCATCAAACATCGAGGGAACGTTTAGTATGATATGCAGTCGAGGGTAACGAAAAACCACGCATATGTTCAACATTTCGTCTTTAACAATGATCACTTCACTAAAGAAGCTCCCCAATCCCCACACACCACCACCCATCGAGGGAAAGTTTAGTATGATATGCAGTCGAGGGTAACGAACAACCACGCATATGTTCAACATTTCGTCTTTAACAATGATCACTTCTCTAAAGAAGCTCCCCAATCCCCACACACCACCACCCATCGAGGGAAAGTTTAGTATGGTATGCAGTCGAGGGTAACGAACAACCACGCAAATGTTCAACATTTCATCTTTAACAATGATCACTTCTCTAAAGAAGCTCCCCAATCCCCCACACACCACCACACATTGAAGAAACGTTTAGTATGATATGCAGTCGAGGGTAACGAACAACCACGCATATGTTCAACATTTCGTCTTTAACAATGATCACTTCTCTAAAGAAGCTCCCCAATCCCCACACACCACCACCCATCGAGGGAAAGTTTAGTATGGTATGCAGTCGAGGGTAACGAACAACCACGCAAATGTTCAACATTTCATCTTTAACAATGATCACTTCTCTAAAGAAGCTCCCCAATCCCCCACACACCACCACACATTGAAGAAACGTTTAGTATGATATGCAGTCGAGGGTAAGGAACAACCACGCATATGTTCAACATTTCATCTTTAACAATGATAACTTCTCTAAAGAAGCTCCCCAATACCCCACACACCACCACACATCGAGGAAACGTTTAGTATGATATGCAGTCGAGGGTAACGAACAACCACGCATATGTTCAACATTTCATCTTTAACAATGATCACTTCTCTAAAGAAGCTCCCCAATCCCCCACACACCACGACACTATCGAGGGAACGTTTAATATGATATTCATATTTTCAACATTTCATATTTAACAATGATCACTTCTCTAAAGATGCTCCCCAATCCCCACACACCACCACACATCGAGGTAACCTTTAGTATGATATGCAGTCGAGCGTAACGAACAACCACGCATATGTTCAACATTTCGTCTTTAACAATGATAACTTCTCTAAAGAAGCTCCCCAATACCCCACACACCACCACACATCGAGGAAACGTTTAGTATGATATGCAGTCGAGGGTAACGAACAACCACGCATATGTTCAACATTTCATCTTTAACAATGATCACTTCTCTAAAGAAGCTCCCCAACCCCCCACACACCACCACACATCGTGGGAACGTTTAGAATGATATGTAGTCGAGGGTAACGAACAACCACGCATATGTTCAACATTTCATCTTTAACAATGATCACTTCTCTAAAGAAGCTCCCCAATCCCCCACACACCACAACACATCGAGGAAACGTTTAGTATGATATGCAGTCGAGGGTAACGAACAACCACGCATATGTACAACATTTCATCTTTAACAATGATCACTTCTCTTAAGAAGCTCCCCAACCCCCCACACACCACCACACATCGTGGGAACGTTTATAATGATATGTAGTCGAGGGTAACGAACAACCACGCATATGTTCAACATTTCATCTTTAACAATGATCACTTCTCTAAAGAAGCTCCCCAATCCCCCACACACCACCACACATCGAGGAAACGTTTAGTATGATATGCAGTCGAGGGTAACGAACAACCACGCATATGTTCAGCATTTCATCTTTAACAATGATCACTTCTCTAAAGAAGCTCCCCAATCCCCCACACACCACCACACATCGAGGAAACGTTTGGTATGATATGCAGTCGAGGGTAACGAACAACCATGCATATGTTCAACATTTCATCTTTAATAATGATCAAACCATCAAACATCGAGGGAACGTTTAGTATGATATGCAGTCGAGGGTAACGAACAACCACGCATATGTTCAACATTTCGTCTTTAACAATGATCACTTCAGTAAAGAAGCTCCCCAATCCCCACACACCACCACCCATCGAGGGAAAGTTTAGTATGATATGCAGTCGAGGGTAACGAACAACCACGCATATGTTCAACATTTCGTCTTTAACAATGATCACTTCTCTAAAGAAGCTCCCCAATCCCCACACACCACCACCCATCGAGGGAAAGTTTAGTATGGTATGCAGTCGAGGGTAACGAACAACCACGCAAATGTTAAACATTTCATCTTTAACAATGATCACTTCTCTAAAGAAGCTCCCCAATCCCCCACACACCACCACACATTGAAGAAACGTTTAGGATCATATGCAGTCGAGGGTAACGAACAACAACGCATATGTTCAACATTTCATCTTTAACAATGATAACTTCTCTAAAGAAGCTCCCCAATACCCCACACACCACCACACATCGAGGAAACGTTTATTATGATATGCAGTCGAGGGTAACGAACAACCACGCATATGTTCAACATTTCATCTTTAACAATGATTACTTCTCTAAAGAAGCTCCCCAATCCGCCACACACCACCACACATCGAGGAAACGTTAAGTATGATATGCAGTCGAGGGTAACGAACAACCACGCATATGTTCAACATTTCATCTTTAACAATGATCACTTCTCTAAAAAAGCTCCCCAACCCCCCACACACCACCACACATCGTGGGAACGTTTAGAATGATATGTAGTCGAGGGTAACGAACAACTACGCATATGTTCAACATTTCATCTTTAACAATGATCACTTCTCTAAAGGAGCTCCCCAATCCCCCACACACCACCACACATCGAGGAAACGTTTAGTATGATATGCAGTCGAGGGTAACGAACAACCACGCATATGTTCAACATTTCATCTTTAACAATGATCACTTCTCTTAAGAAGCTCCCCAACCCCCCACACACCACCACACATCGTGGGAACGTTTATAATGATATGTAGTCGAGGGTAACGAACAACCACGCATATGTTCAACATTTCATTCTTTAACAATGATCACTTCTCTAAAGAAGGTCCCCAATCCCCCACACACCACCACACATCGAGGAAACGTTTGGTATGATATGCAGTCGAGGGTAACGAACAACCATGCATATGTTCAACATTTCATCTTTAACAATGATCACTTCTCTAAAGAAGCTCCCCAATCCCCACAAACCATCAAACATCGAGGGAACGTTTAGTATAATATGCAGTCGAGGGTAACGAACAACCACGCATATGTTCAACATTTCGTCTTTAACAATGATCACTTCTCTAAAGAAGCTCCCCAATCCCCACACACCACCACACATCGAGGAAACGTTTAGTATGATATGCAGTCGAGGGCAACGAACAATTACGCATATGTTCAACATTTCGTCTTTAACAATGATCACTTCTCTAAAGAAGCTCCCCAATCCCCACACACCACCACACATCGAGGAAACGTTTAGTATAATATGCAGTCGAGGGTAAGGAACAACCACGCATATGTTCAACATTTCGTCTTTAACAATGATCACTTCTCTAAAGAAGCTCCCCAATCCCCCACACACAACCACACATTGAAGAAACGTTTAGTATGATATGCAGTCGAGGGTAACGAACAACCACGCATATGTTCAACGTTTCATCTTTAACAATGATCACTTCTCTAAAGAAGCTCCCCAATCCCCCACACACCACCACACATTGAAGAAACGTTTAGTATGATATGCAGTCGAGGGTAACGAACAACCACGCATATGTTCAACATTTCATCTTTAACAATGATCACTTCTCTAAAGAAGCTCCCCAATCCCCCACACACCACCACACATTGAAGAAACGTTTAGTATGATATGCAGTCGAGGGTAACGATAAACCACGCATATGTTCAACGTTTCATCTTTAACAATGATCACTTCTCTAAAGAAGCTCCCCAATCCCCCACACACCACCACACATCGAGGAAACGTTTAGTATGATATGCATTCGAGGGTAACGAACAGCCACGCATATGTTCAACATTTCATCTTTAACAATGATCACTTCTCTAAAGAAGCTCCCCAATCCCCCACACACCACCACACTATCGAGGGAACGTTTAGTATGATATGCATATTTTCAACATTTCATATTTAACAATGATCAATCTCTAAAGATGCTCCTCAATCCCCACACACCACCACACATCGAGGTAACCTTTAGTATGATATGCAGTCGAGCGTAACGAACAACCACGCATATGTTCAACATTTCGTCTTTAACAATGATCACTTCTCTAAAGAAGCTCCCCAATCCCCCACACACCACCACACATTGAAGAAACGTTTAGTATGATATGCAGTCGAGGGTAACGAACAACCACGCATATGTTCAACATTTCATTTTTAACAATGATCACTTCTCTAAAGAAGCTCCCCAATCCCCCACACACCACCACACTATCGAGGGAACGTTTAGTATGATATGCATGTTTTCAACATTTCTTCTTTAACAATGATCACTTCTCTAAAGATGCTCCCCAATCCCCACACACCACCACACATCGAGGTAACGTTTAGTATGATATGCAGTCGAGCGTAACGAACAACCACGCATATATTCAACATTTCATCTTTAACAATGATCACTTCTCTAAAGAAGCTCCCCAATACCCCACACACCACCACACATCGAGGGAACGTTTAGAATAATATGCAGTCGAGAGTAACGAACAACCACGCATATGTTCAACATTTCATCTTTAACAATGATCACATCTCTAAAGAAGCTCCCCAATCCCCCACACACCACCACACATCGAAGGAACGTTTAGAATGATATGCAGTCGAGAATAACGAACAACCACGCATATGTTCAACATTTCATCTTTAACAATGATCACTTCTCTAAAGAAGCTCCCCAATCCCCCACACACCACCACACATTGAAGAAACGTTTAGTATGATATGCAGTCGAGTTTAACGAAAAACCACGCATATGTTCAACATTTCATCTTTAACAATGATCACTTCTCTAAAGAAGCTCCCCAATCCATCACACACCACGACACATCAAGGGAACGTTTAGTATGATATGCAGTCGAGGGCAACGAACAACCACGCATATTTTGAACATTTCATCTTTAACAATGATCACTTCTCTAACGAAGCTCCCTAATCCCCCACACACCACCACACATCGAGGGAACGTTTAGTATGATATGCAGTTGTGGGTAACGAACAACCACGCATATGTTCAACATTTCATCTTTAACAATGATCACTTCTCTAAAGAAGCTCCCAAACCCCCCACACACCACCACACATCGAGGGAACGTTTAGTATGATATGCATGTGTTCAACATTTCATATTTAACAATGATCACTTCTCTAAAGATGCTCCCCAATCCCCCACACACCACCACTCATTGAGGGAACGTTTAGTATGATATGCAGACGAGGGTAACGAACAACCATGCATGTGTTCAACATTTCTTCTTTAACAATGATCACTTCTCTAAAGAAGCTCTCCAATCTCCACACTCCAACACACATCGAGGAAACGTTTAGTATGATATGCAGTCAAGGGTAACAAACAACCACGCATAAGTTCATCATTTCATCTTTAACATTGATCACTTCTCTAAAGAGGCTCCCCAATCCCCCACACACCACCACACATCTAGGGAACGTTTAGTATGATATGCAGTCGAGGGCAACGAAAAACCACGCAAATGTTCAACATTTCATCTTTAACAATGATCACTTCTCGAAAGAAGCTCCCCAATCCCCCATACACCACTACACAATCGAGGGTACGTTTAGTATGATATGCATGTGTTCAACATTTCATCTTCAACAATGAACACTTCTCTAAAGCTGCTCCCCAATCCCAAAACACCACCACACATCGAGGAAACGTTTAATATGATATGCAGGCGAGCGTAACGAACAACCACACATATGTTCAACATTTCAACCTTAACAATGATCACTTCTCTAAAGAAGCTCCCCTATACCCCACACACAACCACATATCGAGGGAACGTTTAGAATGATATGCAGTCGAGGGTAACGAACAACCACTCATATGTTCAACATTTCGTCTTTAACAATGATCACTTCTCTAAAGAAGCTCCCCAATCCCCACACACCACCACACATTGAAGAAACGTTTAGTATAATATGCAGTCGAGGGTAACGAACAACCACGCATATGTTCAACATTTCGTCTTTAACAATGATCACTTCTCTAAAGAAGCTCCCCAATCCCCCACACACCACCACACATTGAAGAAACGTTTAGTATGATATGCAGTCGAGGGTAACGAACAACAACGCATATGTTCAACATTTCATTTTTAACAATGATCACTTCTCTAAAGAAGCTCCCCAATCCCCCACACACCACCACACATCGAGGGAACGTTTAGAATAATATGCAGTCGAGAGTAACGAACAACCACGCATATGTTCAACATTTCATCTTTAACAATGATCACTTCTCTAAAGAAGCTCCCCAATCCCCCACACACCACCACACATTGAAGAAACGTTTAGTATGATATGCAGTCGAGGGTAATGAAAAACCACGCATATGTTCAACATTTCATCTTTAACAATGATCACTTCTCTAAAGAAGCTCCCCAATCCATCACACACCACGACACATCAAGGGAACGTTTAGTATGATATGCAGTCGAGGGCAACGAACAACCACGCATATTTTGAACATTTCATCTTTAACAATGATCACTTCTCTAAAGAAGCTCCCTAATCCCCCACACACCACCACACATCGAGGGAACGTTTAGTATGATATGCAGTTGTGGGTAACGAACAACCACGCATATGTTCAACATTTCATCTTTAACAATGATCACTTCTCTAAAGAAGCTCCCAAACCCCCCACACACCACCACACATCGAGGGAACGTTTAGTATGATATGCATGTGTTCAACATTTCATATTTAACAATGATCACTTCTCTAAAGATGCTCCCCAATCCCCCAAACACCACCACTCATCTAGGGAACGTTTAGTATGATATGCAGTCGAGGGCAACGAAAAACCACGCAAATGTTCAACATTTCATCTTTAACAATGATCACTTCTCGAAAGAAGCTCCCCAATCCCCCACACACCACCACTCATTGAGGGAACGTTTAGTATGATATGCAGACAAGGGTAACGAACAACCATGCATGTGTTCAACATTTCTTCTTTAACAATGATCACTTCTCTAAAGAAGCTCTCCAATCCCCACACTCCAACACACATCGAGGAAACGTTTAGTATGATATGCAGTCAAGGGTAACAAACAACCACGCATAAGTTCATCATTTCATCTTTAACATTGATCACTTCTCTAAAGAGGCTCCCCAATCCCCCACACACCACTACACATCTAGGGAACGTTTAGTATGATATGCAGTCGAGGGCAACGAAAAACCACGCAAATGTTCAACATTTCATCTTTAACAATGATCACTTCTCGAAAGAAGCTCCCCAATCCCCCACACACCACTACACAATCGAGGGTACGTTTAGTATGATATGCATGTGTTCAACATTTCATCTTCAACAATGAACACTTCTCTAAAGCTGCTCCCCAATCCCAAAACACCACCACACATCGAGGAAACGTTTAATATGATATGCAGTCGAGCGTAACGAACAACCACGCATATGTTCAACATTTCAACCTTAACAATGATCACTTCTCTAAAGAAGCTCCCCTATACCCCACACACAACCACATATCGAGGGAACGTTTAGAATGATATGCAGTCGAGGGAAACGAACAACCACTCATATGTTCAACATTTCATCTTTAACAATGATCACTTCTCTAAAGAAGCTCCCAAACCCCCCACACACCACCACACATCGAGGGAACGTTTAGTATGATATGCATGTGTTCAACATTTCATATTTAACAATGATCACTTCTCTAAAGATGCTCCCTAATCCCCCACACACCACCACTCATTGAGGGAACGTTTAGTATGATATGCAGACAAGGGTAACGAACAACCATGCATGTGTTCAACATTTCTTCTTTAACAATGATCACTCCTCTAAAGAAGCTCTCCAATCCCCACACTCCAACACACTTCGAGGAAACGTTTAGTATGATATGCAGTCAAGGGTAACAAACAACCACGCATAAGTTCATCATTTCATCTTTAACATTGATCACTTCTCTAAAGAGGCTCCCCAATCCCCCACACACCACCACACATCTAGGGAACGTTTAGTATGATATGCAGTCGAGGGCAACGAAAAACCACGCAAATGTTCAACATTTCATCTTTAACAATGATCACTTCTCTAAAGAAGCTCCCCAATCCCCCACACACCACTACACAATCGAGGGTACGTTTAGTATGATATGCATGTGTTCAACATTTCATCTTCAACAATGAACACTTCTCTAAAGATGCTCCCCAATCCCAAAACACCACCACACATCGAGGAAACGTTTAATATGATATGCAGTCGAGCGTAACGAACAACCACGCATATGTTCAACATTTCAACCTTAACAATGATCACTTCTCTAAAGAAGCTCCCCTATACCCCACACACAACCACATATCGAGGGAACGTTTAGAATGATATGCAGTCGAGGGTAACGAACAACCACTCATATGTTCAACATTTCATCTTTAACAATGATCACTTCTCTAAAGATGCTCCCCAATCCCCACACTTCGAGGGAACGTTTAGTATGATACGTGGTCGAGGGCAACGAACAACCACGCATATGTTCGACATTTCATCTTTAACAATGATCAATTCTCTAATGAGGCTCCCCAATCCCCAACACCACCACACATCGAGGGAACTTTTAGTATGATTTGCAGTCGAGGGTAACGAACAACCACGCATATGTTCAACATTTCATCTTTAATAATGATCACTTCTCTAAAGAGAATCCCCAATCCCCCACACACAACCACACATCTAGGGAACGTTTAGTATGATACGCAGTCGACGGCAACAAACAACCACGCAAATGTTCAACATTTCATCTTTAACAATGATCACTTCTTTAAAGAAGCTCCCCAATCCCCCACACACCACCACACAATCGAGGGAACGTTTAGTATGATATGCATGTGTTCAACATTTCATCTTTAACAATGACCACTTCTCTAAAGATGCTCCCCAATCCCCACAAACCACCACACATCGAGTAAACGATTAGTATGATATGCACTGGAGCGTAACGAACAACCACGCATATGTACAACATTTCATCTTTAACAATGATCACTTCTCTAAAGAAGCTCCCCGATACCCCACACACCACCACACATCGTGGGAACGTTTAGAATGACATGCAGTAGAGGGTAACGAACAACCACGCATATGTTCAAAATTTCATCTTTAACAATGATCACTTCTCTAAAGAAGCTCCCCAATCCCCCACACACCACCACCCATTGAGGGAACGTTTAGAATGATATGCAGTCGAGGTTAACGAACAACCACGCATATTTTCAACATTTCATCTTTAACAATGATCACTTCTCTAACGATGCTCCCCAATCCCCACACATCGAGGGAACGTTTAGTATGATATGCAGTCGAGGGCAACGAACAACCACGCATTTGTCCAACATTTCATCTTTAACAATGATCACTTCTCTAAAGAAGCACCCCAATCCCCCACACACAGCCACACATTGAAGAAACGTTTAGTATGATATGCAGACGAGGGTAACGAACAACCACGCATATGTTCAAAATTTCATCTTTAACAATGATCACTTCTCTAAAGAAGCTCCCCAATCCCCCACACACCACCACCCATCGAGGGAACGTTTAAAATGATATGCAGTCGAGGGTAACGAACAACCACGCATATGTTCAGCATTTCATCTTTAACAACGATCACTTCTCTAAAGATACTTCCCAATCCCCTACACATCACCACACATTGAAGAAACGTTTAGTATGATATGCAGTCGAGGGTAACGAACAACCACGCATATGTTCAACATTTCATCTTTAACAATGATCACTTCTCTAAAGAAGCACCCCAATCCCCCACACACAGCCACACATTGAAGAAACGTTTAGTATGATATGCAGACGAGGGTAACGAACAACCACGCATATGTTCAACATTTCATCTTTAACAATGATCACTTCTCTAAAGATGCTCCCCAATCTCCCACACACCACCACTCATCGAGGGAACGTTTAGTATGATATGCAGTCAAGGGTAACGAACATCCACGTATATGTTCAACATTTCGTCTTTAACAATGATCACTTCTCTAAAGATGCTCCCCAATCCCCCACATACCACCACACATTGAAGAAACGTTTAGTATGATATGCGGTCGAGGGTAACGAACAACCACGCATATGTTCAACATTTCATCTTTAACAATGATCACTTCTCTAAAGAGGCTCCCCAATCCCCACACACCACCACTCATTGAGGGAACGTTTAGTATGATATGCAGTCGAGGGTAACGAACAACCTTGCATGTGTTCAACATTTCTTCTTTAACAATGATCACTTCTCTAAAGAAGCTCTCCAATCCCCACACTCCACCACACATCCAGGAAACGTTTAGTATGATATTTAGTCAAGGGTAACAAACAACCACGCATAAGTTCAACATTTCATCTTTAACATTGATCACTTCTCTAAAGAGGCTCCCCAATCCCCCACACACCACCACACATCTCGGGAACGATTAGTATGATATGCAGTCGAGGGCAACGAAAAACCACGCAAATGTTCAACATTTCATCTTTAACAATGATCACTTCCCTAAAGAAGGTCCCCAATCCCCCACACACCACTACACAATCGAGGGAACGTTTAGTATGATATGCATGTGTTCAACATTTCATCCTTAACAATGATCAAATATCTAAAGAAGCTCCGCAATCCCTAAACACCACCACACATCGAGGAAACGTTTAATATGATATGCAGTCGAGCGTAACGAACAACCACGCTTATGTTCAACATTTCAACCTTAACAATGATCACTTCTCTAAAGAAGCTCCCCTATACCCCAAACACAACCACATATCGAGGGAACCTTTAGAATGATATGCAGTCGAGGGTAACGAACAACCACTCATATGTTCAACATTTCATCTTTAACAATAATCACTTCTCTAAAGAAGCTCCCCAATCCCCCGCACACCACCACACATCTAGGGAATGTTTAGAATGATATGTAGTCGAGGGTAACGAACAACCACGCATTTTTTCAACATTTCATCTTTAACAATGATCACTTCTCTAAAGATGCTACCCAATCCCCACACATCGAGGGAACGTTTAGTATGATATGCAGTCGAGGGCAACGAACAACCACGCATATGTTCGACATTTAATCTTTAACAATGATCAATTCTCTAATGAGGCTCCCCAATCCCCAACACCACCACACATCGAGAGAACGTTTAGTATGATTTGCAGTCGAGGGTAACGAACAACCACGCATATGTTCAACATTTCATCTTTAATAATGATCACTTCTCTAAAGAGAATCCCCAATCCCCCACACACAACCACACATCTAGGGAACGTTTAGTATGATACGCAGTCGAGGGAAACAAACAACCACGCAAATGTTCAACATTTCATCTTTAACAATGATCACTTCTTTAAAGAAGCTTCCCAATCCCCCACACACCACCACACAATCGAGGGAACGTTTAGTATGATATGCATGTGTTCAACATTTCATCTTTAACAATGACCACTTCTCTAAAGATGCTCCCCAATCCCCACAAACCACCACACATCGAGTAAACGATTAGTATGATATGCACTGGAGCGTAACGAACAACCACGCATATGTACAACATTTCATCTTTAACAATGATCACTTCTCTAAAGAAGCTCCCCGATACCCCACACACCACCACACATCGTGGGAACGTTTAGAATGACATGCAGTCGAGGGTAACGAACAACCACGCATATGTTCAAAATTTCATCTTTAACAATGATCACTTCTCTAAAGAAGCTCCCCAATCCCCCACACACCACCACCCATTGAGGGAACGTTTAGAATGATATGCAGTCGAGGTTAACGAACAACCACGCATATTTTCAACATTTCATCTTTAACAATGATCACTTCTCTAACGATGCTCCCCAATCCCCACACATCGAGGGAACGTTTAGTATGATATGCAGTCGAGGGCAACGAACAACCACGCATTTGTCCAACATTTCATCTTTAACAATAATCACTTCTCCGAAGAAGCTCACCAATACCCCACACACCACCACACATCGAGTGAACGTTTTGAATGATATGCAGTCGAGGGTAACGAACAACCACACATATGTTCAACATTTCATCTTTAACAATGATCACTTCTCTAAAGAAGCTCCCCAATCCCCCACACACCACCACCCATCGAGGGAACGTTTAGAATGATATGCAGTCGAGGGTAACGAACAACCACGCATATGTTCAGCATTTCATCTTTAACAACGATCACTTCTCTAAAGATACTTCCCAATCCCCTACACATCACCACACATTGAAGAAACGTTTAGTATGATATGCAGTCGAGGGTAACGAACAACAACGCATATGTTCAACATTTCATCTTTAACAATGATCACTTCTCTAAAGAAGCACCCCAATCCCCCACACACAGCCACACATTGAAGAAACGTTTAGTATGATATGCAGACGAGGGTAACGAACAACCACGCATATGTTCAACATTTCATCTTTAACAATGATCACTTCTCTAAAGATGCTCCCCAATCTCCCACACACCACCACTCATCGAGGGAACGTTTAGTATGATATGCAGTCAAGGGTAACGAACATCCACGTATATGTTCAACATTTCGTCTTTAACAATGATCACTTCTCTAAAGATGCTCCCCAATCCCCCACATACCACCACACATTGAAGAAACGTTTAGTATGATATGCGGTCGAGGGTAACGAACAACCACGCATATGTTCAACATTTCATCTTTAACAATGATCACTTCTCTAAAGAGGCTCCCCAATCCCCACACACCACCACTCATTGAGGGAACGTTTAGTATGATATGCAGTCGAGGGTAACGAACAACCTTGCATGTGTTCAACATTTCTTCTTTAACAATGATCACTTCTCTAAAGAAGCTCTCCAATCCCCACACTCCACCACACATCCAGGAAACGTTTAGTATGATATTTAGTCAAGGGTAACAAACAACCACAAATAAGTTCAACATTTCATCTTTAACATTGATCACTTCTCTAAAGAGGCTAACCAATCCCCCACACACCACCACACATCTCGGGAACGATTAGTATGATATGCAGTCGAGGGCAACGAAAAACCACGCAAATGTTCAACATTTCATCTTTAACAATGATCACTTCCCTAAAGAAGCTCCCCAATCCCCCACACACCACTACACAATCGAGGGAACGTTTAGTATGATATGCATGTGTTCAACATTTCATCCTTAACAATGATCAAATATCTAAAGAAGCTCCGCAATCCCTAAACACCACCACACATCGAGGAAACGTTTAATATGATATGCAGTCGAGCGTAACGAACAACCACGCTTATGTTCAACATTTTAACCTTAACAATGATCACTTCTCTAAAGAAGCTCCCCTATACCCCAAACACAACCACATATCGAGGGAACCTTTAGAATGATATGCAGTCGAGGGTAACGAACAACCACTCATATGTTCAACATTTCATCTTTAACAATAATCACTTCTCTAAAGAAGCTCCCCAATCCCCCGCACACCACCACACATCTAGGGAATGTTTAGAATGATATGTAGTCGAGGGTAACGAACAACCACGCATTTTTTCAACATTTCATCTTTAACAATGATCACTTCTCTAAAGATGCTACCCAATCCCCACACATCGAGGGAACGTTTAGTATGATATGCAGTCGAGGGCAACGAACAACCACGCATATGTTCGACATTTCATCTTTAACAATGATCAATTCTCTAATGAGGCTCCCCAATCCCCAACACCACCACACATCGAGAGAACGTTTAGTATGATTTGCAGTCGAGGGTAACGAACAACCACGCATATGTTCAACATTTCATCTTTAATAATGATCACTTCTCTAAAGAGAATCCCCAATCCCCCACACACAACCACACATCTAGGGAACGTTTAGTATGATACGCAGTCGAGGGAAACAAACAACCACGCAAATGTTCAACATTTCATCTTTAACAATGATCACTTCTCTAAAGAAGCTCCCCAATCCATCACACACCACGACACATCAAGGGAACGTTTAGTATGATATGCAGTCGAGGGCAACGAACAACCACGCATATTTTGAACATTTCATCTTTAACAATGATCACTTCTCTAAAGAAGCTCCCTAATCCCCCACACACCACCACACATCGAGGGAACGTTTAGTATGATATGCAGTTGTGGGTAACGAACAACCACGCATATGTTCAACATTTCATCTTTAACAATGATCACTTCTCTAAAGAAGCTCCCAAACCCCCCACACACCACCACACAACGAGGGAACGTTTAGTATGATATGCATGTGTTCAACATTTCATATTTAACAATGATCACTTCTCTAAAGATGCTCCCCAATCCCCCACACACCACCACTCATCTAGGGAACGTTTAGTATGATATGCAGTCGAGGGCAACGAAAAACCACGCAAATGTTCAACATTTCATCTTTAACAATGATCACTTCTCGAAAGAAGCTCCCCAATCCCCCACACACCACCACTCATTGAGGGAACGTTTAGTATGATATGCAGACGAGGGTAACGAACAACCATGCATGTGTTCAACATTTCTTCTTTAACAATGATCACTTCTCTAAAGAAGCTCTCCAATCCCCACACTCCAACACACATCGAGGAAACGTTTAGTATGATATGCAGTCAAGGGTAACAAACAACCACGCATAAGTTCATCATTTCATCTTTAACATTGATC
Source organism: Allygus modestus (assembly GCA_963675035.1). Lineage (NCBI taxonomy): Eukaryota > Metazoa > Arthropoda > Insecta > Hemiptera > Cicadellidae > Allygus > Allygus modestus. The sequence goes on along the minus strand of OY776111.1, from coordinate 384,756,664 downwards.
ACTTCTCTAAAGAGGCTCCCCAATCCCCCACACACCACTACACATCTAGGGAACGTTTAGTATGATATGCAGTCGAGGGCAACGAAAAACCACGCAAATGTTCAACATTTCATCTTTAACAATGATCACTTCTCGAAAGAAGCTCCCCAATCCCCCACACACCACTACACAATCGAGGGTACGTTTAGTATGATATGCATGTGTTCAACATTTCATCTTCAACAATGAACACTTCTCTAAAGCTGCTCCCCAATCCCAAAACACCACCACACATCGAGGAAACGTTTAATATGATATGCAGTCGAGCGTAACGAACAACCACGCATATGTTCAACATTTCAACCTTAACAATGATCACTTCTCTAAAGAAGCTCCCCTATACCCCACACACAACCACATATCGAGGGAACGTTTAGAATGATATGCAGTCGAGGGAAACGAACAACCACTCATATGTTCAACATTTCATCTTTAACAATGATCACTTCTCTAAAGAAGCTCCCAAACCCCCCACACACCACCACACATCGAGGGAACGTTTAGTATGATATGCATGTGTTCAACATTTCATATTTAACAATGATCACTTCTCTAAAGATGCTCCCTAATCCCCCACACACCACCACTCATTGAGGGAACGTTTAGTATGATATGCAGACAAGGGTAACGAACAACCATGCATGTGTTCAACATTTCTTCTTTAACAATGATCACTCCTCTAAAGAAGCTCTCCAATCCCCACACTCCAACACACTTCGAGGAAACGTTTAGTATGATATGCAGTCAAGGGTAACAAACAACCACGCATAAGTTCATCATTTCATCTTTAACATTGATCACTTCTCTAAAGAGGCTCCCCAATCCCCCACACACCACCACACATCTAGGGAACGTTTAGTATGATATGCAGTCGAGGGCAACGAAAAACCACGCAAATGTTCAACATTTCATCTTTAACAATGATCACTTCTCTAAAGAAGCTCCCCAATCCCCCACACACCACTACACAATCGAGGGTACGTTTAGTATGATATGCATGTGTTCAACATTTCATCTTCAACAATGAACACTTCTCTAAAGATGCTCCCCAATCCCAAAACACCACCACACATCGAGGAAACGTTTAATATGATATGCAGTCGAGCGTAACGAACAACCACGCATATGTTCAACATTTCAACCTTAACAATGATCACTTCTCTAAAGAAGCTCCCCTATACCCCACACACAACCACATATCGAGGGAACGTTTAGAATGATATGCAGTCGAGGGTAACGAACAACCACTCATATGTTCAACATTTCATCTTTAACAATGATCACTTCTCTAAAGATGCTCCCCAATCCCCACACTTCGAGGGAACGTTTAGTATGATACGTGGTCGAGGGCAACGAACAACCACGCATATGTTCGACATTTCATCTTTAACAATGATCAATTCTCTAATGAGGCTCCCCAATCCCCAACACCACCACACATCGAGGGAACTTTTAGTATGATTTGCAGTCGAGGGTAACGAACAACCACGCATATGTTCAACATTTCATCTTTAATAATGATCACTTCTCTAAAGAGAATCCTCAATCCCCCACACACAACCACACATCTAGGGAACGTTTAGTATGATACGCAGTCGACGGCAACAAACAACCACGCAAATGTTCAACATTTCATCTTTAACAATGATCACTTCTTTAAAGAAGCTCCCCAATCCCCCACACACCACCACACAATCGAGGGAACGTTTAGTATGATATGCATGTGTTCAACATTTCATCTTTAACAATGACCACTTCTCTAAAGATGCTCCCCAATCCCCACAAACCACCACACATCGAGTAAACGATTAGTATGATATGCACTGGAGCGTAACGAACAACCACGCATATGTACAACATTTCATCTTTAACAATGATCACTTCTCTAAAGAAGCTCCCCGATACCCCACACACCACCACACATCGTGGGAACGTTTAGAATGACATGCAGTCGAGGGTAACGAACAACCACGCATATGTTCAAAATTTCATCTTTAACAATGATCACTTCTCTAAAGAAGCTCCCCAATCCCCCACACACCACCACCCATTGAGGGAACGTTTAGAATGATATGCAGTCGAGGTTAACGAACAACCACGCATATTTTCAACATTTCATCTTTAACAATGATCACTTCTCTAACGATGCTCCCCAATCCCCACACATCGAGGGAACGTTTAGTATGATATGCAGTCGAGGGCAACGAACAACCACGCATTTGTCCAACATTTCATCTTTAACAATAATCACTTCTCCGAAGAAGCTCACCAATACCCCACACACCACCACACATCGAGTGAACGTTTTGAATGATATGCAGTCGAGGGTAACGAACAACCACACATATGTTCAACATTTCATCTTTAACAATGATCACTTCTCTAAAGAAGCTCCCCAATCCCCCACACACCACCACCCATCGAGGGAACGTTTAGAATGATATGCAGTCGAGGGTAACGAACAACCACGCATATGTTCAGCATTTCATCTTTAACAACGATCACTTCTCTAAAGATACTTCCCAATCCCCTACACATCACCACACATTGAAGAAACGTTTAGTATGATATGCAGTCGAGGGTAACGAACAACCACGCATATGTTCAACATTTCATCTTTAACAATGATCACTTCTCTAAAGAAGCACCCCAATCCCCCACACACAGCCACACATTGAAGAAACGTTTAGTATGATATGCAGACGAGGGTAACGAACAACCACGCATATGTTCAACATTTCATCTTTAACAATGATCACTTCTCTAAAGATGCTCCCCAATCTCCCACACACCACCACTCATCGAGGGAACGTTTAGTATGATATGCAGTCAAGGGTAACGAACATCCACGTATATGTTCAACATTTCGTCTTTAACAATGATCACTTCTCTAAAGATGCTCCCCAATCCCCCACATACCACCACACATTGAAGAAACGTTTAGTATGATATGCGGTCGAGGGTAACGAACAACCACGCATATGTTCAACATTTCATCTTTAACAATGATCACTTCTCTAAAGAGGCTCCCCAATCCCCACACACCACCACTCATTGAGGGAACGTTTAGTATGATATGCAGTCGAGGGTAACGAACAACCTTGCATGTGTTCAACATTTCTTCTTTAACAATGATCACTTCTCTAAAGAAGCTCTCCAATCCCCACACTCCACCACACATCCAGGAAACGTTTAGTATGATATTTAGTCAAGGGTAACAAACAACCACGCATAAGTTCAACATTTCATCTTTAACATTGATCACTTCTCTAAAGAGGCTCCCCAATCCCCCACACACCACCACACATCTCGGGAACGATTAGTATGATATGCAGTCGAGGGCAACAAAAAACCACGCAAATGTTCAACATTTCATCTTTAACAATGATCACTTCCCTAAAGAAGCTCCCCAATCCCCCACACACCACTACACAATCGAGGGAACGTTTAGTATGATATGCATGTGTTCAACATTTCATCCTTACCAATGATCAAATATCTAAAGAAGCTCCGCAATCCCTAAACACCACCACACATCGAGGAAACGTTTAATATGATATGCAGTCGAGCGTAACGAACAACCACGCTTATGTTCAACATTTCAACCTTAACAATGATCACTTCTCTAAAGAAGCTCCCCTATACCCCAAACACAACCACATATCGAGGGAACCTTTAGAATGATATGCAGTCGAGGGTAACGAACAACCACTCATATGTTCAACATTTCATCTTTAACAATAATCACTTCTCTAAAGAAGCTCCCCAATCCCCCGCACACCACCACACATCTAGGGAATGTTTAGAATGATATGTAGTCGAGGGTAACGAACAACCACGCATTTTTTCAACATTTCATCTTTAACAATGATCACTTCTGTAAAGATGCTACCCAATCCCCACACATCGAGGGAACGTTTAGTATGATATGCAGTCGAGGGCAACGAACAACCACGCATATGTTCGACATTTCATCTTTAACAATGATCAATTCTCTAATGAGGCTCCCCAATCCCCAACACCACCACACATCGAGAGAACGTTTAGTATGATTTGCAGTCGAGGGTAACGAACAACCACGCATATGTTCAACATTTCATCTTTAATAATGATCACTTCTCTAAAGAGAATCCCCAATCCCCCACACACAACCACACATCTAGGGAACGTTTAGTATGATACGCAGTCGAGGGAAACAAACAACCACGCAAATGTTCAACATTTCATCTTTAACAATGATCACTTCTTTAAAGAAGCTCCCCAATCCCCCACACACCACCACACAATCGAGGGAACGTTTAGTATGATATGCATGTGTTCAACATTTCATCTTTAACAATGACCACTTCTCTAAAGATGCTCCCCAATCCCCACAAACCACCACACATCGAGTAAACGATTAGTATGATATGCACTGGAGCGTAACGAACAACCACGCATATGTACAACATTTCATCTTTAACAATGATCACTTCTCTAAAGAAGCTCCCCGATACCCCACACACCACCACACATCGTGGGAACGTTTAGAATGACATGCAGTCGAGGGTAACGAACAACCACGCATATGTTCAAAATTTCATCTTTAACAATGATCACTTCTCTAAAGAAGCTCCCCAATCCCCCACACACCACCACCCATTGAGGGAACGTTTAGAATGATATGCAGTCGAGGTTAACGAACAACCACGCATATTTTCAACATTTCATCTTTAACAATGATCACTTCTCTAACGATGCTCCCCAATCCCCACACATCGAGGGAACGTTTAGTATGATATGCAGTCGAGGGCAACGAACAACCACGCATTTGTCCAACATTTCATCTTTAACAATAATCACTTCTCCGAAGAAGCTCACCAATACCCCACACACCACCACACATCGAGTGAACGTTTTGAATGATATGCAGTCGAGGGTAACGAACAACCACACATATGTTCAACATTTCATCTTTAACAATGATCACTTCTCTAAAGAAGCTCCCCAATCCCCCACACACCACCACCCATCGAGGGAACGTTTAGAATGATATGCAGTCGAGGGTAACGAACAACCACGCATATGTTCAGCATTTCATCTTTAACAACGATCACTTCTCTAAAGATACTTCCCAATCCCCTACACATCACCACACATTGAAGAAACGTTTAGTATGATATGCAGTCGAGGGTAACGAACAACCACGCATATGTTCAACATTTCATCTTTAACAATGATCACTTCTCTAAAGAAGCACCCCAATCCCCCACACACAGCCACACATTGAAGAAACGTTTAGTATGATATGCAGACGAGGGTAACGAACAACCACGCATATGTTCAACATTTCATCTTTAACAATGATCACTTCTCTAAAGATGCTCCCCAATCTCCCACACACCACCACTCATCGAGGGAACGTTTAGTATGATATGCAGTCAAGGGTAACGAACATCCACGTATATGTTCAACATTTCGTCTTTAACAATGATCACTTCTCTAAAGATGCTCCCCAATCCCCCACATACCACCACACATTGAAGAAACGTTTAGTATGATATGCGGTCGAGGGTAACGAACAACCACGCATATGTTCAACATTTCATCTTTAACAATGATCACTTCTCTAAAGAGGCTCCCCAATCCCCACACACCACCACTCATTGAGGGAACGTTTAGTATGATATGCAGTCGAGGGTAACGAACAACCTTGCATGTGTTCAACATTTCTTCTTTAACAATGATCACTTCTCTAAAGAAGCTCTCCAATCCCCACACACCACCACTCATTGAGGGAACGTTTAGTATGATATGCAGTCGAGGGTAACGAACAACCTTGCATGTGTTCAACATTTCTTCTTTAACAATGATCACTTCTCTAAAGAAGCTCTCCAATCCCCACACTCCACCACACATCCAGGAAACGTTTAGTATGATATTTAGTCAAGGGTAACAAACAACCACGCATAAGTTCAACATTTCATCTTTAACATTGATCACTTCTCTAAAGAGGCTCCCCAATCCCCCACACACCACCACACATCTCGGGAACGATTAGTATGATATGCAGTCGAGGGCAACAAAAAACCACGCAAATGTTCAACATTTCATCTTTAACAATGATCACTTCCCTAAAGAAGCTCCCCAATCCCCCACACACCACTACACAATCGAGGGAACGTTTAGTATGATATGCATGTGTTCAACATTTCATCCTTACCAATGATCAAATATCTAAAGAAGCTCCGCAATCCCTAAACACCACCACACATCGAGGAAACGTTTAATATGATATGCAGTCGAGCGTAACGAACAACCACGCTTATGTTCAACATTTCAACCTTAACAATGATCACTTCTCTAAAGAAGCTCCCCTATACCCCAAACACAACCACATATCGAGGGAACCTTTAGAATGATATGCAGTCGAGGGTAACGAACAACCACTCATATGTTCAACATTTCATCTTTAACAATAATCACTTCTCTAAAGAAGCTCCCCAATCCCCCGCACACCACCACACATCTAGGGAATGTTTAGAATGATATGTAGTCGAGGGTAACGAACAACCACGCATTTTTTCAACATTTCATCTTTAACAATGATCACTTCTGTAAAGATGCTACCCAATCCCCACACATCGAGGGAACGTTTAGTATGATATGCAGTCGAGGGCAACGAACAACCACGCATATGTTCGACATTTCATCTTTAACAATGATCAATTCTCTAATGAGGCTCCCCAATCCCCAACACCACCACACATCGAGAGAACGTTTAGTATGATTTGCAGTCGAGGGTAACGAACAACCACGCATATGTTCAACATTTCATCTTTAATAATGATCACTTCTCTAAAGAGAATCCCCAATCCCCCACACACAACCACACATCTAGGGAACGTTTAGTATGATACGCAGTCGAGGGAAACAAACAACCACGCAAATGTTCAACATTTCATCTTTAACAATGATCACTTCTTTAAAGAAGCTCCCCAATCCCCCACACACCACCACACAATCGAGGGAACGTTTAGTATGATATGCATGTGTTCAACATTTCATCTTTAACAATGACCACTTCTCTAAAGATGCTCCCCAATCCCCACAAACCACCACACATCGAGTAAACGATTAGTATGATATGCACTGGAGCGTAACGAACAACCACGCATATGTACAACATTTCATCTTTAACAATGATCACTTCTCTAAAGAAGCTCCCCGATACCCCACACACCACCACACATCGTGGGAACGTTTAGAATGACATGCAGTCGAGGGTAACGAACAACCACGCATATGTTCAAAATTTCATCTTTAACAATGATCACTTCTCTAAAGAAGCTCCCCAATCCCCCACACACCACCACCCATTGAGGGAACGTTTAGAATGATATGCAGTCGAGGTTAACGAACAACCACGCATATTTTCAACATTTCATCTTTAACAATGATCACTTCTCTAACGATGCTCCCCAATCCCCACACATCGAGGGAACGTTTAGTATGATATGCAGTCGAGGGCAACGAACAACCACGCATTTGTCCAACATTTCATCTTTAACAATAATCACTTCTCCGAAGAAGCTCACCAATACCCCACACACCACCACACATCGAGTGAACGTTTTGAATGATATGCAGTCGAGGGTAACGAACAACCACACATATGTTCAACATTTCATCTTTAACAATGATCACTTCTCTAAAGAAGCTCCCCAATCCCCCACACACCACCACCCATCGAGGGAACGTTTAGAATGATATGCAGTCGAGGGTAACGAACAACCACGCATATGTTCAGCATTTCATCTTTAACAACGATCACTTCTCTAAAGATACTTCCCAATCCCCTACACATCACCACACATTGAAGAAACGTTTAGTATGATATGCAGTCGAGGGTAACGAACAACCACGCATATGTTCAACATTTCATCTTTAACAATGATCACTTCTCTAAAGAAGCACCCCAATCCCCCACACACAGCCACACATTGAAGAAACGTTTAGTATGATATGCAGACGAGGGTAACGAACAACCACGCATATGTTCAACATTTCATCTTTAACAATGATCACTTCTCTAAAGATGCTCCCCAATCTCCCACACACCACCACTCATCGAGGGAACGTTTAGTATGATATGCAGTCAAGGGTAACGAACATCCACGTATATGTTCAACATTTCGTCTTTAACAATGATCACTTCTCTAAAGATGCTCCCCAATCCCCCACATACCACCACACATTGAAGAAACGTTTAGTATGATATGCGGTCGAGGGTAACGAACAACCACGCATATGTTCAACATTTCATCTTTAACAATGATCACTTCTCTAAAGAGGCTCCCCAATCCCCACACACCACCACTCATTGAGGGAACGTTTAGTATGATATGCAGTCGAGGGTAACGAACAACCTTGCATGTGTTCAACATTTCTTCTTTAACAATGATCACTTCTCTAAAGAAGCTCTCCAATCCCCACACTCCACCACACATCCAGGAAACGTTTAGTATGATATTTAGTCAAGGGTAACAAACAACCACGCATAAGTTCAACATTTCATCTTTAACATTGATCACTTCTCTAAAGAGGCTCCCCAATCCCCCACACACCACCACACATCTCGGGAACGATTAGTATGATATGCAGTCGAGGGCAACAAAAAACCACGCAAATGTTCAACATTTCATCTTTAACAATGATCACTTCCCTAAAGAAGCTCCCCAATCCCCCACACACCACTACACAATCGAGGGAACGTTTAGTATGATATGCATGTGTTCAACATTTCATCCTTAACAATGATCAAATATCTAAAGAAGCTCCGCAATCCCTAAACACCACCACACATCGAGGAAACGTTTAATATGATATGCAGTCGAGCGTAACGAACAACCACGCTTATGTTCAACATTTCAACCTTAACAATGATCACTTCTCTAAAGAAGCTCCCCTATACCCCAAACACAACCACATATCGAGGGAACCTTTAGAATGATATGCAGTCGAGGGTAACGAACAACCACTCATATGTTCAACATTTCATCTTTAACAATAATCACTTCTCTAAAGAAGCTCCCCAATCCCCCGCACACCACCACACATCTAGGGAATGTTTAGAATGATATGTAGTCGAGGGTAACGAACAACCACGCATTTTTTCAACATTTCATCTTTAACAATGATCACTTCTGTAAAGATGCTACCCAATCCCCACACATCGAGGGAACGTTTAGTATGATATGCAGTCGAGGGCAACGAACAACCACGCATATGTTCGACATTTCATCTTTAACAATGATCAATTCTCTAATGAGGCTCCCCAATCCCCAACACCACCACACATCGAGAGAACGTTTAGTATGATTTGCAGTCGAGGGTAACGAACAACCACGCATATGTTCAACATTTCATCTTTAATAATGATCACTTCTCTAAAGAGAATCCCCAATCCCCCACACACAACCACACATCTAGGGAACGTTTAGTATGATACGCAGTCGAGGGAAACAAACAACCACGCAAATGTTCAACATTTCATCTTTAACAATGATCACTTCTTTAAAGAAGCTCCCCAATCCCCCACACACCACCACACAATCGAGGGAACGTTTAGTATGATATGCATGTGTTCAACATTTCATCTTTAACAATGACCACTTCTCTAAAGTTGCTCCCCAATCCCCACAAACCACCACACATCGAGTAAACGATTAGTATGATATGCACTGGAGCGTAACGAACAACCACGCATATGAACAACATTTCATCTTTAACAATGATCACTTCTCTAAAGAAGCTCCCCGATACCCCACACACCACCACACATCGTGGGAACGTTTAGAATGACATGCAGTCGAGGGTAACGAACAACCACGCATATGTTCAAAATTTCATCTTTAACAATGATCACTTCTCTAAAGAAGCTCCCCAATCCCCCACACACCACCACCCATTGAGGGAACGTTTAGAATGATATGCAGTCGAGGTTAACGAACAACCACGCATATTTTCAACATTTCATCTTTAACAATGATCACTTCTCTAACGATGCTCCCCAATCCCCACACATCGAGGGAACGTTTAGTATGATATGCAGTCGAGGGCAACGAACAACCACGCATTTGTCCAACATTTCATCTTTAACAATAATCACTTCTCCGAAGAAGCTCACCAATACCCCACACACCACCACACATCGAGTGAACGTTTTGAATGATATGCAGTCGAGGGTAACGAACAACCACACATATGTTCAACATTTCATCTTTAACAATGATCACTTCTCTAAAGAAGCTCCCCAATCCCCCACACACCACCACCCATCGAGGGCACGTTTAGAATGATATGCAGTCGAGGGTAACGAACAACCACGCATATGTTCAGCATTTCATCTTTAACAACGATCACTTCTCTAAAGATACTTCCCAATCCCCTACACATCACCACACATTGAAGAAACGTTTAGTATGATATGCAGTCGAGGGTAACGAACAACCACGCATATGTTCAACATTTCATCTTTAACAATGATCACTTCTCTAAAGAAGCACCCCAATCCCCCACACACAGCCACACATTGAAGAAACGTTTAGTATGATATGCAGACGAGGGTAACGAACAACCACGCATATGTTCAACATTTCATCTTTAACAATGATTACTTCTCTAAAGATGCTCCCCAATCTCCCACACACCACCACTCATCGAGGGAACGTTTAGTATGATATGCAGTCAAGGGTAACGAACATCCACGTATATGTTCAACATTTCGTCTTTAACAATGATCACTTCTCTAAAGATGCTCCCCAATCCCCCACATACCACCACTCATTGAGGGAACGTTTAGTATGATATGCAGTCGAGGGTAACGAACAACCTTGCATGTGTTCAACATTTCTTCTTTAACAATGATCACTTCTCTAAAGAAGCTCTCCAATCCCCACACTCCACCACACATCCAGGAAACAGTTAGTATGATATTTAGTCAAGGGTAACAAACAACCACGCATAAGTTCAACATTTCATCTTTAACATTGATCACTTCTCTAAAGAGGCTCCCCAATCCCCCACACACCACCACACATCTCGGGAACGATTAGTATGATATGCAGTCGAGGGCAACGAAAAACCACGCAAATGTTCAACATTTCATCTTTAACAATGATCACTTCCCTAAAGAAGCTCCCCAATCCCCCACACACCACTACACAATCGAGGGAACGTTTAGTATGATATGCATGTGTTCAACATTTCATCCTTAACAATGATCAAATATCTAAAGAAGCTCCGCAATCCCTAAACACCACCACACATCGAGGAAACGTTTAATATGATATGCAGTCGAGCGTAACGAACAACCACGCTTATGTTCAACATTTCAACGTTAACAATGATCACTTCTCTAAAGAAGCTCCCCTATACCCCAAACACAACCACATATCGAGGGAACCTTTAGAATGATATGCAGTCGAGGGTAACGAACAACAACTCATATGTTCAACATTTCATCTTTAACAATAATCACTTCTCTAAAGAAGCTCCCCAATCCCCCGCACACCACCACACATCTAGGGAATGTTTAGAATGATATGTAGTCGAGGGTAACGAACAACCACGCATTTTTTCAACATTTCATCTTTAACAATGATCACTTCTCTAAAGATGCTACCCAATCCCCACACATCGAGGGAACGTTTAGTATGATATGCAGTCGAGGGCAACGAACAACCACGCATATGTTCGACATTTCATCTTTAACAATGATCAATTCTCTAATGAGGCCCCCCAATCCCCAACACCACCACACATCGAGAGAACGTTTAGTATGATTTGCAGTCGAGGGTAACGAACAACCACGCATATGTTCAACATTTCATCTTTAATAATGATCACTTCTCTAAAGAGAATCCCCAATCCCCCACACACAACCACACATCTAGGGAACGTTTAGTATGATACGCAGTCGAGGGAAACAAACAACCACGCAAATGTTCAACATTTCATCTTTAACAATGATCACTTCTTTAAAGAAGCTCCCCAATCCCACACACACCACCACACAATCGAGGGAACGTTTAGTATGATATGCATGTGTTCAACATTTCATCTTTAACAATGACCACTTCTCTAAAGATGCTCCCCAATCCCCACACACCACCACACATCGAGTAAACGTTTAGTATGATATGCAGTGGAGCGTAACGAACAACCACGCATATGTACAACATTTCATCTTTAACAATGATCACTTCTCTAAAGAGGCTCCCCAATCCCCACACACCACCATACATTGAGGGAACGTTTAGTATGATATGCAGTCGAGGTTAACGAACAACCACGCATATGTTCAACATTTCATCTTTAACAATGATCACTTCTCTAAAGATGCTCCCCAATCCCCACACATCGAGGGAACGTTTAGTATGATATGCAGTCGAGGGCAACGAACAACCACGCATTTGTTCAACATTTCATCTTTAACAATGACCACTTCTCTAAAGAGGCTCCCCAATCCCCACACACCACCATACATTGAGGGAACGTTTAGTATGATATGCAGTAGAGTGTAACGAACAACCACGCATATGTTCAACATTTCATCTTTAACAATGATCACTTCTCTAAAGAAGCTCCCCAATCCCTCACACACAACGACACATCGAGGGAACATTTAGTATGATCTTCAGTCGAGGGCAACGAACAACAATGCATATTTTGAACATTTCATCTTCAACAATGAACACTTCTCTAAAGATGCTCCCCAATCCCAAAACACCTCCACACATCGAGGAAACGTTTAATATGATATGCAGTCGAGCGTAACGAACAACCACGCATATGTTCAACATTTCAACCTTAACAATGATCACTTCTCTAAAGAAGCTCCCCTATACCCCACAGACAACCACATATCGAGGGAACGTTTAGAATGATATGCAGTCGAGGGTAACGAACAACCACTCATATGTTCAACATTTCATCTTTAACAATGATCACTTCTCTAAAGATGCTCCCCAATCCCCACACATCGAGGGAACGTTTAGTATGATATGTGGTCGAGGGCAACGAACAACCACGCATATGTTCGACATTTCATCTTTAACAATGATCAATTCTCTAATGAGGCTCCCCAATCCCCAACACCACCACACATCGAGGGAACGTTTAGTATGATTTGCAGTCAAGGGTAACGAACAACCACGCATATGTTAAACATTTCATCTTTAATAATGATCACTTCTCTAAAGAGAATCCCCAATCCCCCACACACAACCACACATCTAGGGAACGTTTAGTATGATACGCAGTCGACGGCAACAAACAACCACGCAAATGTTCAACATTTCATCTTTAACAATGATCACTTCTTTAAAGAAGCTCCCCAATCCCCCACACACCACCACACAATCGAGGGAACGTTTAGTATGATATGCATGTGTTCAACATTTCATCTTTAACAATGACCACTTCTCTAAAGATGCTCCCCAATCCCCACAAACCACCACACATCGAGTAAACGTTTAGTATGATATGCAGTGGAGCGTAACGAACAACCACGCATATGTACAACATTTCATCTTTAACAATGATCACTTCTCTAACGATGCTCCCCAATCCCCACACATCGAGGGAACGTTTAGTATGATATGCAGTCGAGGGCAACGAACAACTACGCATTTGTTCAACATTTCATCTTTAACAATAATCACTTCTCCGAAGAAGCTCACCAATACCCCACACACCACCACACATCGAGTGAACGTTTTGAATGATATGCAGTCGAGGGTAACGAACAACCACGCATATGTTCAACATTTCATCTTTAACAATGATCACTTCTCTAAAGAAGCTCCCCAATCCCCCACACACCACCACCCATCGAGGGAACGTTTAGAATGATATGCAGTCGAGGGTAACGAACAACCACGCATATGTTCAGCATTTCATCTTTAACAACGATCACTTCTCTAAAGATACTTCCCAATCCCCCACACATCACCACACATTGAAGAAACGTTTAGTATGATATGCAGTCGAGGGTAACGAACAACCACGCATATGTTCAACATTTCATCTTTAACAATGATCACTACTCTAAAGAAGCATCCCAATCCCCCACACACCACCACACATTGAAGAAACGTTTAGTATGATATGCAGACGAGGGTAACGAACAACCACGCATATGTTCAACATTTCATCTTTAACAATGATCACTTCTCTAAAGATGCTCCCCAATCCCCCACACACCACCACTCATCGAGGGAACGTTTAGTATGATATGCAGTCAAGGGTAACGAACATCCACGTATATGTTCAACATTTCGTCTTTAACAATGATCACTTCTCTAAAGATGCTCCCCAATCCCCCACACACCACCACACATTGAAGAAACGTTTAGTATGATATGCGGTCGAGGGTAACGAACAACCACGCATATGTTCAACATTTCATCTTTAACAATGATCACTTCTCTAAAGAGGCTCCCCAATCCCCACACACCACCACTCATTGAGGGAACGTTTAGTATGATATGCAGTCGAGGGTAACGAACAACCTTGCATGTGTTCAACATTTCTTCTTTAACAATGATCACTTCTCTAAAGAAGCTCTCCAATCCCCACACTCCACCACACATCGAGGAAACGTTTAGTATGATATGCAGTCATGGGTAACGAACAACCACGCATAAGTTCAACATTTCATCTTTAACATTGATCACTTCTCTAAAGAGGCTCCCCAATCCCCTACACACCACCACACATCTAGGGAACGATTAGTATGATATGCAGTCGAGGGCAACGAAAAACCACGCAAATGTTCAACATTTCATCTTTAACAATGATCACTTCCCTAAAGAAGCTCCCCAATCCCCCACACACCACTACACAATCGAGGGAACGTTTAGTATGATATGCATGTGTTCAACATTTCATCTTCAACAATGATCACATCTCTAAAGATGCTCCCCAATCCCTAAACACCACCACACATCGAGGAAACGTTTAATATGATATGCAGTCGAGCGTAACGAACAACCACGCTTATGTTCAACATTTCAACCTTAACAATGATCACTTCTCTAAAGAAGCTCCCCTATACCCCAAACACAACCACATATCGAGGGAACCTTTAGAATGATATGCAGTCGAGGGTAACGAACAACCACTCATATGTTCAACATTTCATCTTTAACAATGATCACTTCTCTAAAGAAGCTCCCCAATCCCCCGCACACCACCACACATCGAGGGAATGTTTAGAATGATATGAGGTCGAGGGTAACGAACAACCACGCATTTTTTCAACATTTCATCTTTAACAATGATCACTTCTCTAAAGATGCTCCCCAATCCCCACACATCGAGGGAACGTTTAGTATGATATGCAGTCGAGGGCAACGAACAACCACGCATATGTTCGACATTTCATCTTTAACAATGATCACTTCTCTAAAGAAGCTCCCCTATACCCCAAACACAACCACATATCGAGGGAACCTTTAGAATGATATGCAGTCGAGGGTAACGAACAACCACTCATATGTTCAACATTTCATCTTTAACAATGATCACTTCTCTAAAGAAGCTCACCAATACCCCACACACCACCACACATCTAGGGAATGTTTAGAATGATATGTAGTCGAGGGTAACGAACAACCACGCATTTTTTCAACATTTCATCTTTAACAATGATCACTTCTCTAAAGATGCTCCCCAATCCCCACACATCGAGGGAACGTTTAGTATGATATGCAGTCGAGGGCAACGAACAACCACGCATATGTTCGACATTTCATCTTTAAAAATGATCAATTCTCTAATGAGGCTCCCCAATCCCCAACACCACCACACATCGAGGGAACGTTTAGTATGATTTGCAGTCGAGGGTAATGAACAACCACGCATATGTTCAACATTTCATCTTTAATAATGATCACTTCTCTAAAGAGAATCCCCAATCCCCCACACACAACCACACATCTAGGGAACGTTTAGTATGATACGCAATCGAGGGAAACAAACAACCACGCAAATGTTCAACATTTCATCTTTAACAATGATCACTTCTTTAAAGAAGCTCCCCAATCCCCCACACACCACCACACAATCGAGGGAACGTTTAGTATGATATGCATGTGTTCAACATTTCATCTTTAACAATGACCACTTCTCTAAAGATGCTCCCCAATCCCCACACACCACCACACATCGAGTAAACGTTTAGTATGATATGCAGTGGAGCGTAACGAACAACCACGCATATGTACAACATTTCATCTTTAACAATGATCACTTCTCTAAAGAAGCTCCCCGATACCCCACACACCACCACACATCGTGGGAACGTTTAGAATGATATGCAGTCGAGGTTAACGAACAACCACGCATATGTTCAACATTTCATCTTTAACAATGATCACTTCTCTAAAGATGCTCCCCAATCCCCACACATCGAGGGAACGTTTAGTATGATATGCAGTCGAGGGCAACGAACAACCACGCATTTGTTCAACATTTCATCTTTAACAATGACCACTTCTCTAAAGAGGCTCCCCAATCCCCACACACCACCATACATTGAGGGAACGTTTAGTATGATATGCAGTCGAGTGTAACGAACAACCACGCATATGTTCAACATTTCATCTTTAACAATGATCACTTCTCTAAAGAAGCTCCCCAATCCCTCACACACAACGACACATCGAGGGAACATTTAGTATGATCTTCAGTCGAGGGCAACGAACAACAATGCATATTTTGAACATTTCATCTTTAACAATGATCACTTCTCTAAAGAAGCTCTCCAATCCCCCACACACCACCACACATCGAAGGAACGTTTAGTATGATATGCAGTCGAGGGTAACGAACAACCACGCATATGTTCAACATTTCATCTTTAACAATGATCACTTCTCTAAAGAAGCTCCCTAATCCCCCACACACCACCACCCATCGAGGGAACGTTTAGTATGATTTGCAGTCGAGGGCAACGAACAACCACGCATATGTTCAACATTTCATCTTTAACAATGATCGCTTCTCTAAAGAAGCTCCCCAATCCCTTACACACCACCACACGTCGAGGGAACGTTTAGTATGAAATGCAGTCGATTGTATTGAACAACCACGCATATGTTCAACATTTCATCTTTAACAATGATCACTTCTCTAAAGAAGCTCCCCAATCCCCACACACCACCACACATCGAGGAAACGTTTAGTATGATATGCAGTCGAGGGTAACAAACAACCACGCATATGTTCAACATTTCATCTTTAATAATGATCACTTCTCTAAAGAGGCTCCCCAATGCCCCACACACCACTACACATCGAGGGAACGTTTAGAATGATATGCAGTCGAGGGCAAAGAACAACCACGCAAATGTTCAACATTTCATATTTAACAATGATCACTTCTCTAAAGAAGCTCCCTAATCCCCCACACACCACCACACATCGAGGGAACGTTTAGAATGATATGCAGTCGAGGGTAACGAACAACCACGCATATGTTCAAAATTTCATCTTTAACAATGATCACTTCTCTAAAGAACCTCCCCAACCCCCCACACACCACCACACATCGAGGGAACGTTTAGTATGATATGCATTCGAGAGTTACGAACAACCATGCATGTGTTCAACATTTCATCTTTAACAATGATCACTTCTCTAAAGAAGCTCCCCAATCCCCACACACCACCACACATCGAGTAAACGTTTAGTATGATATGCAGTCCAGGGTAACGAACAACCACGCATATGTTCAACATTTCATCTTTAATAATGATCACTTCTCTAAAAAGGCTCCTCGATCCCCCACATACCACCACACATCTAGGGAACGTTTAGTATGATATGCAGTCAAAGGGCAACAAACAACCACATTAATGTTCATAATTTCATCTTTAACAATAGTAGTATAGCCCCGCATCCAGCCCCGCCCTCTGATTGGTCGAGAGCTGATTACGTGACCTGTGACGTTATAGATTACGTGACCTGTGACGTTATATATTACGTGACCTGTGACGTCATAGATTACGTGACCTGTGACGTCATTTATTACGTGACCTAAGCTCCGTCCCTTCAAGATGGCGGTGCGAATGTGTGAGTGTTGTAGCAAAGGATTTAAACGGAGGTACATATGATACCTATTTTTACGTAGTATTTTTTCTTACCTTTTTGACATCAGCTGTGACGCCAGCGCGCACTGAGCCGGCTACTGAACCGTCGACTTGAGTGAAACACAACACCGACAGACAATACCTAATTAATGCGGCTCATAATCAACTCATTGTCTTACTTATCGGTATGCAAACAAGTACGCATATCAGCTTATTGTTTTACTTATCGGTATGCAAACAAGTATGCATATCAGTGGTGACAAACTAGTTTGTTATTTGCAATTCAACTCAGCCGATATGACTTGATTAAGTGGCGGTCTGTTTAGTATATAATAAGCTCACTTTTACAGTTGTGATTAGTGAATCATCGGCATATAGATCACACCACTAGATGCACTGCTCTACTTGGGTGAGTTAGATTTTGTCAGATACTAGACTACCTTAGCTTTTGTGAGCTAAAAGTGTATAAATTGTTTTATGATTAGAATTAAAGAATAAAAAGACTTTACATTTATGAAAGGTTAAATAAAAATACAGGAATAAGAACACATTTTTTTATTTTAGCTTTATTGCTACTGCTCACAATTCAGCAAAATTCAGAAAATTCAAAAAATAAACCTCCTCATTATACAAATAAATACTGTGCACAAACATGAAAAGTACAAAAAATGTGATGTAATAAATTATTGAAAAAATACAGCCTTTATCACAATTAGAAAACAAAATAAACCCGTGATCCTCATTATATAAATAAATATTATGCTTATAACAAAATTACAAGTACAAAAATGTGTTCTAATAAATTATTGGCAAAAAAGCCATAATATATACAATTAATAAACAATTCAAAATACATGCTCACATATATATATATATATATATACTGTTATGAACGAATTTGTCAAACGATAGTAATGAGAAATTTCTAATGTAGCACACATAAGGTAGAGTGTCATTGAAAATACACAAGATCATGAATTAAAAAATAATAGTAAAATGTTAAATTAAATTGAATAAATTGTTTATAAGGATTAAAAGAAAAATGTTGTATTTTGCCTGGGCCCAACTACCTAATGAGAAATTTCTTATGTAGCACTCATAAGCTAGAGTGGCATTGAAAATACACAAGATCATGAAAATCAAAAATATATAGTAAAATATTAAAATAAATTGAATACATTATTTACAATGATTAAAAGAAAATGTTATATTTTGCCTGGAAGAGGGCCCTACAAGTCGGGGACCTCCCCAGACCCTCCACACAGGGGCCGCAAAATGTGTGGCCAGGTATCAACACCACCGTTGGTTTCGCGTCCATGCAAATTGCACATTTCGGGGGGTTATCCGTTGGTGGCTCGGGGGAGGACGGTCTGGTGTTGACTTCAATATTGAAGTCCCCGACCCCATTCTCGTCAGCATATTCCCTCATCAGGAGGTTGTCGCTTTGGAGGTATTCACTTAAGGAGTTGTGAAGCTCCCGCCAGACGACTGCCGCCAACGCGGCCTGTTGGACAGTGTTGGTCCGTGCTAAGAAATAGCTGGTAAAAACCAGCATATTTCTCAGCATCCGCATCCACCTCCTGATGAGGTTCTCCCCCCGATTGTCTGACCAGTCACATTCACGATCGACTGTGGCTCTTGTCTGTAACATAAAAAGGGTAAGTCAAATTATTTTGATTACGTGTCTATGTGTATTTTACAACGTGTTTTACAACATGATCTTTGTTGTATTATTATTTATATTTGTTTATAAACATCTTAGAAATTTGAAAGTGACCATTACAAGTAGGCTTTAATGTTGTACATGGTCTATTCAAATTTATTCTTACTGTTGGTAAGTAATAATTTGTCTATTGTTTATCGCTCACTAGTACCTGTGGATTATGATGCTCTTAGTTTTTCCAAGACTGATAATTGCTCTCTTGTCATCTATAGACTTACATTTTTCGATAATATATATTTCTTTTATTAATAAATCAAAGTAATGAATCCTCGCTTGAAGAAAATTATTTTTATTTGAATATTAATACTTAAATCTCGACTCTTACCCTTATGTATTGATCCACACGAGCCATGATAAGCGAACTCGAAATGTGGTTTTGAGGACAAAACCCCCCGGAATGCTGAAGGATGCCACAGCAGTGACCACACAACCCCCAAAAGCTGCGTTGATCTGTAGTAGCAGAAGTGGTAGCGGGAGCAACAGTAGCAGCAGCTGTAGCAGGAGCAGTGGGAGCTGACTGAACCATGTTCTGTTGACGCTACGTGAACAAGAAAAACACATACTTGTGATAGTTAACTTTCAAATTATTAGCTTTATTATGTATGTTCCGTTAGTTATCAGGTCACAAGACGCTACGTGAACAAGAAAAACACATACTTGTGATAGTTAACTTTCAAATTATTAGCTTTATTATGTACAAGAAAAACACATACTTGAGATAGTTAACTTTCAAATTATTTTTAAGCTTTATTTTGTACGTTCCGTTAGTTATCAAGTCAGGGGTAAATATTTGTATTTGTTCACCGTCTTATCTTTTGATCTGTTTCTAATGTGTAAAACTTCTCCCTCCTCTTCTCTCTTTACTATGTTATGATTGAATAAATTAAAACGAAATCAATTGTTAAAAATACAATGAATTGTATTTACCACACATATTTATGCAACACTGAACCAAATAAATAAAATAAATCCAAATTTAAAATTATCTTGAAACATATCTTAATACAAACTTACATTGTGGCCTGTCATGACCGGAGGGACTGGACGAGTAGGTCTCGGTGGGAATGCAAATACGTCCTCCTCCTCCTCTTCCCGTGGGCGTTGCATGGGTGTCTGCTGTTGTTGCTGCTGCTGCTGCTGCTGCCGCTGTCGCTGTAGATTGCCATGACTACGGCGAAGAATATTTGCTCTCGTTAAAGAAGAAGAAGGAAAATGTTGATTTTGAGTGTGAGATGTTATCACGGAGGGCTGTCTAATGGCGTGACCCGATGTATATGAACTTGATGGTGGTAGGTTTTCTTCATCTTCCTCTTCTTCTCTCCTCGCGGGAGCTGATGATGAAGTGGTAGGCACCGTTGTCAATGTGACTTCCCTCTGCATCCAGACAGGAAGGACCCTTACGGAAGGAGGAGGCCTTGACCCTTGTGGCAGTGGTGGTGATGCTTGTTGCTGCTGCTGCTGCTGCTGCTGTCCCTGCCGTGGTTGTTGTCGTTGCTGGTTTCTTCTGGTTGCAAAAGCCCTCATCCTCACAAAGAAGGGTTGGAACCTCTCTCTGAGGTGGTCTGGTAGCTGCTCAATCCTGCCCCTTAATTCCAAAAAGGCTTGGTCAACGGCCTCCAGGTCCCTTCGCTGCAAGGAAACAAATATGTTTATTACTATGGACGTACAAAATACAGCATAGGTATACAAAAGAGCTATGCCAAATCCATGTGTGTGTGTGTGTGTGTGTGTGTGTGTGTGTGTGTGTGTGTGTGTGTGTGTGTGTGTGTGTGCGTGTTCTCTAAAAGCATGTTAGTAAGGCTGAAAAGATCGTTATAAACATAACCTGTAGAAAAAATTGATTCCTTCAATCAAAAACCAAATACTAAACAAAATATTCAGTTTCAAGAATTAATTCTATACTGTTGCCAGTGCATGGCTAGCACGAAAATATTGAAAAATAAAACTTCAAAGTCCTGGTGAGTTTACACAATATTGTACACTTGATAGCAGAGTAGTTCCCCAAATCGTCTGCACACACTCCCACAGCTTGAAGGATTTGGGGCAAAATATTTAGCGTAAATTTAAAGTCAATATTAGTATGAAGATAAAATAAAATGGAAACTATTACAGTGATTACATAATAACGTTTTAAAAATGACAGAGTTTATATCATACATAAATATATACATACACTTAGCGGATTGTTGCTGAAAAGTTGAACGAGTCTTTCCAAACAATGCCGCACAGATGACCAGGCAGTGTGGTGCCTGTCATAAATCATCTCCAGCGCTCGTGTTATATACATTGTCTCTTCGGCACGTCGTCGAAGTCTTTCGCATATATAATTTATGCCATTAATATGACCATCATCATCATCATCATCATCATCAACAACATCACTACCCCTCTCTACATCAGTGTCATCACTATCATCAATGACCAAAGGTTCCTCATCACACTGAAGGTTGGGGGTTTGAGATGTCTGTAATAAATCAGACATAAAAGCCGTGTAAATTTAACAAAAATAGTTAATATTAAAAAACACTTTTGTAAATCTTGAAAAACTCTTTAATTTTTTTTAAGAAATCAGACATAAAAGCCGAGTACATTTAACAAAAATGGTTAATATTAAAATATAAAAAAAAACTTTTGTAAATCTTGAAAAACTAAACTCATTTTGTAAGAAATCAGACATAAAAGCCGTGTAAATTTAACAAAAAATGGTTAATATTAAAATTAAAAAAACTGTTGTAAATCTTGAAAAACTCTTTAGATTTGTTATCACATATTTATTTAATAAGTTTTGAGCAATAATCCGTTTTAATTCTAGGTTGACTTATATGTTTCGACCAGCACCTCTTGACTATTATATTGAAAATATTTCATACCTGATTGTTTGGTAGTATGGCGACACAGCAGGTCACCAACACGATGAGAAGTATGCAGCGTTGTACTAGTGAGGCAAGCATCGTGAGTCGACTGAAGCACGCAGTGGCAGCGCGCCGGTTAAATAGCGGCGCTGTCAGTCACGTGACCATGTGACGCGCACGGGCTGCAGCATGTGACCAAGCGAGCCTTTGTCACGAGACCAAGACAAAATGATCCCTTTATTTTTACTTTAATATGTGACCCAAGTTTCCACACCACGGTAAGCTTAAAGCTATGCCGTAGGGTCCCGGCGCGTTCTTTTTTTGTTAACCCAGAGGCTTACCCTGTAGGCCTAACCCTCTGGAGTCAAAAGTACTAACGATTGCTTTTTCCAGCGATTTTTTACTATAACAATAATACTAAGGAATACACAAAGCTGGAATATATTGTGCAAGAAATAATTTTATATTTTCATTTTTATTATCAGAGTGCTGTAAATTCTATATCACGCAAACACACACAAACCTATAAAAGAGTTGTCGCAAAGATAACACATTTCACGGTTTTACAGAGGTTTATTTCCAACTTTTTCTTTTCCTGGACCTATAAAGTCAACCTAAAACGGGTGCCTGTGTCTTTTTTTTCGCCAACATTATACTTGAGGAAACATATTACGTTTTATGCTTTTTAAGGCAACACCACGAGTAATATTGTTGGTACAGTAAACCAGAGGGAAACATGTTACGTTTTAAGCTTTTTAAGGCAACCTCTTTCCCCGTATAGGATTTACAACTTTTGCCAGAGAAAAGTGACAAACTCGTTCACAGACATGTGGTGTAGAAAATTAATTTGTATTGTTACTTTGCATTTAACATTATTTTTCCATAACTTTTACACAGTAACATCAGCACTATTTAAGAAATGAAAATTAAAAGTATTTCAAAGCGCACATTAGCAAACAATAACTGATTAAACTATTTACAAAGGTTAAATTAATTGTATTTTTTTGTTCTTTTATTTTTTATTTTTTTATTTTTTATATTTTATATATTAATAATGATAAGGATGTAATCATCGTTACTTCTGCCAATCTTGCGAAATTATCGGAGAAAATCTAACATGATCGGAAAGAAACTTTCCACTCACACGCTGGTACAAAGCAATGTTAGTCCAATCGACCTTGTCTGCAAAATCATGAATAAACGACTCTGATAGACTTTGTTTCTCACTGATAATAGACCAACATTCTGGAGAGAAATGGGGGGAAAATTCTTTAAGAACATGTTCACTTAATATACATTTTTCTACAAGTATACACCATTTCACTTTATGAAAATATACTCTAAGTAAATCAACATTAAAATTATAATGTCTTGATAGTAAAACCCAGTTGAGGTATCTCTCAAATTTCATAACAAACCTATCGTTTAAAACCCCTTCCGGCTCCCTCGGCTCATTGGATAGAAGATCCCAAACATTCATCTTGGTCAGTCTGCAGTCAGCGTGAAAATGAATCAAAGTTGAATTTCAACCTGTAAAATGTTTTAGCGCTGCGTAAAGCACACTTACCCCCAATATTGTGCTGCGGTAAGATACAGCTAACCTGTACCCCTGAAGAACGTGTAAATGATTCTTCTATATCTTCCACGTTGAAATGAAACTCTTTTAAAAACTCGACCTTTTCCCTACCTTTGGTGTATATTGTTGTAAAGGGTTTACAAAGAGCACGAATCAACTCCTCATCATAGGGAATACCTTGTGCATCCCATTTTATAAAGTGGAAATGTCTCGTTAACCATCGAGCTGACCGTAACATTTTATTGTTTAAACATGATTCACTGAAAGGGGCGTCAAAGATCAAATGCGTATTAAAATATTTACTTACAATAGCAAACTCCTTTACTACAAATCTATTCTGATTATCCTTAAACCCGTGAAACTCGACTACTGCTGCTGCTGTGGGAGATTCTCCTGTTGCTGATTCCACACCAGCCATTTTTTTGAAAAACAGCACCTCGTCAACTAATTAATTTATAAAATGTGTAGGCAAACCTTCCGGAGGAACAGCGTCATCCTCCTCCTCAGAGACCAGCATGCGGTCTATGAAAAGCTGAATAAGTTGTTCGTTGGTAAAGAGTTCAACAAGATGCTTCTTTATCTCATGGAGGCTGCGCATGAACTGAGCCCATTCGTCTTGGTTAAGCAAAATTGAACGCTCTATGTCATGAATGGATACATACAGATTACCAAACACTTTTTTCACTTTCATCGCGCACCCCTCATTATTGATAATACTGTAGCCCTTTTTGGTTTCACTAGTAAATGAGGACGTTATGTTATTAAAATGAACAGCAAAATCATTAAAAGTATTATAAGGCCAAAATATGTAGCTTTTCCCAGTTTTAAAGAGAATACTGACTGTACGCCCGGGGTTCTCAAAATATCCGACAACTACAAATTTTGAATAATTCTTGTCTAAATAGAAAATATTTTTCAAAAATATCTCTCTTAACGTGTTTTGAGGAAGAGCTACTTTTGTGCTCTTCCTTTTGCGTTTGGGTTTTAAATACTTTGAAGCTTCTACGCTTACCTGATTCTCCTCTGTTTGTGTCATTGCTTCCTCGAACTCCATCACTCGTAGACTGATCAAAATATACTCTGAGATTATACTACCCCCTCCTTAATCATCAACCCCCTCCTCCTCACTCCTATCTTCATCATCGTCATCATCAATGTCGTCATCATCATCTGATGAATCACTATAATCTAAATAAGACGTGTCTCGACTTGAATCATCCTCACTATCACAAGATAAATATTCAATATCTGAGCTGTCACCATACCAGTCAGTGTCATTTTCTGTTTCTTTACTGTTCATCATATGGATCGAAGAACGATTTAATAAATGATACTTTAAAGTATCATACTTATACACATTAAACGGTGATTTTTTACTTACCCCTGCGTAAACCGTACGCCTCAAAGTATATGACATTTCGGATGTGCAACAAGTGTAAAACCGTAATCCTATTCCTACGTAATCAGACATATCATCACCGATTTTCAGAAACTCATTTTCAGTGTACTCTTTTTTTAGTTGAGACTTTTTGAAAAAATCTACCGTTAAAAATTGTGCGTTTGCTAAGTCAATAGAACTTACGGGATCCTTCCCGTAAATTCTATGTTTTTTAATTAGAATCATATCTTCGTCATAAAGATTTAAATCAATAAACACCAAGTTTGAGTCATCAGCAGCATCAGCGGTGGCACTGCTTAACATATTATTTATTTTCTCTCTTGAGTTATTATTTTGATAAATATATTCTTCACTCGTCGCTGTCTCCATCTTGACTGATAAAAAGTCTTAATTTTTTACAAATATCTCAAGGCCGGTCGTCTAACATGGAGTAGGAAGTTGCGGTGGCCCTGATTAGTGCGCTGGCCGGAAAGTCATGATAGCTGATAACAGACGCAGGAAGTAGTCGGGAGCCATTTTAGGTCACTACTGATAAGGAAAGTGATTCTAAGTATCAGACCCTGTGACACGTCGGATCCACTGTTTTTCAATGACATTAGAGATTTTACCCTCGATACATTGAATTCGTCTTAAATACCTGACCCTATCCCTAACTACCTGTTCCCAGATTGATGTCCTATCCTCCTCGGGTGATATGTAAATCCGTTTAACTACAGGCTCAGAGAAACTGACTCGTTTATTTATACTGATATTTTCCTTACGTCTCCAGTTATAGGAGTGTAAGAGTAATAGGAGTCGTGAATAATAAGACAGTAAGCACAAGTACCTGCAGGGAACGCTTCACTAGCTTCTATATCTAGTCTCACTTCGACAGGTCCTGTTTTAATCATCTTGTCTGGAACAATCGATAACATACAAGGGACACTTTGTCTTAAAATCATTATAGTCTAAAATTGGTGACCCAGCTCTACTGTAGTAGTAAGAGCTCTGAAATTTTTAGTACATATCATAAAATAAAGTAGTGTTCCCGCGTATATTATCATAGGGATAATATTTTGAATTCAAATATAATTTTATATCGGTTAGATTACCAGAGTCAAATAGTGACATATCTTTTGTAATGTCGTTCTTACGGTTCGTCTGAAAGGCTAAAACTACATATCGAGGTTTTTCCAACTGATTGGATATACGAAGACTCCATGAAATGGAGTCTGTTGCCGTAATATTGGGGTATTCATGCAGTTCCCAAGATCGAAAGGGAACATAAATTGCAGGGTCCTTTTCAATAAATTTTAATAATTTCAATTTTTGCGAGTCATTCACTGTTATATGAGGGACTCTCCAATAAAGCTTTGATATTTTAAATTGTATAGTACCGGCTTCAGCTATAATTAAGGCGTTATCATCTGTAGCTGATCTTAATAGTACAAGTTCTTGTTTCACATTCACCAAGACCTTCCTGTAATCTTCAGCAAAACCGAATAAGAGTTTTACGGGAACCGAGTAAGTAAACTCTTTATTTTTTATAGAATTACTGGGTCCGAACCAACAGGCGTTTTTCAATGTATTCTTTTCATCTTCACGTATGGATAACAAGTGTTTTAATGTAGTAGTTATACCCACATTCCTGGTACGATTAATCTATTTGCCAGATATTTCGTATCTAATTTCCTCAAAAAGGTAGTCCATAGCATTATTAATAAGTTTAACTTCCAAGTCATTGACCCCATCTGCTTTCTTTCCACTAACCTTCCCATGAATTATAATGTATTTTTCATATGGAGCCGTTATAATATCTTGTTGTAAAAGTGGTATTCTAATCTCATCGTTATTTTTAAACGTTGCAGAGGCGTAGGATAGATGTGTGTGATACTCCATTCCAGTAATGAGATCAGCATACTCAGCACGATCGTCGATTGCCAGAAGAGCAGCCATTTTTCGATACTGCAAAACCGAGCGAGCGTAGAAACTTGATATTTTTACAACTTAACCCGACAACGTTCTGTTTAGAACTGACCTGTGACACGGTGTTTATTTCCCTAAATAGTAGTCCCATTACGGAGATGTAGTCTAACTCTTATACGCTCTCCACGAAAGTTTACCAATTTACCGTCTTGATCTCTCAAAGATACCGTCAAGTTGTTGATCCTTTGACTGATGACGGGTAAATAAATTACATGTTTAGGAATCTCTATTATTTTATAACCGGGAGGTACGGCTGGAAAAAACTCATGGATTATATGACCCTCGATACCATTTGAAAACGAACCTCGCGTTACATTGCACTCAACCTGAATGGAGTTAACTTTAATTATATCAACAGGTAGCTCAGATACATACTGATGATTTCCCTTATACACCTTAGCAGTAAACCCCAATAATTTCCTGATGCTGTTTCCCTTTTCAAAATTTACGTGTTCAGAACAAGACAGTTCAGATTTTAAAGTATTATTATTTGCTTTTAATTTAAATGTTACATTTTTCGGTAATTTTGAAATGATATATTTTTCAATGTCCTCAATCTCGTAAGAGCCTTCAGGAATTGTAATCTCACCGTCATTTCCATAGTAAAACTTGTCATTAATGTTACGATCAATATTTGGAATTGAATTAAAGGTTGTCAAATCAATCAGGCCGAGTTCCAACGTTCCAGAGCTAACATCTTTTGGAAATGGCAATTCATGTGATAAAACACTACTCACGCCTGTTAAACAAAACATCATTATTTGATAGAAACTTTAAGCACAAGTGCCCGCAAATAAGTGAATTAAAATTCTGTTCTCTACCATAGTTATAGTATATTTCACAATCTCCAAAGTAGTTTAAGGGTTCTGGTGGTGGTTTTAGGTTCCCAAAACTGTCATAATAATAAACCTTCTTAAAACTTACCCAGTGGGTACCGTTGCCGTGTGTAGAGTCCAAGTTCACTATTACTGATTCATATCTTCTCGGGCGTGAAGGAAGCGTATCCCTCATATAAACTCCTTTGAATGCCGGTATTTTCAATAGATTTGCATATTTTATCAGGTCATAATTTGTAAGTGGTTTTATCGGAATCTTGATTTTTTTTTCTTCAGCGTTCGATTCTTTCTCCTCCCCCTCTTACCACCCGACCCCATCTTGTAAGGCCGTAGATACAACCCTTTACCCTTAGTAGATTTTTTACGTTTAACTCTTTGATTCTTCCTCTTACGACCTCCACCTAATTTAGTTTTAACCTTCATACCTATTGTTACTGCCCAAGCAGCTACTTTCTCTCCTACTGATGCGTCTGAAGCCTTAAATCTCTGCCAAGCTCTTTCTGCCAATTCCTGGTCTGCTCGTCTGCGGTTCTCAGAATCTTTATATCTCGAGTAGGCTATATCTGTGTTTTACACGCCTCGTCCAATCCGTTAATTCCCTTGTCTCCTCTAGCTAATCTCCTTTTAAGTTTGGTCCCAGGACCACAATAATTATATCCAGGTATGTATAGTTCTACAGGTAATAAATCAATAGCTTTATTAAGGGCTGATGAAATTATACCACCACCACGCTTGACAGCTCGTTTATTTCTGAGATTTTTACGCATGGTTTGGTTTATTTATGTGTTTACTTGTAGAGAGTCACTCACAATCTGATCCATTTTTACAAACACAGCCTTTAAGAATATTAACTATGCAACCCTGTAAGTCTTCTTCTTTTTTCATCTAATTTTTTAAGTCCCCCTGAATCATCCGGCGGACCTCTTCGTCGATAGGGATATCTATAATATCAGCGATAGGCTGTTGTTTTGCGCTTTCTAATGTAAATAACTCCTCCCAGTTTGTGTAAGTATTCTCACCAGTAGTTTCTGGGGGCAACACAGCAGTTCTTCCTGTATTTTACGATTAATGTAATAATATACTAACTTTGCAAATTTATTTAAGTTTTTATCATGATACTCTTTATTATTAACTATACGGCCCTCACACTTTGCCAGCCTTGTGTTGATATCAGTAATATCTATTAGTTGTTTAGCAAGATTGATTACTATAGGGGAATGCTCTTTTTTACAAGTCTCTTCCAGGAACACTTTTGTTGCAGCATCCTTGTCGTTTATAGGCTCACCTAGGTTATTTATTTGTTTACCATAGGCATTATAATTAGTATATTC
The DNA here is from genome assembly GCA_963675035.1 of Allygus modestus. NCBI lineage: Eukaryota > Metazoa > Arthropoda > Insecta > Hemiptera > Cicadellidae > Allygus > Allygus modestus. The sequence continues at coordinate 384,726,806 of OY776111.1, read as the reverse complement.
ACGTCTTAGACAAATTCGCTTTACAGTTTGCAAATATACCGCATCTTCATCCGTTGAAGGGTCAGATAAGTTTATTATTCTTTTATTTCCAATATTATATCCGTCATTTTCAACAGGTATAACTCTTGTGTCTACATACTCCTTGGTAGCTGCATCAAGTGCCGTTACCGGTTTCCCTATATTAGTTAAACGTTTCCTGTTTATATCATAATTTCCCTCAGGTGTTAAAATAAACCCTTCCCCTTTAGGACCCATGAGGTTCTTCTGGGTGGTGGTGGGGGTCAAACTATGTCCGAACTTGTCAATGGTCATAACAATAATGCTTTGAATCTACTATTTCCACTGCCTTTAATTAAACCGGCTTCTCGGAGTTCCTCTACGATGCTTAGTATTTCATTGCCATGCACTCTGTTTCCAGTCTCAGTTGACATAGCTATATGTATAAATCTGTCAACTAACTCGTTAGGATCATCCCAGAGTATTATATCACGGGAATTTGGCCATTCCCTTACCTTTTGCCGGAGGAAATAAATCTCTAATAATTCTCATATATTTTGTACTTCTACTGCTTTTCACCCTTCCACTAGGTTCGTACCCTTCCCTATGGGCATTAGTAGCAAACAGAATACTTTTGTAAGTGTTTAAATCTTGCTCTGTATACGTTCTAATATCGGGAACCTTTTTAAATATAAGGTCGTAAAGTCCTTCAGACGCTCCGTAGTTAACCCCACCAATTACTATGTTTCCATCTTGATCGAAGTCTAGTTTTGCATCACCGACCATTAATGTTTCACCTTCGTAGCGTGGTCCGTTTACATAATCAATCATCCTTTTATTACTAGTATCTTTTAAAAACATATTAATGTACACTCGGGTTAGAGGGTTATTGAAATATGACTCGACATGCTGGGTTGTAGAGGCCTGTTTCGAAGGAGTAGATACAAGTTCTGACAGGTCCTGTATTTTAGGAGATCGCCTACTGACTTGAGGTGTTGATATACTCTGTGGAGTAAATTCTTCATCACTTTCCTCCGAGTCCTCTGAGGCTGTATTGAATTGTTCCGGTTCTTCTTTTTTAACAGGTTCAGGTTCGTTTTTTATGTCAGTGTTGTTGTCTGATATTGTTTTTCTAAGTTCTCGAATAATAGGCTTATACTGTTTCTCGAGCATAATATCGCTTTCCTCGGCTCCTTCCTCAAACATTTTATACTTGCGTTTAATAGCATTACGCAGCTTTATGATACGACCTGTCAGTTGCTTACTGCTGCGCTCCATAATTGAGAATGAAGCTTACTTACCGAAGATAACTGATGTATGGCATTTCAACCTGTCTAAAGAATAATGCGCACTTCTTGTATCTTTTCATGTAACGTATTACATCTAGCAGAGAAATACCAGCACTAAAGTCTAATCCTCTATAATATCTACTTTCTTCTCTTACAAGACTGTGTCTCGGTATTATATAACGATTTTTAAAACTTTTAAAAATAAAGGCTCGTTTTACATCGTCTCTTCACTGTGATATATGTGTTACTATATACTTGTCGTTCTCAACAGTCTTCTCCATGTACTTACTCAACATTTTCAACGGTTTATCATGATGTCTATTGTACATTAAATACGAGTTGAGAAGCCAGAATTCACACGGATTGGTCCCTGTGAATGTTTTCCACTGTTCAAATAATATTCGGTTTGTCACTCTATACACACCGTTGTTTATACTAATGCCGAATCTCTCACACTGTGAGGGAACTGTGGGTAAAGCCTCTCGTAGGAACTCCGTTGTATACAACCCCTGGCAGTAATTATTTACAGCAGCAAAAGGTTTACCCCTCGGCCCTTTGGGAGTACCGTCAGGAATTTACCCCCAGGCTGTATTATAACTAATGTCAATATAACATTTGAGAGATAACGCCTTTTTATAAATTTTTGTAGGGGATCTGATGGGTATAGTTCTCTCTGTCAAAACTATACAGCCGGCCGCGTGAGGTATTTTGCAGCCGTACTCCAACATTCTCAAAACGATCTGCAAAAGCAAAATAACCAATTTCTTTAGGCATTACATTTTTTAAAATCTCGTATTTTGGTTGATAAAGTGACTTTGAAAAAACATAAATATTTTCGAACCTCAAACCGTTCGGGTCGAACAGCAAATAAAATAAAATATTAGTTTTTCCCGAAGAGCTGGGCCCGCAAATTACACAACGTATAGAGTCTGGTAACAAAAGCCCATGTTTGTTCTTTTTATTAAAACCAGATCCGACGATGTACTTGTCAAAGTTTTGAACCGTTAACTCGACATCCAGTTTCTCAAGACGCATAATTACTGATAATCTGTATGTGACAACAAAGTGATATATACTTCCCGGATACCGCGGCGATAAACATGGGCGACTAACTTCCCGGATGCCGTATCAGCAAGTCATTTCCCGTGACCCCGGGAACCGCACCGGATGCCGTATCAGCAAGTCCCGTGGCACCGGAAACCGCAACGATAACTCACTTCCTTTATCGCAAGTCCTTGGTGTGGATCCAGCTATCACTATTCTTATCATATCCTGCCCACCGAACCAGTAACTGATTACCCTTCCGCTTCAAAACCTTTTCCACTAAATATACATTACCAGTCTTTGACTTGCTAATTTCCTCTGTGTAAAAACCTCCTTTTAATATTTCCCCTTTATGATCTTGTAAGATATAAGTGACTGGTGTGGTGGGCTTAATAGCGTATATTTTTAATTTTTCGTTTGTCCAATTTGGTAAATATCCTTTTTTAAACACTCTTCTGGCTTTACTGATTCTAACAATGTCTCCGACTTGAAACTTTGGTTTCTTTTTTAACTTTTTAACTTTATTAATTCTCTTCAGTATTTCTTTTACATGCTTTTTTCTTACGTCTCCCGGCCTCATACCGATAGTTCTGTGTTTGGTATTATTATAAGAGCTTACAATACCCTGTAATATACTAACCCATTCATAACTACCTCTCGCGGTAAATATTTTATACATTTTAGTCTTTAAAGTTCTATTAAGTCGTTCGACTATGCTAGCGTTTAGTTCTGAAAAGGTATGATAATGATTAATATTATACATTTTCATCAGTTTATTAACATCTTTGTTAAACCACTCTGTCCCTTGGTCTGTTTGGAAGTTTTTCATTTTGTGTTTAGCTAAAATTGGTGTCAAAGCTCTTGCAACCTCTGCCGCCGATTTGTCTTTTAACGGAACTGCGAAAGCAAACTTTGATAAACAGTTTATCATTGTCATGATATATTTATAACCTTTATTAATTTTAGAGTACGGTTTCATTTCTACAAGGTCAGCCTGATACAAATCTTCAAGACCCTTGAGAGTAACTTTACGTCTTGAATAATTTTTTCTAGCAGGTCTATGTAGCTCATCAGCTATAGCCGCTTTACCGTCCATTATTTAAATGAGTTAACTCCTTGTATTACACGATCTATGTATCATTTCTACATCCGTGATCCTCATTATATAAATAAATATTATGCTTATAACAAACATGACAAGTACAAAAATGTGTTCCAATAAATTATTGACAAACCAAAATGCCATTTTGACATATACAATTAATATAAAATTCCCAATACACACTCACATATACACTATTACGAACAACTTTGTCAAACGATCCTTCTTTTCAAACTGAGCAATTTCTACTATAACACTGTTTTTTATAACCATACGGTAGAGTGTCATTGTCACCGTCACATTTTCTTTTTGGACCAGTTATCCTGAAATCATTTTTTCGACTGCTGTAACAACATCCCTACCATCTGTTCTCCGAATTCGGCTTTCTGTTATTTCAACAACTTCGCTTGTATCAGCCTCACTCAGGACCATAGCTTTTAAGGTTGAAAAATTTAGTTTCTTACTAGCGGACAAGTTTAAAGTGAGACCTTTAATTTTACACACCTCCCTGAACTCGTTTTCTTTAGTGGAGAATACAATGTAACCGTAAGTCTTGGGACCTCCAGAGCAAAATTCTGTAATGTACGAGCCATGTCCAAAGTCTTTTGCCAGTTCGTCTGTCATATCACCCAGGTAGTCTCCAACAGATATTTTGTAAGAACCCGGCCGATGAATATAAATAATTGAGCCTGTGTCATAGTAGCAGACTTTCTTTCCTAGTTTTTTCAGATATTCATAGAGCTTTAACCTCGCCTGACTAGTCGTAAAGGCTGCTACAACCACACTGACAGTTCGTAAACACTCTCCAACCTCTTCCAGATGCTGCCAATTTACTAAGATCAATTCTTCATTCACCTCCTTGATTCTGTTCACTTGTTCCGATGGACTTACTAGAAGATTAAACAATTCTTTCGGGTCCCTAGTTACTAAAGTCTTGGTTTGATTTTCCCTCTGACCAAACTTGCCCCAAAATGAGTTAAGCATTAATTTGGCAAGTGAACGCGACTCTTCATTTTTTCAATTCTCTGCGAATCTAATAGAATTCCTTCATGGTCAAAATAATATTGTACATATTTCTCTTTTTCCTCGTCCGTTTTACACCACCCAGGATATCCCGAGGACTCTTGTTTGGTTTTCAGAAACTTATTTATAAAATCAGTGAAGAGGCCGCCTCCTCCATTTTCAGATTTCACCATCTCATACTGCCATAGCTCATATCGCTCTAGAGTAACGTACCCTTTTTCAACAGCCTTTCTGATTTCATTCATGGTCCACGTTCCTACCAGAGCTCTTTCTTCTACTTCATGTTGACATTCATTAGATGACACGTTTTCCCCACAAGTGCGGCAAAGAACAAACATGAGCTTGTTGTTCATTTTTAACGGTAATACAGGATGGTAAAGATCTGTGGGTGGTAGTATTTTACACTTAAGAAGTCCCTCAGGACACATACCCCTCTCTTGACATTCTTTGTTACCCACAAAAATTGTCGGGTGTCCTACAGGAAACTGACCATATTTACAGACCCAAGGGTAGAGGGAGCAAATGTCCACGTAGTGAATCTTTTCTCCTTCTTTACACTTGTAATAAGTTTTGGCATTTCCTGTACACCCACCATAAAATGCGTCTCTCGGGTTGAGTGGGATTGTATTCAAAATTGGGAGGTTATTTAGATACTCCAGTTTATGTTTCTTTTTTAATTCGTCAAACTCACACTCCCACATCTCTATAACATCATACTGCTCCAGGATTCTTTCTTTTCTTTTCTTTGTTCTCTCATAACGAAGGTGCAGACTGTCTGACAAATCTTCCTGCAAATGTTCTTCCCTCTTGTATGGAAAACACTTGGGGCATCCGTGGAAATAGCAGCCGTGGAATTCAAACACTCTCTCTCCATCAAAGCCATCCACTTTTCCCACTCCTGGAATTTTAAACTCCCGACTGTTACCTGCGTGTTGAATCTATGTATGACGTTTTTCTTCTTCCCAAGCCATCCATTGCATCGCTTTTGCTGGTTGATTATCAGCTAGACGATATCCACCAGTAGGTATGATACCAATAGTATTCTGCTTGAGGAAATTTCTTCTGAATGCCAAATTACAAGCACTCGCTATCGTTACTGCTTCCAAAAACGGGTCCACATTACACTCTGTGATGAACAGTGCTCTGAATTTAATACACGCTTGTGCCAATATTTCTACATCCGAAATGCAATATTCTAGGATTTACTTTTGGAAATCGAAGGTGTAGTTTTTTACAACCTGCTCATTGTACCATTCTGTAAACTTTTTATGTCCTTTTTCGAACATTGATTGCGGGCAATAGTACATTTTATCAGGCATTGGTCCAACATAGTTTTGATTATCCATAGTATTAAACAAATGAGGAAAGTATCCTTTTTTCTTTTCAGGTCCAAGATCAAATGATTCAGGAAGGCTCGCCAGAGCCATTGGGAAATAATTTATCGAATCTATAAATCTGACATTATCAAACTCCATTAGTATTATTTTTGTTCCTCTTGAGATCAATTTTGGGCTGAACTTTGTGTCACCATACATGTACGTTAGGAGAAATTGAAAGTCAAATCCCTGGCCATTATGGGCCATGACACATACAGATTCAAACTTCTTTCTTACCTCCATTACAAAGTACATGAACTTTGCCACAGGATTTACCTTAAAGACTCTTTGACGTAATGAACAATTGCCGCAGGCACTTATTTCATCACATGATATGCATTGCCAACAATACTGCTGACTAACACAAAGGTTCACCGTATGAAGCTTTTTCTCAGGATCATCTCCAAGATTTTCATCCTGACGTGTTTCGAGGTCGAAAAAATAAATACAAAGTTCTTAGATTTCGAATTGCCTGTGTCAACTCTCATGAAACACTTGAGGTTGGGGTGCATATACTTCAGACATACTTTACAAAACTGTTCCCCACACATATGCACATCTTTTCTTTCCTTTGGTCGCACAATGCGGCTGCAATCCTTACATTTTTTTATCCGTGAGCATACATCACTTTGATGAGCTATGAAGCAAGTCTGATTTTTAAAATGTCGATTACAATCAGGACATATCACCCCGTCGTGTTCCGGGGTACATGGTGGTGAAGTTACCATACAAGCTGAGCACATTGCTGAGCATCTATGGTTATACCGTTTTTCATAGCCAATATGACAAGCTTCACAATAATACTTGCATGCGAAAGCTGATGGCAGGCTGGTAATCACATTAAAGTGACCTTCATTGAACAGGAGGTTGATTTTCATTTTTGCATCAGGATTGTCACCACTAAAATATATCTCTCTACCTCTTGTGTTGTAGTTGTAAACGGTGATTTTGTATTTCTTTAAGTGAGACTGTAACTTATCTAACTCTATAATACCAGCTCCTTCTACAGGTATCTGAACTCGAGCTTTAGCCATAAGTTTTTCAGCTTTCAATGTCTGCCGTTTACCTTTGTCTTGTCTTATAGCCTTGTAGAGGGGATCATTTTTTGCATGAGCCTTACCCACCACCAGAGCTCAAACCAAACATAGGTTATCAATATTTTTAATTGTCATAATACCAAGGCGACTGCTACATTCTTCTGTAAAGTTGTTAAAAAATCCCGCTCTTCTATGACCCCCCGAACCTACAGGTAGGCTACAGTAAAGGTGTCACTAGAGGTGAGAGATTTCTCATTACTCTGTATAATACCACCAAAGATATCCCAGAAAACATCGTCATCCACTTGCCCTACTGGTCTAAAAGCAATATACCCTGGTTCCTTATTTTTAAAACTTAAGCTTTTTAAAGTAAATCCTAAATAATCATTTACCCCTGTAGATTCTCGCTTCATTTCCTCAACCAATTGAGCGAACCCCTTTTTTACCCAGTCTAGTTCATTAAAAACCTGTTGGGGGTTGATTAAACTTAAAAGTCGTTCTTCTTCCATACATTCTAAATTTTCTAACATACGCATTATCGCTTCTAATAATTTGAATAGGCTCCATGCTTGTAACACTAACTTACCAATATCCGGTAGCGCGTGATGCCCTTCAACGACACCTATCAACTGGAAAATTTTATAAAATTTGAAATGCGCGCCACACAAAATTTGAAATGCGCGCCACACAAAATTTGAAATGCGCGCCACACATCACATGACCGGGCTGTGATTGGTCAACCGTCATTGGCTGTGATTGGTCCTTGGCTGTGATTGGCCATCCGTGAGGGTGCCGAACCCTCTATTTAAACTCGCCCGTCACAGTATCGTTTAGTCAGTCAACCCGTTATCATCGTACTGCTGCCACCTTCAAGACATCCTCGTCTTTTACGTAAGTATAATAGACTTTTATTAGAATTTGCTAATATTAATAGTTATAATTTTATTACCATAATGAAAGTATTATTTAATTAACTCTTTTTCTTCTCGTATAGCTATTTTAAAATAGTTCATTTAATAATAATTTATTTAACGTATATTTTAAGGTGAAGACAATTATAAATTTACTTTTATGAAAGTTCTTAAGTTTAATATATATCAAGATACTAAAGTTTCTTAACAATCCAAAGTAACTATATTAACCTCAGTTAATTAAGTCTTGGGAATTTAGAGCAAAGTAATACGATACTACTCCGACCAACTTTTACGAGTCTTACATGTTTTCAATAGGCACTCACAAATTATATTTGGCCTACATACTCTACAACATTCATTAAAAACTTCATATAACCTAAACTTGTTGCACTGTAATTCACAACAAATTAATAAGTGCTGGGTTCGGTAAAGTTTCAATGTGATTTGGGTCGGTGGTTTAATTTTAAACGTTTTACAACGACATTTACAATACCCAAAACACTCACAAACTCTACAAGCAAGCCCGTCAACTTGACACATCGGTTTGGTAAAACATTTTAAATCACAGCAATACCGGATTGTACTCAGCTTAAATACTTAGCAAAAATGGGCTCACAAGTATATTAAAGTATTCTAAAGCACCTCTTTACACACCAAGTGCTGTGGAAAGACTGATTTAGGAGCTGCACTCACATTCTCTCTCTCTCTCTCTCTCTCTCTCTCTCTCTCTCTCTCTCTCTCTCTCTCTCTCTCTCTCTCTCTCCACACACAAACACTTATGATATGTATAATTAATCACAGTCTGTGTGTTCCAGAATATGGAAAAACAATTATTGGAAGAACTCGCTGCTCTTGAAAAATATGAGGGTCCTCCAAAGTACAGCTGTAAGGATCTAACTGCTCCAGAAGGACATCCAATTACATCGATGAAGAGGGTGACTTCAAAATTCGGCCCATCCATTGTCGCTGAAATAACCATGCCTGGAGGGGAGGCTGCTATAACCTTTCTACCCCAGCGCTTTGTCGATCAGCTGACCAACAACCAGATTGAGCTTTTTAATAAGGGGGGCTTTAAAATGAAGTGTACCGGAATGACCGGTAGAAGTATAAATGTACTGTTTTATGTTTAAAATAAACACTCTGTTTCTATATCTCGTATTATTATTTTTTCCACCCTTTTTCACCAAGTCATTATGGTATTGAATAAATAATTATTCAATTTCAACCATAACACAATTTGTATGAAACACAAAAGATTGCAATATAATAATATTATATTTATTAGCTTACAAAAGCTAAGGTAAACGTAAATTAATAATTATTCAATTTCAATCATAACACAATTTATATGAAATATTATATTTATTAGCTTACAAAAGCTTAGGTAGTCGTAAGATTATAACTCATTTCTGTTCGGACGGTTCAGTAGCCGACTCAGTGCGCACTGGCGTCACAGCTGATGTCAAAAAGGTAAGAAAAAATACTACGTTAAAATAGGTATCATATGTACCTCCGTTTAATTCCTTTGGTACAACACTCACGCATTCGCACCGCCATCTTGAAGGAACGTAGCTTAGGTCACGTAATAAATGACGTCACAGGTCACGTAATCTATGACGTCACAGGTCTCGTAATCTATGACGTCACAGGTCACGTAATCTATAACGTCACAGGTCACGTAATCAGCTCTCAACCAATCAGAGGGCGGGGCTGGATGCGGGGCTATACTACTAACAATGATCACTTCTCTAAAGAAGCTCCCCAATCCCCCACCCACTACCACACAATCGAGGGAACGTTTAGTATGATATGCATGTGTTCAACATTTCATCTTTAACAATGATCACTTCTCTAAAGATGCTCCCAAATCCCCACACACCACTACACATCGAGGAAACGTTTAGTATGATATGCAGTCGAGCGTAACGAACAACCACGCATATGTTCAACATTTCATCTTAAACAATGATCACTTCTCTAAAGAAGCTCCCCAATCCCCCACACACCACCACACATCGTGGGAACGTTAAGAATGATATGCAGTCGAGGGTAACGAACAACCACGCATATGTTCAACATTTCATCTTTAACAATGATCACTTCTCTAAAGAAGCTCCCCAATCCCCCACACACTACCACCCATCGAGGGAACGTTTAGAATGATATGCAGTCGAGGGTAACTAACAACCACGCATATGTTCAACATTTCATCTTTGACAATGATCACTTCTCTAAAGAAGCTCCCCAATCCCCACACATCGAGGGAACGTTTAGTATGATATGCAGTCGAGGGCAACGAACAACCACGCATATGTTCAACATTTCATCTTTAACAATGATCACTTCTCTAAAGAGGCTCCCCAATCTCCAAACACCACCACACATTGAGGGAACGTTTAGTATGATATGCAGTCGAGTGTAACGAACAACCACGCATATGTTCAACATTTCATCTTTAACAATGATCACTTATCTAAAGAAGCTCCTCAATCCCTCACACACCACGACACATCGAGGGAACGTTTAGTATGATAAGCAGTCGAGGCCAACGAACAACCACGCATATGTTCAATATTTCATCTTTAACAATGATCACTTCTGTAAAGAAGCTCCCCAACCCCCCACACACCACCACACATCGAGGGAACGTTTAGTATGATATGCAGTCGAGGGTAACGAACAACCACGCATATGTTCAATATTTCATCTTTAACAATGATCACTTCTGTAAAGAAGCTCCCCAACCCCCCACACACCACCACACATCGAGGGAACGTTTAGTATGATATGCAGTCGAGGGTAACGAACAACCATGCATGTGTTCAACATTTCATCTTTAACAATGATCACTTCACTAAAGAAGCTCCCCAATCCCCACAGACCACCACACATCGAGGGAACGTTTAGTATGATATGCAGTCGAGGGTAACGAACAACCACGCATATGTTTAACATTTCATCTTTAATAATGATCACTTCTCTAAAGAGGCTCCCCAATCCCCCACACACCACCACACATATAGGGAACGTTTAGTATGATATGCAGTCGAGGGTAACGAACAAACACGCAAATGTTCAACATTTCATCTTTAACAATGATCACTTCTCTAAAGAAGCTCCCCAATCCCCCACACACCACCACACAATCGAGGGAACGTTTAGTATGATATGCAGTCGAGGGTAACGAACAACCACGCATATGTTCAACATTTCATCTTTAACAATGATCACTTCTCTAAAGAAGCTCCTTAATCCCCCACACACCACCACACATCGTGGGAACGTTTAGAATGATATGCAGTCGAGGGTAACGAACAACCACGCATATGTTCAACATTTCATCTTTAACAATTATCACTTCTCTAAAGAAGCTCCCCAATCCCCCACACACCACCACCCATCGAGGGAACGTTTAGAATGATATACAGTCGAGGGTAACTAACAACCACGCATATGTTAAACATTTCATCTTTAACAATGATCACTTCTCTAAAGATGCTCCCTAATCCCCACACATCGAGGGAACGTTTAGTATGATATGCAGTCGAGGGCAACGAACAACCACGCATATGTTCAACATTTCATCTTTAACAATGATTACTTTTCTAAAGAAGCTCCCCAACCCCCCACACACCACCACACATCGAGGGAACGTTTAGTATGATATGCAGTCGAGGGCAACGAACACGCATATGTTCAACATTTCATCTTTAACAATGATCACTTATCTAAAGAAGCTCCCCAATCCCTCACACACCACGACACATCGAGGGAACGTTTAGTATGATATGCAGTCGAGGGCAACGAAAAACCACGCATATGTTTAAAATTTTGGGATTTTTCTCTTTCCTTCGTTGTGTTTTTGTCTGATTTGACTGCCCTGTTTTTAAATAATTTATTTAATGGCCAATGTTTATTTTGTTTCAGGTTTTTAATTTTTCCACTTTTGGGTTCAAAAAATATTTGTTTATTAATTTCAAGCAATGAAACTAAGTTATTGTATTTATGTTCTATGGTCATTTATGTTTCAACATATATGGATTAAATAAATATGTAAAATTAAATAGTGGGTTATAAATGCAATGAAAACAATTAGATATTTCGAATTAAAACTAAATATATCTTCTGGTTCAGACAGAGGTAGGCAAAGCACGTTTGGATGGATACGCTTTCCTTATTTTTTGTACTCATAAATGATTATAACCATAAAATATATAACCCTATTAATATTTCCCTTAAGTAAATACCAGAAATACATTTGCATTGTGTTTTTTTTTTATTTTTAATAAGGGGACTTCAGATTTGAGAAATTCATTTCAAACTAGTTCTTTTTAGTGTTAAAAACTCAACATTAGCTTTTGGGGTCATAAAACGACCCATTCATAAAAACCTATAGACACATTGACGTAAACAATATATACAACTTTAAAGTTTATAACTTTATAGTTTGTTTACTTCGTACAAATATTGAAAATTATTATTTACAAATAAACGATAACATTCAAAAACATATTTTTAACTGCTACGATAACAATTCTATTAATAACTATAACACCCTCTAAATACTGGCAAATTATGTTTGTTTTTTGAATGATGTATGTTTGATACCAGAATTGTACCGTGTTTAGGAAGAGAATCTAATGTAAAGGGATATTTTTAAAAATGTTAGAGATCAATGTTTTATTTAAACAGCAAAGGGAGTAAGATCAAGTTACCGATCTGGATCTCGACAAATCCGGATCCGATTGAAATACGTGTATTGAAGATAATTCCAGGCCAGACTCAATGAGAGGTGGTAATACTAGTCTTCTTACAAGATTTCTTTATATGACTTAAAAAAAAGAACAAATTACATTATTTTTGTTTTATACGTTCTTTAAATGTAATTAAATATGATTGCCAATCATTTAATGTAAAATCATAGCAATCTAGGCGGTTTAAGCGGGTATAAAGGTAAGGGTGGTAAGGGATATAAGAAATTATTTTATAAACTGAAGAGCATATCAGCCCACCAGTTTTGTTAGATTATACTGACATGGGAAAACAACTTTTTAATCCTTTTAAGATACAACAAACGAGTTGAAATAAATTTATCCTTTTATATAAGAGTTAAAATCGGAAGTCATGAACAAATATTAATTACTTTCCGCACGGTAATGTGTTGTTTTACCAAATATTAGTGATTAACTATTAATCACATTACATTTTATATGATAACTACAAGATCAACATAAAATCGACTTCAGTATTGTATTTGCTGATGGTTTAACCAAAACAAAAAAAAACGATTAAACTTGTAACCTTGGATAGGGACAATTGGTTTATAACTTATTACTCTTTATAAAAACAAAGTCATCTTTAATTCACAGTTTAATTTTATGTCGCCCCTAAACATTACATTCGTTCCCACGAGTACGAATCCTCAATACTTTAAACCCGCTTTGACAAATTGACTGATTTAACGAAATATTGAATTGTTGTAATAATCAATTCACTACAATCACTAAAGGCATTATTAACATAGAATAGACAAATAATTACTATCCATTTCAAGGACACTGGTATTATCATGCAAAGGTTTGCAGTCAGCGTTTAATATGTTTTATTAGCATTGACATAGTATACTAAAAGCATTACCAAAACAAATACATAATAAATTTAACTGTTAAAAAAATAATTTTAGTGTAAGGTAACCTTATATAAAATTTAATTATCATTTAAATTTATTTATTTAATATTACCCAAATTAAATAGAAAGTTGTAGAAGAAAATTACCACTTAAGGCCGCTTTCTACAAATGAGGTTTAAGATAAACTGGTTTAAATGTAAACGGGGGTTTAAACTACAGACCATTTTCCCAACTGCTCAGTTGCTCTGGTTTAGTTTATCCTTGTAGGTAACATTGTTGGCACTACTGATTTGCCATTTCGTCTGCATTTTTGCCAACAAGATTAATCGCAGAGCTCTCAAAAAGTGAAGCTGACAAGGTGACAGCCATTTTTCCCTCAAATAACGAGGTTACCATGGACACGATGTGGTAGAGTTGGTTACCATGGACAAGATGTGGTAGAATTGATTGCCATGGACACGTTGGGGTTTGTATTGTATACGAATTTGTTTGCGAATTCAGGGAAAATTGTGGCTACGTAGGCTTCACTTTTGTTTTGGAGAATGTATATGTGAGCTCTAGATATATCAAGCTTGTTGATGTTTGCAGCTAGCTAGAAGTTTTTTTTATTTATTCCAAAAGGCCTTCGGAAAATATCACAAGCTCATCCATGATCTATTTGATCTTTGTCTTGTTTACTGTTTTTACATGGGGTTTAAAAATTAACTAGAACTATCTACTAGTCAAACGTTGTTAAATTCAAACACCAGCTTCATTAATTACATTCATAAACATTTTAATAAGCTAACACAGTAATTATAAGCAAGCTCATATAAATCAAACATTTACTTTACACTACTTGCAACTTTCAATTTTAGGTTAGACTTTTAAATGTAAACAAACCAAGATCCGGTGACAGTCTATCCTCTATGTTTAGAAAAATATTACTCTTTGCTCTTGGTTTAAACTATCTATTACTTCCTAAACGACCTCTCTAGGTGGTTTAATTTATACCTAGTTTAAACTGAGGAAGTTGTTTGGGAAAGTGATATTTTGATTAAACTAGAGTTTAAACCAGCATTATAGTTAAACCACATTTGGGGAAAGCGGCCCTAAGTAATATAAATTATAGAACCATAAAATTGCAAAAGTATTGATGAAAGTAAAGAAATACTCGAAGTAGCACAACTAGGGGCGAGTAAGAAATATTAAAACAAATTTTAGGAAGGTTAGTATAAATGTAATGATTTACGTAATAAGAAATGAATATTAAGTCAATTGGAATAACAAACATTTCTTGATATTATTTGTGTTGACTTTTTAGAAATTATAATCAATGGAATAACAGCATAGTAACATCAGAATGTTCTCGTTTAAAGCTGCACAAGGGGCTTACAGGTAATAAAGTGAACGTCGAAAATTACAGACTTCTTTGAAAGTAAATCCTTTTGAGCGACACTATCGACAAACGACTTGAATGGACAGCATTATGAAGTATACTATTTCTTCATTGTAGTTGAAAATAGCTCCGTAACCTAAAATGTTTCTCTCAAATAAATCGCTATAAAAACTGTAGGTTGACTTGTTTAAATACCACTTGTGCTCATGTATTTAATTGTTTAAATATATTTGAGTATTGGTTTTGAGCTGGATTTTGTTTTATTAAACTTGTTTCATTAAATTTATTTTTTTGTTATTCGCATATAGCTACTGTAACTAGCTGCAGTAATTAATTAAATTACAGTAATTCGCATATGCTATCTGTTAACTAGTTTACAGATGCATATGTAATGGGCAACTAGAATCACTGAAACTGAAAATTGACGTGCATATTTAACATAAATATTAACATAGAGAAGTACGTTTTGTAATAAAAAAAATACTTTTGGAAATAACATACAAAACCGGCAGGTAAGTTTAGGTAAGGGATATTATGAGAAGCGTACAGTTGACTGCTGTATTTATAATGATTATATGTTGTTATTTTGCTAAAAGTTATTGTATGTTTAAGAAACTGAATAATATTAAATTAATTAAAGTTGTAATTACGAATTGCATTTAAAAAAATAACTGATGTGGTTTTGTTGTAATATCATACACTTCAAGACAAAACGCTGCGTCATGTTTGTATGCAACTGATCTATTTTGCATGCTATACATACATTTTTGAATGTTGTAGTTTACTTTAATATTTTTTTTTATTTGGTCTGATATAGCCTAGTTCAAGATTTGTAATGTTAAAAAAAATTTAATTCGTGTACAGTAACGTTACTTTTTATTTATGTATTTCTATTTTATTTTTGTTTTTGTTTAGGTTGACTTACGCATACTATGCTATTTATAGATCCCATTGTTTCTCGAAGCACTACAATATAGATTGTAATTCATTTTGACATAATCTATTTACTGTATTAGGGCTAATAAACCGTCTATCCATCATGTATATTGAATCAGCACACGCTATTACATGTACCGTTGATTTGATTGGATTTGAAAACACAAATAAGCCATATTCCTCTTTAACAGAATCATAGCTCCTGAACGCAAATAGTAGTGTTCTAAATAAGTAGTCTAATTAGTAATGTTGCATGTTAAAGCTCTCAGTCTGTTTCCATAATTGATTGACTTACGAGAAGGATAACAAGTTCATTTCCATAATCCGCTTCTGCTTGTTTACTCATGTCAGGTGGATTTCACAGTTTTTAACCAACTACAGAGGATTTCACAGCTTCAATTAATATTTCTCTGAGAGTCACAAGGCTGTGTTCATTCATGATAGTTCTAAATTAGTCATATTTTGTGAACCTACTACTTTGTATGTACTAATAAGTTTTACTTTGATTTGATTAATTTATTGTTATAAAATGTCTTTGTTACTATTATTTTCAGACAGTTTGCGCACTGAATCCCGATTCAATCTGAATGGAATTGTTTCAAGATCAAAGTTCGTGCGTTCCACAATCCCATCCCAACTAGCAACTATTTTCACTTCTAAACTTAAATATCATGTTCATAAAATTATTACCACCAGTTTGGGTTACTTCAACTAGTAAGCGCAGGTGCGTAGAAACATAAACCAGAGAGAAATATGCATTAAAATATGATTTTTATAATAAATAATGTTTATATTGCAACTGTCTAATAGTGAAAGATCTCAGCTATAAAATGGTACATTATTATTGAATTTGGTTACGTTTGTAGGGAGGAAATGGTATCAAAAAATGTATCCTTTAAAACTATATAAATAATATGTATGATCTGTATTTTTTGAACTAATAATAGCGATGGATTTGAATTTATTCTTTGATTTATTTGGACTTTACCTATCGCTTTTAGTAAGAACTTGATATTTAGATGTAAGAAGGGTTCACTTGATAACGGGAGGAGTTTCCTTACCTCCCGAAACGTAGTGTAGTTTTAAACCCTAGAAGCGATAGGTAAAGTCCAAATAAATCAAAGAATAAATATATGATTTGTAAACTATGATAAGCCATAAACTGATCGTTAAATGCCTAATAAAAAAATTATGTTCATAACCTCTCCAAGAATACAGTACTGTACTCGAAAATAGCTGTACAATTACAAATGGGAAATCTATAACAAAATTAGATCAAATAATAACAATGTAATTATTACGAAATGTAGAAATTCTTAACAATCTTCTTAAGTTTTAGGTCTTTCTTTAAGCATATCCTTGCGAGCCAACAGGTTGGGAAAGTATTTTATTTTAAATTCATGATTTATTTTGTTTACTAACTAAAAACTTAAACGAACGTTTTCCTTTTATAAAAAGGTGTTACAAAACTATTATTTCTTGTAATATATAATTAATAATTACTTAACATTAAAAACTAAATTGTAGAATTTGTTTAATAAGAAATCCAAATTGAACTCTCCTGCAACTAAATTATGATGTTAACATAAAATGCAATAACACTATTCCCGCATTAAAATTATGTTAATCATGTTAAAAATCATTTTAAAATCATGATTACTAATCATAATTACTAAAGTCATAATAACTAATTTTTGTTGTTGTTAAAACAGTTATAACACCCTAAATACTTAACTCATTGATGCTGATTACAACCAGACAACGCTCTGCTTACCAATGTTGATAACAATAACTCAACGTGATTAAATGTATCAAGATTAAGAGTTCGTAAAGACAAATATTAAGGTATTGTACTTTTTTTAAACAAGCCATTTCTTTGCCAAATTTCACAGTAATAAAACAATAATATACTACATTAAACCTTCATGGACTACTTAGTATTTTTATACGTTTACTCTGTGATAGATACGAATACATTTTATTAGTTTTAAGCTTTACAATCGTTATTAATTTGATATAAACACAGAGAGTGTCATAGACGAGGCGTCTCAGATTGAGTTTAAGATTATCCGGAGATGTATGAGCAAATACTAACAAGATGTATGAGCAATAATACATACTAACAGACAATGTTGTATATTTTTATAACGTTCTAACAGTTTTATAGTATGAATACAATGAATATGAGTATAATGATGAATATGAATACAAGGGTCGTGCTAAAAATAACAATATCAGTCCAATATCCACAAGATGAGAGAGCCGTGTGCATTCTGCTTTGTCTGTGAAACGCTATTATTGCCAGCAGATCCTCCATGCTACTGGGTCAAAGGTATTCGCAAACATTCATTTTAAGCCATTAAAACTGTAACGAATTGGCTTAAACCTAATTTAAGCTAATTTAAGCTAATTGGCTTAATTCTAATTTAAGTTGCAAGTATTCAAAGCGGGAATCTCAATAGTTTGGTTATTTACATTAGATTTAAAATTGTCGCAGTCGTTCATACAGTACTAAGTCATCTATTTTAATATTGGAAAAAATTTAGTAATTACATATCCTTGAGTACACATACAATCTAGAACAGTACACTTATTAGGAAGGGAGTACACGTATTGTTTTACTAAATGGGTGTAATATTTTTAACACTATTTGATACGTGTTTGTAATTTAACGAAGCGAAATAGTATATTTTATTACTAGGACCAAAAGTGACGATTTTTGATACGAACTCAAGTTTAACGGCCGAGGCGGAGCTTGTACCGAAAGGCGTCACCTTTTGTCCTAGTGATATGTTTCGTCATAGTGCAAATAATAATAACATCACAATTGTTTTTACTTGTTTACCTTTAAAAGTGTTCTTCCATCTTGATCTCGCTACTCTAAACAATCAGCTGTTACACAAGTTTATATTGTTTCCAAGTTTAATTATTCGTTCAATTCTTATTAATCTCGACCGAAAAGTAGCATCCGATGTTTTTTGTCCTAGGACGAAAAATATCAACAAAATGGTTTTTATCCTAGGAGTAAAAATAAAAACTTTAGCACCTCAATGCATGTGTTGAAAACAGCTGTTTTGAAGCCATATGACGAATTAGTCGTTTTCATCAAAATGAGTAAAAGTGGTTGTTTTGGTGCCCAATCGTGTTTTATGAGCAACGTGAAGCCGAGCTTGGAAAAACGATTAATCACCAAAAACACACTTATGCTCCATGTGAAAAACAACTTTTTTTTTATAATACTACCCTTATAAGCCTTTGATAGATGAAAATTTGGACTAAACATTTTGTAATTTGTATCGTTTTGTTAGTTCAGATAGGTTAACTTTACATTATTTACATTTCTTTTATTTACAAACAAAATTATAATTACCTCTGAACAGAAACATAAAAGATAAAAATAACTCTTTGAGGTTAGTGCTCTGAAAAATCCACAGCTGATTTTCTGGTACACTCTTTTAAGGTATCAGGAAAATTCGATTTTACGGATTAAATATAGACCCAAAAACAGCTACTTTTCGTGCAATATGATAGAACGAAAATTATCAAAGTATAAAAGATACAAGTTCATATTTACTTTCAGAGCTAAAAAATAATTGTTGACTTATTTTACCAGCAGTGATTATTATAATCAAATTGTGTTATATCACTTGTTTTCATTGCCTTCTTTACTTGTTTACATGTTTTTTTTGTTTGTTGTTTTTGTTTACTTGTATATGTTTGTTGTTGTTTGTTATGGGGAAATACATTTTCATAAACGATATATATTAAATATAATGTATTGGTACTAAAATGCAGGATGGTTTTATTATAAAAGGACTAGATATTTAAATAATGGAGGCTTATGTTTTATACAGATAAATCTCCTTCACATTAAATATTCATCTAAATCAGATGAGACGTCTTTGTCCATAGCCTAGCAATGTCTGAATTTTTTGTTGGTTGAACATATTCAATTTGCTACTTCATATTTCGTACTATTTAGTATTAACATAAAAAAATAGCCCCTCTTACATTTAGATGTTGATAAAATAAAGATGATCAATGAAACACGCGCCAGTTATATGGGAGTTTTGTAATTTATAAATCTTTATATATAATTCTATAAGCGACATTTTTAAGTCAAACTTGTGGGAGTTTGACGAATCGCAGGATAATGGGAGGCTTCTCAAATTGAAGGTCTTCATCCCAGGGACTCGGGAGGAAAATCAATATTCCAAAATGTTACCAGCAAAACGAGAAATAACCTAAAAATCGTTTGCTTACCATGGGGATTTTAAAAAGTCTGCTTTTTTCTATTACAATATGTGATTAAGTGCTTACTTTGTTTACGAACTGGCATGAGTTCCTACTTATATTGTTTTATTTTTCTCAGCAGTTACAACAGATGAGGTAGAGTATTGGAGCAAAGGTTATGGGCCATCGCCCCTCCAATCCACTAGTTTTATATATATATATATTTATATTGTGTAAGCATAGTTTGTATATATATATAGATATATATATATATCATTACATGGAGCTTATTTAGTACTACTTCTTACAAGCATTTGAAAGATTAGAACCCCAATATTTACCAGAAGTTAGAAGTAATTGATATAGTTCCCCACAGGCCAGCATTGAAGCCTATAAAACTAAATATCCCGATCTGTAAAAGGTACTAATATTTTTAACTTTGACTCATTTTATATGATTATTTTTGACTGCACCTGATAAAGCCCTGACTCAACCCAGATCCTGGATTTAATATGAGACACAATCGTTACTAATGAGTGTTGTATAATCCTTATAATGTGGAATTAACAAACACCCTGTAATATTAAATAATTTTAAACTGATAAACCAATCATAAACAATATTATTCAGACGTGATTCTAGTGTTTTTGATACCTAGAGGCTTTAACAAAAAGTTATCATAACATCTGGTTTGGATCCCAAGTAGTAGATTATTACAGTGATATAGTATTCCGCATATGCTAAAAATCACTAAAAACGAGTTCACACACAGCACGTGAGCAAAGTGAATTTCCGCATTTTATTTTTTTATTTTTTTAATTTTATTTTTGGCTGTTCTGATGCTCCTGGTTACACTTAAATTCATTATTAGTATGGTAATGTTTTACATTATAAGGTTAGGAGGAGGTATAGTGAGGATAAAAAGTTGGTATATAGATATTGGGAGTGATAAAACTACATCGAGATTTGAAAAACTGCCTTTTCCAGTGTAAAATCCCCATAAGACAACGCACTGTGTTGAGCCAATTAACATTTTCTTTAATAACTCGGTTAATATTTATGCTAGAATGATGAGGGAGGGCTTAAAACGTTCGTCTTACTAATATCCATCTTACTTCATGCATTAAATTTACAATCAGGGCTTTTATAATCATGTTTGACCCCAAAAACCCAAAATTTGAAAAATTAAAATCTCCATAAAAGGGGGTTAGAGTTGTCCGATTGTTTTGCTCAACGATCTTGTCCAACTGTTTACAAAAGGGAAAGGGTCCCACCAAATTTCAAGTAAATCGAAAAAAATGCGATCGCTAGAGTGCGAACACTCAAATATATATATATTTATATGTATATATATAAAGTTGTTAGTGAGCCCCCAAAACGTGTTCAGGGGGTCATGGTAGGAACTTCTATGGTAGTCCCGGGCTAAGGTTTCACCGTGTGAGTGATGCTAATAGTGCACTTTTCCATAGTAAATTCACTAATAATACAGCTATTATATATTAATACAGCTATAATATATTAGCTATTCTATTATATATATCTATTTATAGATAGATATACATATCAGCAATATAAAATAAATATAGCTAAATATAGCAATAGCTATTTATTGCTATTATTTAGTAACAACAATGAATAAACGTAGTGCTCTCTTGATTTCCCAAAAAAAACTTTCGAGGAGTTCTGTATTAGAGCATCCCACTGAGAGTCTGGCTGGGGATTATCGAAATTCAATTCATCTTTACCACGTTTTGATATAGGAACCGGATTTGTCAATATCCACATCGGTAATGCAATCTTTTGTGAGGATAAAAATACAATAATTCTGTAAATTTCATCTTTTAGTGATCATGGTTACATTTAAGAGCCCTATTTGTATATTATTTGTTGTTGTGATTTATATATTTTGTCATCTTTCAAGTGATGTTACTATATATTTATATATATCATTAGGAGGCTATATGTCTGAAAGCATACATATAGTCAGGCAAACATAACCTCAAAAAACACTCTTTTTGTTTCAGGGAGCATCAAAAATAATTTCACTGATAATTCTGATTCGAAAATGTTGCCGAAAGCAATACTTTCACCATAGACTATGTATAGGGGAAAAAACAAAAATATATCACGTACTTTTTAACAAACTAGATAAAAGGTAAATGTACCACTTATAATTATAGTTGGTCAATAGACTGTTTTTGTTATACAAGCATCTTCTTGATATTTATTACAACTTAAAGTGGTTGAAATACTTTGGTGATGACGGTGTAAACGTATCAGTTTTAAGCGTTGATTTGCTGTGACAGGAACGCAGAGGTACTGGAACAATCCACACCGGGCAACTACGCCCATAAACCAAAAACTTCCTTTCTGCTTCATATATTTCCGGATTTGTTCAAACGCACATAAGGCTTTGATTAATATTTCAAATACATTGGCAAATTGTGTGTACCTGGCTGGTTCGACAAGTAAAATTAAATAAAAGTACAATTTTCTCATGCCACTGCTCAATATATCATACCACAATTTGTTTTCACTTCCATATTAAATGCACAACAAAACAACCTATATTTTTTAGTTATTACTATGCTTTTGTTATGCAATAGTTAATACAGTAGTAGGGAATTACTTTTTATGGTTAAACATAAATTTACCTAATGGTTCTTAAAACTAAATTTTGTAAATCTATAATATTATAAAAAAGAGATGGTTTCTGTCTGTTAGTCTATCGGTCTGTCTGTCTATCTGTCTGTCTGTCTGATGTTCCGGATAAACGCAAAAACCACTGAACCGACTGGGCTGCTTTACACAAAGATAGATCTTGAACCCATGCAACACATAGGCCTATTCACTTCCTTAAAATCCCCTCGGACAACGCCCAGTGAACAAAGTTTAAGCTTCAATGTTTACATTTCAGAACAAAGTAAACATTCAGAAACAGTAATGCGAACAGCTGTGGACACGTCCATTTGACAGCTTAAAGAGCAGAAGCGAGAACAGCTGTTCCAAGCTAACTTACCTTTCTTTCCCGTACGAAGAACGGGTACATTCTACTAGTTTAGTAATAAAAAAAAAACACTATTCATTTAACATTCATTTTGTAATCAGTCAGTTATTTATCTCAAGGACATTGAAAACAAAACCTACTGTAAGTATTAGCCCGCCGACATGCGGTTGGTGGTGAGCCCTCCACGCGAGGGTTGGTGGTGAGCCCTCCACGCGAGGGTTGGTGGTGAGCCCTCCACGCGAGGGTTGGTGGTGAGCCCTCCACGCGAGGGTTGGTGGTGAGCCCTCCACGTGAGGGTTGGTGGTGAGCCCTCGCTCCCACGTTGATCCACGAGAACTGCTCCTAAACCTCCAATGGGTGATCGGTGTCAGCAAATTAGAACACATAATTTTATATTTTCTTTTGGGTCAGTCGGAAGTGTGTTACTGAGTTTTACG
Source organism: Allygus modestus (assembly GCA_963675035.1). Classification (NCBI taxonomy): domain Eukaryota; kingdom Metazoa; phylum Arthropoda; class Insecta; order Hemiptera; family Cicadellidae; genus Allygus; species Allygus modestus. Next base: position 384,703,404 of record OY776111.1, on the reverse strand, counting down.
GCATAGCTGTTTTTGTACCTCATGCTTACAACAGATATTTTTCCCGTAAGCAACTAGTGATCATGGATGTATTAGAAATGCGTGTGAATTTTAAAATTAAACCTATAAAAATATCTTTTCATCACTCTGTATTAGAAAATAGCCCACTATCATGCAGCTGAGGTTTACGAAAATTATCGATTTCAAAACAAAAAATTATCAGCTGACTTTTCCTGTCCTAAACATTACTTTTCATGCCCCAAACAAACCTTTTTCTGTCCGAAACAAATTAAGTTCCCGTTTTGCTCAATAGGAGCACCAGTGTAATATCGTTATTTGTTTTGACAATTCAATGTTCAAACAGCTTACTTTAACACTAAAAAATGAATTGTAAAACAGTGTTGTGTTTACTTATGGTAAATTAATAGACTATGAAATATCGGATTATTTTGCTTATAATTTAAGGTTGTTATTTGCATTGTGATGAAAAGTATCTTTCATTACTCGTCAAAAAAGTCATATTTCGGGGCTCGATAGCATTTTCCACGTGAGGCGTGCTATCTTGCCCCAAACTAGTCCACTTTTGTGACTATTAATGAAATATGCTATTAACTAATATAACTTATTATTGCTATTTATATTGCTGTCTGGGCATTAAAATTATTTATTGATTCAGTTTTATAAATTAGTTATTGTAATTCGATGTTCACAGATATGGTATAAAATATAAATCTTAATTTTAAATATAAGTTTACAGGACTGGTATTTTTATAAAAGATTGTGGAAAAGATGAAACAAAAACTCTCTAATTAAATCACAGTATAAAGAAAATTTTGTGGTCCAACTGTGGGCTACACTGCATTTTAAGTGAACTTGAATTAAACCAAGTATTAGGAACACAGACTTAGGAACGCAAACGTAACTGCAATGCATAATGTTTATAATACTACGTGCGATTTACTCTCTCATTGTATACAAAATATCAGACAACACATACAAACATCCACATACAATACAAACATAATATACATACAAACTGTTTAATTGGATTATTTTATTACACATGTTTTATTAATGCAACCAAACATTTTTTCTTTTTTTCAAAGATGCATAATACATAATATTTTGAATTGTTTTTGGGTTCAATGTTTTCTAAACTTTATCTAGGATTTTAACCAAATACATCGTACAGTTTCATTATTCTTTATCAATAACTAGAATACAGTTAGTGGCTTGTATGGGATATAGTATAGCCCCTTATTTTTTCCTTTGTGTATGTGGTATTTACTGCTTGCATGCTTAAGGCAGTCCCACACTTATCGCGAACAGGCCTGAACATTCGGCCGAACATTTTCCCGAATGTTCATTGATTATTCCGCCCCTATGGTCCCGTATTTATTAAATACCCCCGTAGCAGCAAACCTGCGTACTTAGCGAACTTCCAATGCATATTTATGTATCTTAATACCACATAAAGCCACATACCAAGTTTCATCAATATACATTCATAAATAAACGATTTATGACACTTGAATAAACACACAAGAGAATAACATGGCGGCTGAGTATGCAGGTTTGCTGAAGCAAAGAACAAAAATGGGGTTTTATACAAATATCAATATATAACTCAAGTAGTTAAAGCCACATACAAAGTTTTATTAATTAATGTTCATAATTAAGGGAGGTAACACGTTACTTATTCTCCATAAGAATAACATGGGGCTAGGTACGCAGGTTTGCTGCTATGGGAACTATCGGCCAACAAATGTTTTTTAGTGAAAATATCAATAGACCACAACGATATGAAGCAATATACCAAGTTTCATCAGGATAATTTGATAAATAAGCAAGATATACAATTTTTCTTATTCTCAATAAGAAAAACATTGGACAACGTACTGTGTTTAGCACTTTCAATATCTCTGTAACCATTTGATGTAGAGAAATGATAAAAATACAAATTGTGCGTCTTTTTAAGTTGATTCCAATAAAAAAAAATAAAATTTGACTTTTTCAAAAATGATATGTAAAAAACTCAAAAAAAACAGTTTTGGGGTACAAAACCCCCCCAAAATACTCATTCGGATTGGTCGATCTGTCTGGTTTTTGAACTCAAAGTCATAATCAAAATCGGATTATTTTCACGAGAGTTATCGTGCTCACGGATATATATACAGTTTTGAACGAATGGTGTTTTTGGCATCTGGGGACCTCAAAACGAAAAGTTATCATGATCCCGCGCCTAGATCTTACCATGCCGACTACGGTAATAGCTTCTTTCCCATAGGGGAAATTCGCTAAAAGTTTGTGCAGCTCCCACACTTCTCAGGATTACTCCGAGCATTCGTATTTGTGAGAAGTGTGGGACCGCCCTTAGCAAAATAAATCAAAATAAAAGAACGCACTGATTTTTATACGTGAACAAATCAAACGTTTTTTGTGGAAAATTGAATAAAAAAATACGTTTTGTCCCATGCTCTTTTTATGAAAATTGTTTAGCTAACATTTTATTTTAAATATACCTTATATAAACAATTCTCTACTACTCTTCTTGAGCTCCTTGGACTAATTTTAGCAAACTCCCATCATTCTGCAACTTACCAAACATACGTACCAACGTACCAAACATCCACAGTTCATCTTTAAAAATGGCTCGTGAGGAATTAGTAGTAAACATACGATCGCATATGATGTATTACATTCAGGTAGGTACTAGTCCCGCCAAATCCTTTATTATTTTACACAAAAATATATAGCATATTTGTTGGTTGTCCAAGTAGAAAGTACGCTTTCATTAATTATCTTCCATAGTTACATTTATAGGTATAATTGAATACAATATGCTGATTTTTGAAACTGGTGTAAACATAACAGATACGCAGACTCAAAAATGCATTTTCTGGTATAAAAACTATCTCCAGTAGACAAATATAACTGAAAACACTAATTTATGTCCTGGAATCTGTAAAATAACCTGCAATAAAGATTAAGAGGTACGACAGCTTATGAGAACACTCTAATGATGCTAGTTTAAGGGTATTTTCAATTTTTTAGAAATGTATGACCGTTACTGAAAACTAAAACGGTAATAAAATATTCAGACTCAGCAAAAGGTGCGTTGAATAGACGCAAAACAGATACAGGACAATGCTGACCATGCGATCGAGATTTTGTTTAATTCGGACTTGACTACTACTTTATGCAATTAATTCCATTTTTACATACCTTTTAACATAACTGTCAGAAAATATGCATTAAGGTGCTGTAAAATACCTATGGAGTAGTTAGAGCTGGACACTATGATCCACAAAGTCCCGGGTTCGATCCATCCAGTTACCAATAGCTTTTACCAATGTGATTTGCCACGATCCGGCGGGTCGGAACCCATTTATACTCTAAGTAGCTTTATCTACGTAGGAAATAAATAATAAAAGATTTCTTATAAAAAGGTAATTTCTCTTGATCGGTGGACTCCTTCAACGGAAAACAATGTGAATATTTGGTTACATCGGCACTCTTCATGATTAGAACTGGTGGGTGGTACTGTTGAGAGCACAAATATGGAATAATCCATTCCTGTGGTGCATCCTGTTTAGTTATTATGTACACCCAACTATCCCAATTTATATATCACCCATTCATTCTGGAACATATAACTTTATCAGGCTTTATTATCTTATTAGTCAATTGAATTTCACTTTTTATTGGTTGACCTACTAAAATAAAAATAAAATAATAAAAAACATTATGATAGCAGTTGTTATGGATCCTAATATTTAATTGGGTACACTAGTGCAGTGGATTACTGTGCTTGAAAGTCCTTCAGTGGCATTTGTCTTAACAAGAAACGATCGATGTGTACATAATTTTGTATGAATAATCAGTTCTAAGCCTGAGGGAGGATTGAGATTTCAGGTTAATTATGCACATAGTTAAATGTTGCTTACAGTTTTGAATAGTTATGTGGTCCTCCTGAACGTTAACTAAGACTGAACTTAAGGAATAGTAAAATTGGTAAGCTTACCAATGTTACCTTACTTGTGATTACCTAGCGGCAATAAACATATACAAACTAAGTTGCATGAGTCAATTTGTATATCCTCTCAAACTTAATTATTTTTTTAGTAAGGTTTGATTTTTAATAATGTTTGACAATAAATTACTTTAACATCAAAATATTTATTAAAATGACTATATTTAAATACTACTAAAATGTGGGCAGATCGTTTCAAAGTAACCTGTTCTTAAAATCACTTCTTGAGGCAATAGTATATTTCATCACTAGAACTGGAAAGTAACGCTTTTCGATACGAGCTCAAGTTTAGCGACCGAGGTAAAGCCGAGGTCGGAAAATGAGCGAGGATCGAAAAACCACTTTTGGCCCATTTGAGAACTATATTTTTCGTCTTACTGCACAATATATTAAACTAACTGCTTTCTCAAAATTAATATTGTACAACTTGTTTATCTTTAAAAGCTTGCCCCAAAATGGCTTCCTTCTTGTTCTTGCTATTTAAAACAAACAGCTGTTACTATAGATGTATTCAACTATTGTCTGTTACGTTTGTGTTAGTTTTAGGTTAGACTAACTATTTCGATAGGTATATAGAATGCTGTGGACTATCGATTGCAAGAAGGAATACTTTAGTCAACCGTTTCGAGCTATATCAGGAATCAGACTCGTAGCGTTTCCTAGATTTAGCTGGTAATAAGTTTTCTTGAATTTCTTGGGCTTTTGGTAATATATATTTATTTCCCGTGTTATTCATCTTGTCAGACTGAAACGCAACAAATATACTTAAACCAACAACAATGCAACAATGAATTACAATCGATAAAATAATTGATTACAACTATCGATACAATCGATTACTTACAATCGGTGGTCGTACACAAGTTTGCAGATTCACTACGTTGATATTTATAAATGACAGAAACGAAACAGCTGATGACCTCGACACCAGCTGATTCTTTTCCGCCCTAGGACTGAAAAGAACTACCTTCGCCCTGCAACGCATGTATTTAAAACAGCCGTTTTTCAAGCAGTATGACGAAAAATATTGTCGGAACATTGATAATACGGCTTCCTCAAGCTCAACGACTGACAAAGGTGTCAAATGACAGGTAGTGACGATCACAATGGGTAATCTTGGGTTCTCCAATATTGAATTATGATTGAAACTACCTCTGACTATCAGCCATCTTCAAGCCATATTGGTAGATGCTAAGAATTACGCTAAAATAATAAAAAAGCTTTCGCATCGGTATTGGAGTACGACGTCAATCTACTTTTCTACAACGTGTAAAATCACGATTTAGGTCCTTCAAGGGGCAAACACAATCGAAAACCATCGCAATTATATTATAAGATCAGTCAGTAGGAATTAAATAGGTTGATAAGTATATTATAATTATACTCAAAAATAATTAGTCCTAAAAATAAATTTTTCCTACAAGTATTTCAGGTTATTATTTTGCTGTTAGTTTATTGAATAACCTCCGGTTACTTTGATATGTTATTGTAAATAACAAACAGTTTTGAAGTATTCAGCTTTCATCAGTTTTGTTTGGTCCGTTCGCTTAATGAAAAGGCTGATTCAATAAATGGTGTTAAAATGTAAAGTTGACAGTGTGGTGACGTTTTGTTTGTGTAACGTTTGTGGAATGTTTTGTTTTATTGACATAACGTAACAATTCAATATATAAGACAAATATATTGTAAAACACATTTGAACTAAATGTCCCTTTAAGGTAACACAGGTAATTTATTAGAGTAACAATAGAATGTATTGGTGGAAACTAAAATAAATGACACTTCTTAATCCACAAATATATGTGTGTGTGTGTGTGTGTGTGTGTGTGTGTGTGTGTGTGTGAGAGTGTATATATATATATATATATATATATATATATATATATATATATATATATATATTTATGTATAGTTATAAACGCGAGAGTGGATAGAAAATTTAAATTAAACATAATATTATATCTAGTTTAAAAACGTAAATGCCATTGCTTTTCTATTACAGGGGTTTCCCGATATTCTTCAGTATTTCAAGTTAACTAGTGTTAAGTTGTATTCGATAAGATCAATAGTAAATCACATGTACAAAAAAAGGTTTATTTTACCTGTATTCAGCCAAGTGGTTTAAAATTATGCAACTGGCTACTGCAGTTTCGGTCTCAATAGACCATCTTCAGCCAAGGAATTTTAATTTGTTTACCACAATTAATGTAATATGTGTTTCTTTTTTTGCATATTTAATAAGGGGTTTGGAGGATAATCAACAATGAAACAGTAAAACACATTAAAAATAATGCAGCTGCAACACAATAATAAAGTTATGCAGCTGATAAATATTTTTTCACCACACTACGCCGTAATCACCTGTTTTCCGAACGTCATTTGAATACCGAAAGTAGTTTTTCCGCCCAAGGGCCGAAATTCGGCTGATCTATTTCGCCCGTGTTGCTAACTTCTTTTAAAGCGTACACAACGTTACTTGGTTAATACGTGCATACTATTTCGTGTTCTTTGGTTGAAACACTGGAACAAATAACAATAAAATTCAAAACATTGTACTATCGATTATTTGTTTATTGGTTAACTGTGTTTAGTCCGAGATTGCATGAGGCCGCTCGTGTTTTATGACCGATCAAATGTAACCCGTTAATAGTTGTAGTATGGTGAAAAATAGCGTTCACACCTCTGCCGAAAGGGTTTTGCATAGCTCTCGAACGATTTAAGAACCTCGACTTCGTCTTGGTCATAAAACACGATCTCGAGCCAGCAAAACCCCACTTTCGGCCCTTGGTGCGAAATATACTATATGGGCACAGAGTTGCAGTGTGATAAACATTAGGATGATTCCCACATTAGAAACTGCCCACCTGTGTGCATAAATGATTATTTCCGTCCCTCCCTCAGAAAAGAATACATATTGTTTACAAAAAGGTCCATGATCGGCGTTTGAACTTTACTCAATTCCGTTCATCTCATCGTTTGAGCAAACAGCCATGACGGGGACCTGATTGATTAATCCAAAGTTAACAGTACTTAATTTAAGTCAAGGTTATCATATGGATTTGAGTGGAATATATGTAATACAGAGAAGTTCTCCTCGCTTTAGAGCCTATGATTGTTGTTTTGAGCCTATCATACGTGGACAACAAGTTAGAATAAACTGATAGCATAAGATGGGTTCCGAACCACCGGGTCTCGACGTTATCTCACAGCTACTGGTGATTGGCAGGAGTCGAACCCGAGACCTTGTGGACCAAAGGCACGCACTCTAACTATATAACACCAGTCTGCCTCAGTACAGTTACAATAGAGTGTTCCTAAAGGTTGCGGAACAGTTTCGAACTGAAATGTATTAAATAATTATGAAAAACGTAGAAGAGTTTGACAGTTTTCCTTTTTAGGTTCAAAGTAATCTTGGGAAATGGATGCAGCCGGTAATCAGGTCACAACAATGTCACAAGTGCCACATATAAAAACATGGCAGCAGTACCAATAATGTCTATATTTTTGCCAATACTCTTGGTGTATCTCGACTTCTTTTCTATGTTTGTCGTTTTTACAACTTTTTTATTGGTTTTCGCTGAATTTGTTGTTTATATAAAATTTTTATGGTAAAGTGAAGTAGAGATATTGTTAAAGTAATAATTCTTACTGTCATCGAGAAAAAGGGATTTTGCTATCGAGTTATACAGTATCATGTAGCTCAAGTATTGCGATTAATTGTTAAAAATTGGAAATCAAACGATTGTACGGTTTATTTATGGTGTTATAAACCAGAGATATGGTCTGTCTAAACGACAATTAATATTTTTTACCTTATCAGTATATTAAGAACAATATTTATTTGTGTATTAAGGGAGTAAATTGAAACTTTGTCTCCCTGAGGGAAATTCGCACCCGACACTGCCGTTGGCGAGGGCGACAATTTTCCAAGGTGTCACTTAAATAGTGGCAGAAGACGGATAAGACTGGAAAAGGATAGATTGTAAATTGTACTATCAAAAGCTGGTGCCATAGCTTAAACACAAAATCTCCATAGGTTATATTATTGATTAGTAAGTTATAAATTATAAGGTGTTAAGGGTTTAAAAATGACAGAGATAATTGATTTATTAAAACTGCAGTAGTATAATAATCTGTTATTGATAAGAAGTAAAAATGGATGTCTACCAATTTATAATTTGTTCACCTGTGTCCAACATTTACAACTATTATTTTGTATTTATGCATTAATCTAAAGCTCTTATTTTCAATATGCGTTTTTTCAACTGTCAGGGCTTCACGCCACGGACTTTTAAAATGCAAATCTTAATCTTATATTGTTCTTTGTTTAAAATACATCGTTGGTGATAGTGAGTTTGTGTTATTTAAGAAGTTGATGGACTAAATTAAATAAATAGGTTTCACGACGTTTTTATGAATTATAAATAACTTATGGGATTATTATATTTATTGTTAGATTGTTCATTATAATGTAATCATTTCGTTCATCGTTAGTTAAAATCTATGGTCCAATAATACAGACACGGTTTCATTGTATTTTGTCATTTCCCATATAAAAGAAAACAAAGGCAGGTAATCTTTACTTTTAATTTAGCTTAAACAGGATTTTATTAGTTAATATACTGGAGCAGAGTCATGTTGAGCAGTTTTGTACCAAGAGAAACAATTTAACTATCTGGATAAACGTGACGTTAATGATTTTAAGAACTAAGCATGTTAACGTTCAGGCATCTGGACTAGCAATAACTTTGTTCTAAAGGGTATAGCGATTCTCAACAATATCCACTTGTCTAGAACATACATTCGCCAGCTCGTGTATGTTTCAGTTTAATAGCAAGTAATGATATGTATTCAATAGTACTTTGTGGTCCCTTCAGTTAATAAGACTTAACTGAATTGTTCTTGGTTCAATAATACTAAATCGTTATATTTTAAGACTTACACCAACCGATTAATGTTATCAGCATTTTATTGGTTTAGACACTTTAACAGACCCATCTTTGTACAAGTAAGAAGTTATCTCATACATTGTAGATCATAAGTTATTACCGTTACTCACTAATTACTAAAATACTAGGAACACGTATATGGATCCTTCTAGTCAGCAGAAACGAAAGACTTATAAACAGAAGCCTGAGTACATAATCTGAAGTTTGTAATATCGGCTTTTTGAAGGTTCAAAACTGGGTCCAGCTGCCATTCATTGGTCATTGGGCTATTATTAATGATCCTAGCTAAAGAATCAATCGGTCTTGGACAGTAACAAGGCTACAAAAGGCATCTCATCCCATTCCACAATCATCATTTAATAATTCGCCTTAAAATACGCCATAGTTGCGTCGGCGGCTAACGCAGAGAGTGACCGTACTACGTACTGCAGTAGCTTTTATAATCTGACTTTGAATATTATTATTAAGGTTTAAATTATTACATATATTTTATTTAGTATGGCCAGAATATTATACAAATGAATACACACGTCGTCACAGCAAACTTGCTTACTCAGCGAATTTTACATTAATTTATATATACCTATAACTACCACAAGAAGAAACTTACCAGGTTTCGTCGAAACTTATTCATAAATAAAACAAAAAGTTATGGTGGTCCCAGGCTTAAGTCTTACCACATCACCTTCGGCAGTAGCTTCTTCCCTATAGGGTGAACTCTCAACAATTGGAAATACAAACACACCAACCACATTAGCAATACTTTATTTGATGTATTAAACAGTTTCTGCACTATAAGTAACTGTTACTCAACATTTAGTATGAATGACGTGCTGAATATCGTTGAAACCAAATATCCACTATATTTATTAATCTAAAACGTGCCACAATTTTAGTTACAAAGTATCTAATTTTGTATTTGCCAAGGAGAGTGCACGGATCTGCATAATCCCTCGCTTGATGGCCTCAGCTCAGTTTGTTGGGGATGATTTGCATTCTGTTTAGTATTCTTATTCGCCGTTTATTTTTATTTTGCTATGATGAATAACTTATAAATCATTGACTATAAATACCTCAGTATATACAGCGTGTCTAACGTAAGGTGCCTCAAACAGATTGCAGACGAACCACTTGACCTAGAAGGACGAAATAAAATTATTTCCCACTGAAGCGACCCCAAAGGAGTAACGAAAAAAATTGTTTTAACTTGTTTAAAATGCAGAGTGTACCAACAACCAATGGTCACTAGTTCGAATCTCGGAATTTTCAAAAGTAAACATACTAAAACATGTATAATTTACATCAACCATCTCTCTTTGTTTTTTTAGAAATCAACAAAAATCTTCATGTCCCCATAAAAAATACATTTGATTTCTACATAATACTTCTAAATACTCTGAGGCCTCTTTTATAAGTAAGTTATGTAAAAAAACTTGTATTTTATATGGGGAAACGGTAATTTGTGTTGATTGCTAAAAACAAAGAGAGGTAAGAGGTTGATGTAAATTAGAAAGTTGTTAGGATTTCTAAGACATTTAAAATACGAGACCTCGTAATATAGTTTTTGATATACGTTACTATTTGACTTTTTTAATTTTGGGCATATAAACATTTTAAAAACATTTATTTTTTTTTATTTTTGACGATGCTTTAAATACTCGCATGTAGCATATCAGGGGAAAGCTGAGTTCAATACGAGTAAGAACTTTTGATCAGAATAAAATTATGCCTTGTGGTTTAGCAGATACAGGGTAGTAAATGTTAATATTATTCGCAAAAAGTGCCGCCATTTTGAAACGGATTAAGTTATCTTTTTACCAAAATGTTTGTCTGTTAAATGGTCTTAGGATTGTGTATAACATGACGTATGTTTATATTTGAAAATTCCGAGATTCGAACTAGTGACCCTCATGTTTTGGTACACCCTGTACTTTAAACAAGTTTAAACTAATTTTACGATAATCATTGGGGTTGATTAAGTGGTAAATAATTGTATTTCATCCTTCTATGTCAAGTGGTTCGTCTACAATCGGTTTGAGACACCTTACGTGAGACACTCTGCATAGTCAATTCTTATACCCTTAGATAAAATTATGCATGTCTACATTAACTTATAATAACTAATATGTGCGTCCAGATTATTTTGGATAGGCCAACAAAATTGTGATAGCATAGTTTAAGTTGTATTATTGCGGACATCATTGATTAGTAAAAGAGGTTTCAGACGTTTCGGGATCTAAAATCTGATCTCGTCTTCAGGTGACAAAATTATCTAGAACATAACAACTACACAAAATATTAGTGGCACAATCCAGACAAAGCTGGAAAAAACAAATACCCCCGTCGCAGCAAACCTGCGGACTCAGCGAATTTCCAATGCATAATGTTTGTCTGAATTCCACATAAAGCCGCAAACCAAGTTTCATAAAAATATATTCACATATAAGCGATTTTAATTATTCTCCATAAGAATAACATTGGTAATGAGTATGTAGGTTTGCTGAAACAAGGAACAGAAACAATTGGTTTTTATGCAAATATAAATAGAATTTAACTAGGCGAAGCCACATACTAAGTTTCATCGATATTCAATCATAAATAAGTGATATATGACATTCTAGTTATTCTCCATAAGAATAACATGGGGGCTGAGAAAGCAGGTTTGCTGCAACAAGGAACAGAAAAATGGGTTTTTATATAATTATCAATATAACTCAACCAAGTGAAGCTACATACCAAGTTTTATTAATTTATGTTCATAATTAAGGGAGTCAGTACATTTTACTTATTCTCCATAAGAATAACATGGGGGCTGAGTACGCAGGTTTGCTGCTACGGGAATAATCAACAAAACATCAATTTTTTGTGCAAATATCAATATACCAGTACTACTTGAAGCCACATACCAAGTTTCATCAACATACATTAATAAATAATCGAGATATCAAATTTTATTTATTCTCCATAAGGATAACATTGGACAACGTACTGTGTTTAGCACTTCGAATATCTCTGCAACGGTTGGGCGTAGAATCACAATTTAAACACCAAAATGATTGTTTTGTGGAACTGAACAGATTGGTAAAAGCAAATGTGAAGTTTACATTAAAATACACTAAGGAAAAGCCAAAAACCTTTTTCCCATAAGATTAACATGGGAGATTTTATGTGCAGGTTTTTTTGGATTTTCTCCGCAACCACTTATCCTAGGTTAATAATTCAAGATAGTAAATTATTTGTTTTTTTAAGCTCTATAACATGGTCAAAACCAAAATTAAGTTTTTTAAAAATTTTAGGGTGAAAAATGCAAAAAACTGATTTTTGGAAAATTTAAAACCCCCATAAACCCCCCTTCCCATGGTCCGATTTTTCTGGTTTTCGAACTTAAAGTCATGAATGTCATTTTACACATTTGAGCCAAATTTCATCAAAATCGGACGTTTTTTACTCAAGTTATCGTGTTAACGGACACACACATATATATATATATATATATATATATATATATATATATATATATATATATATATATACATATATATAAATTTTAACGAATAGTGTTTTTGGCATCTGGGGACCTCAAAACAAAAAGTTATCATGGTCTCGGGCTTAAGTCTTACCATGAGACCTACGGTAATAGCTTCTTCCCTATAGGGGAAATTCGCTAAAACAATCTACAATAGAGTCGGTCAGATTAAAGATCCCAAAACCTCATACAACTGGTATGTTACTAATCATTGATGGTAAATGTATCTAAAATGACATAAACTCACCATCGCCAACAATTAATTTTAAACAAAGAGCTAAGTTTTACAAGAAGACTACCGAAGGACTGATTCTTTTCATAAATTCTCCAGCGTTTTATAACGAACCGTCTGTTTACGTTATAGCTCGATAAAGCATGCCTCCAGAAAAGCGTCTAGAAATATTGCATTAGGCTAAGAAGAGTCTTTTTAGGCTTTTCGTTCCAGAACGGTCGTAAGATGTTTGAGATCTCACATCAAAGAAGTACTGAATATAGTCCGTTGTTCGTTCCCATATATGGCTTAGCGAACAACTCCTTAGCCAAAGTGATCGAAAATGTTTTGGACCACGTTTGATCTTACTTCAAATGACTACAGGTTGTTAAATAAGATTGTAGGTACTTTAAATAACTTAGATATTTGGTATCGTCTTTATCTACAAATTAATGGAATAAAAACTATGAAACCTCTTATAAAGTTTAGTGAAATCATATTCATAAACTACTTCAGTTATATTTAAAAATACTTATCACTTACTAGTAAGTTTACCGTTTTATCAAACCGTTTTTAGCGAATTTACTCTATAGGGAAGAAGCTATTACCGTAGTCGGCATGGTAAGACCTAGGCCCGGGACCATGATAACTGTTCGTTTTGAGGTCCCCAGACCCCAAAAACACCATTCGTTTGAAACTGTATTTGTCTTACCAACCTGCAAACTCCTTCTCATTACAAAAATCTTCATCTGTTTCGGACAGTAGAATTTTAATGCAAAATTGTCTTAACCCACCCTCGCCGCCATCATCATCCCCAGTCTCATTACCAGTTGCAATGTCAGCTACATAACTTAAACCTATTTCGACTTATTCCTCCTCAAAGACTCAGATAACATCTAGATCGCAAGGAGCGCATACAATAACTACAAATAATAACTCTGCAGTTGACAACGGGAAAGAAAAATACATGAATCTGTCTAATTATGTGCTGAAATCCAACGAAATTGAATTAATTAAAAAGGGTCTGAATTTTGCTCCCACGCCAATATTTGACCATATACAACTTGCATCGGATACATTAAATTTTGCAAAAAGTATGCGTAAACATTTCATGAAAAGTATCCAAAAACAAGATACCCATAATTCAAACGCTAATAAAGATCCATCACTGACAACTTTTTATAGAAAATTTATAGTAAATGATTCGGATCCCAAACCATTGTGTTCTGACCATCCATTAGAACAATTTTTGAACGTTGTAATTTCTAATGTTTCAAACCCAAAATTTCCCACTGATCTTCCTAAAAATAAGAATCTATCAACTCAAGAGTTTCAGGCAATTTCTTCTCTAAAAAATAACAATAATATAATCATACTGCCGGCAGACAAAGGTGATATAACAGTGATAATGAACAAATCAGATTATACAGCAGAAGCGTACAAACAGCTAAACGATTCAATACCCCCGTCGCAGCAAACCTGCGTGCTCAGCGAATTTCCTATGAATGAATATATTTCTTACCACCACATAAAGCCACTTACCAAGTTTCATAAAAATACTTAAATAAATAAGTGATATATAGCATTTTATTTATTCTCTATAAGAATAACATTAGGGCTGAGAACGCAGGTTTGCTGCAACGAGGAAGATAAAAATGTGGGTTTTTTGCAATTATCAATATAACTCAACCAGGTAAAGCTATATACCAAGTTTTAATGATTTATGTTCATAATTAAGGGAGATATAAAGCTTTCCGTATTCTCCATAAGAATAACATTAGGGATGAGAATGCAGGTTTGCTGCTAAGAGGATAATCAACCAAAAATCAATTTTTTGTGGAAATATCAATATACCAGTACTAGGTGAAGCCACCTACCAAGTTTCATCAATATACGTTCATAAATACGTTCGAGATATCAAATTTTAAATATTCTCCATAAGGATAAAATTGGACAACATACTGTGTTTAGCACTTTGAATATCACGGCAACGGTTGGACGTGGAATCACGATTTAAACACCAAAATGATTGTTTTGTAGAGCTAAACTGATTGGTAAAAGCAAATGTGAATTTTACATAGAAATGAACTGAGAAAAAGCCAAAAACCTTTTTCCCTTAAGATTAACATGGGAGATTTTATGAGCAGGTTTTTTGGATTTTCTCCGCAACCACTTAACCTAGGTTAATAATTCAAAATACCATATTATTTGTTTTTTTTAGCTCTATAACATGGTCAAAATCAAAATTAAGTTTTTTAAAAATTTTAGGGTGAAAAATGCAAAAAACTAATTTTTGGAAAATTTAAAACCCCCATAAACCCCCCTTCCCGTGGTCCGATATTTCTGGTTTTCGAACTAAAGTCATGAATGTCACTTTAAACATTTGAGCCAAATTTCATCGAAATCGGACGTTTTTTACTCAAGTTATCGCGGTAACGGACACACACACACACACACACATATATATATATATATATATATATATAAATCTCATACGGCATTTGGCTGCCTTTCATGGTGAAAACCACATTTAACATGGCGGCCGGTGCACTTGGCTGCCGTATCCGGCCGCCAAATGCACATCACATGTTAAATCAACTGAGGAAGCCGGCAGGAAGAAATCCTGAAGATTTGAAGAGGCAGCCAAATAACGTATTTTTGATAGGTGTATAACAAAATGTAGTTCGCCATTCTACCACATGGAACGCTGCTGCTTTTAAAGGATACACCACGAGTATGTTCCTATAAATAATTGCCGTGGACTCGGCAGCCTAAAAGTGGCAACATTGTTAAGATGAATACGTATCCCGATTATAAATTTTTGCCGCGCAAGTGGCAGCCAAAACACATCTGGCCTGACTCACTTGCAGATGTTCAAAGATTGTTATCTTCCATCATAATTTTCTGTACTCACTCGAGGCCCGGGATATTTCCGAGCCTGCATACTTCCCGCCCGCTTGTCTGTGAATCGGTTAGACCACTCAACGCTTTCCAAATAAATCATAATTTTGCATGTTCTTATTGCTCACACAGTGAGAGTCAACAAATTCGAGCAGTTTGATTATTTTCCTTGACTATGTTCTGTTGAAATCAATATAAGTTGAACGTATTTGCTCCAAATCGTTGGAGTTTCCGACTAAACCTGCTTCATTTGTATCGGTAATGTAGATTCACCAATCACATTTTTAGGTACAATACCGTTTACTTCAATTTGTAACAAATATATTACTATAAGCGATTTATACACGAAAATTCTACAATAATATAACGATTTATGTTCTTTTGAAATTAATAATAACCTTGGAACAAATTAGATATACGAGGTGTAACTAAAATGTAGCACTGGCTATATGTTTTAAGATTCTACACTCAAATATAATAAATGTGGAGGATAATAAAATGTATTTGAAAATATTCTACATGATAATACAGAATCAAAAAACTATCAAATAATTGATATGTTGAGGGCCAATCCTTTACTCTGATATGAGCAATGTCTGTCTGTCTGCAAAATTTATCTCGGAATCCAGCGGAACAATTTGATCAAACTTTGGAATTAGATTCGTTTGGACCTAAAAGTACGATTGGTAAAAACCTCAGCCCCATGGAAATTCATATTTGGTTAAAAATCTCATTTGAAAATGGAAAATTGTAATATTGGACTAATGGAGTTTCAAATAAAAAGAAAAGAATCATAACAGCTGGGAATAAATTAACCAGTAAACTGTCAAAGTAGCAGTTAAATAAGGTAAAGTATCAACACATGATTTCTTGAAAACAGTGACCAGACCTATTAATTAAGATTGTTTATAGACATATGTTTCACCTACGAAACTAATCAAATATCAACGAGCATAGCTCGGTGTCCCCTGTCCTAAATTGTCTCTGTTTAGATGTATAGTAAGCTGGCCTGTCCAATAGTTAGTGCGTAAAAATACTTACTTCGATATGGGATAACTGATTAAACAACCGTTTTTGTTTGTAAAAATATAAAATTAAACCAAATTTTGAAATAACGGTAATAAAAACTTGATTGTCTAAGGGAAAACTAATTAGTTTAGTTATAACATTTACAGGACATCTTAACTATTCAGTATAGTTGTAATCTTGACTCTAAAATGTGTTTGAGTTTTTTCTTATTTTCCCTATAGGGCTTACGAAGTTGTATAACTAATAGTGGAGACCAATATTTTCAACATTTTCTGCAACCGCTATTCATGTTATGCTTGAGCATCATGTACTGCTACTACGATGTATTTTATTTTATTTCCTCTTAATTTTTGTTAAAATTCCAATAACTAAACAATGATGATAATAGTTTTCATTATATAGTAATCAGCAAGATTTGTATTTACATATCACGGCTGCAAATAGTAAGCAAGTGCAGTAAGAAAAGGCAAATTCCCGGACAAGGCAAATGGCCGAGATGCAGTCGCTATCACCACCACCATAAACTACCTTCGAGTATCAAAGATGAGAGAGAAGTTTATGGCCTTAAAAGAAACCACTGAAGTGTCACAAACTCGGCCGACCGGACTCAGGTAGGTGCCCGTTTGTACAAGGAGGGGGCATGTGCCACTAAGACCTGGGACCTGACCGACGCGACGTCCTCGCCTACACTCTACCTTGTGCATACTGCATACTACACCTGCACAGGTGGATGGTGTCAATTTGAAGAGGGTCAATTTTTGCTCTTGAGGTGTAAATGGTTAGAACAACTTTTTCAATTGTTTAATAACTCTGATCATTACCTTATTACGTGTTGTTATTACTAAGGGATGTGTGGGAAAATTGCTTACAAGAAATTCCATTACGGTAAATGTATATACGAGGTAATACGAGGCAATCAATCGACTTCAATAAAACATGAGAAAGTTATCAGGCGCATTTTAAAATCTTAAATAAAATGAGATTTTCACATTTGGCCTCTACAATAATTTACGTTCCAAATAAACATACAGCGAAGAAGAAGCACAAAAAGGCCTATACATTTATTTAGTTTTAAGACTTTTTTCATGAAATCCCGTCAATTTTAAAGTCCTAGTAATGCTTTTTCTGTTTTAACGACAACCTTAGACCGTATAGCCGCAGAGAAGTAACATATTACTTCTCTGTGGAATAGCAAATTTGGCAATAGCTACATTTAGGCTATTTTAAATCAATAACCTTATTTTATTGCCTCTTGTAATTCGAATTTTGCCCCATTATTGTTCATAGTTCCAATTTTAATCTTATGGGAAATATATAATGATACAATGATATAATGATATTAAATATAGTGTGTGATTACCATGGTAATGGTAAGTAAAATGTAAGTTGGTTTTATAACTACATTACAACCCCCTTCGGAGGACGGGATACCAGCTAGTAAATAATAGAAGAAGTAAATTACTATATTATAAGTGGCATAAAGGGCCATCGTAGGTCCCGGCCATGGCCCAAACCTTGCTCTAATATTCTGCCTCGAATGATTTGTTTACTCTTTACATGCTAATGAAAGTAAAACAATATAAGTAGGAACACGTGTCAGTTCGTAAGTAACATAGACATTTAGGCGGACTTAGTAACATGTTATAATATAAATAAAGCAGACGTTTTTAAATCCCCATGCTTCTCTTATGGGGGATGGTTTACATGATTTCTCGTTTTCTAATAACTGTTTAGAAATGCTGCTATTTTTCCCGAGTCCCTGGGATCGAGATCTTTAATTTGAGCCATCTTCGATCACCCTGCAATTTGCAAAACTCCAACAATTTTGACCTACAAGTTTCGCTTACAGAATTACATATACAGATTACTTTTATCATACATCGTCGATAAGACTATTTAGTTTAGGCGCTACAAACCTTGCCAGATAATGTCTAATTTGAAAACTTTGAAGTCACTTGATTGCTCATCGGTTCAAGAGGAACAATCCTAAATTTCGTTCACGATTTTTGGAAAAAAATCAAACTAGACCAATCAAATTTATATACCACTCCCTAAAAATACTAAGAAATAATTTACAACAACAGTTAAAATTATTTGTTTGATATTCTTTGTGCTAGCGCAACCTACATTGGTAATATGATTATAGGTAATATGATAATTTATTTATTTTATGATTAGGATAAGGACTCCATTCACCTCTTAGCAAAAACAAAGAAGGTTTTAAAGTGTATTTCTTGCACTTTAAATGGTCATCGTTCAAAGATCTAATCAAGGGGAAGTTGGATTTGCCCCCTTTGTATCTGGCTTTTGGTAAGGAGGCAAATCTGAGCAGTTTAAATAACAAAATCAATAAACTTTTAGCTGGCATTAGATTAAATAAACATAGAGAGGTCTAGTTTGCGGAATTCATTTTCTTTCTTCTCTTTAATATGATATGCAACGTGTTAGGGGTTGGAATAACGCAACGTGTTATTTTTGCAATAACAGTTCATTGTTGATGCAGTCATATGACTTGGATAAATCACAGAACATAGCAGCTGCATTCCATTATCCATCCGAGGCTGACAGGGTCCTATTTATAAAATCAGAAAGTTTTGTTTGTGTATTCTTGTTTTTTTATGAAACCAAATTGATTTTGATAGAAGAAAGAGCTTTTTCAAGATATTGACTTAGGCTATCATACATGACTCTTTCAATGATTTTTGATATAAACAGGTCGATAGTTATTTAATTTGGAACCCTTTTTATAAATTGGAATAAATTTCCCAAATTTTAATTTTTCTGGGAAGACACCATTGCTAATGGAAAGGCTGGTAATGTTTCTCACAACAGGTGCCAAAAATAGAGCATTGTGTTTCAATATTTCTACTGGAATTCCATCCCAGCCAACTGATGACTTGTTTTTTAGATCTTTTGTTATTTTATATACATAATTCTCAGAAATATTTTCAACTGTAAATTCAGGATTTAAAAAGTCAACTAAGAGGTATTAACTTTGACCATGAAAAGTAAACGGGATATATATTAGTATTCAATAGTTATATTTTATATAAAGTTAAAAAAGTTAGTTAGCTAATCTTTTACTTTGTGCTTTTTATTCTATTTTTATTCAACCATGTATTATTTTAGTTTTAAATATACTAAAAATCTGTTACAATGTCATAGTGTTTTTATTTTAAACTAATTCTAGTCTGGTTAATCGAAGGTGAAGTATAATTAATTGACTGTAAGCATGCTTAAAATTGTATCATAAACTTTAATGAATGTAATCATATGAGTTACACGAAAAATACATTAATGGTTTACGCCCTGTTTAATAGTGATTTTTTACAAATATTGTCTGTACAATGGAATTATTCCCACATAGACTATCCGTGTGCGTGTGGGAATTCACATAAGCCCTCTTACAATTAAAACTTAAAAACCTTAATATATAATTCTGTAAGCGAAATTTTGAGATCAATATTGTGGGAGTTTGACAAATCGCAGGATGATGGGAGACGGCTCAAATTAAAGGTATTGATCACGGAGACTCGGGAAAAATAACAGTATTTCTAAAACGTTACCAGCAAACGATAAAATACGTAAAATACCCCCCATGAGAAAAGCATGCGGATTTCAAAAGGTCTGCTTTGTTTACATTAATAAATGGTTGTCTTTGTTTACGAACTAACATGTGACCCTTCCTAATCCGCGTTTACACTATACAACTTTTTTTTATAAACTTGTACAACCAATTATAGTAATCGATTTGAACATATTTAAGAATGCAATGAAAAATATTAAACAAAGTTGTACAACAAGCGTGTTTTACAACCAAAAATCGTGTTTTACAACAGGTTGCAGATTTCCCGACCGGAGTTGGTAAAGATCAAAGGAAATTTGTGTTTTACAAACCTTATATATAAGTTTTTGCACTCTAGCGGTCGCATTTTTTGTCCGATTTACTTCAAATTTGGTAGAGAAATTCCTTTCTATAATCCGTTGGACATGTTCGTTCGGCAAAACAATCGGAAAACTGTAACCCCCTTTTTTAGGGATTAATCTTTCAAATGTTGTGTTTTCGGCCCAAAAAAAGGTCAGTAAAGCCCCGGATTTAAAATGTATACATTTAATAAGATGGATATTAGTGAGGCGAAATTTTTAAGCTATCACATCATTCTAGCACAAATATTTATCGAGTTATTAAATAAAATGTATATCGACTAAACACAGTACGTTGTCTTATGGGGGTATTACAGTAGAAAATCCTGTTATTCATTTGTTGGTGTATTTTAATCATCCACAGTCACCTCAAGCCTATTTTCAAGCCTGACTGAAACTTCTCCTAACCTTCTAATGAGCAAAATTGTATTCCTAGCATTGCAGGTAAATGGAACCAGGAGCATCAGAACATAAAAAAACAATGTTTTCAGATTTTGATAAAATTTGGTAAACTCAATGCTTTTACACTGATTTTGATTGTTAACAGTTTTTTACGTGGAAATTCACTTCCCTCACGTCAGCGTGCTGCGTGCGAGCTCGTTGTATTTTACAATGATTTTTCAAATTTTGTCCCAAATAAAAGCGTCCTCACTCGTCGCTTGAAACAATCATGGCGACTTTAGTTTTTTGGGCGGGCTTGTGATTGAAACATGTTCGATAATTTGTTAGTGCATAAAATTAATGTTGTACGACAAAAGTTTTATAAACACAAGTTCAAGTTTAATAAAAACAAATTTGTATTAAACATGTTTGACAAACAAAAGTTTATAAAACATGTTTTATAGTGTAAATGCGGCTTTATATTTTTTATTTTTCTCAGCATTTAAAGAGTAAACAAAATAAATAAGACATATATTGGAGAAAGGTTAGGGGCAATGGCCCCTTCAAGCCACTAGTATGTTATAATTCAATAAAAACGAATAAGCTATACTTTGGAACGACAAAAGTATTAACAACATACTCTTTCGTAATTTGAACAACACAAATAAGGAAAGTATACATCATAAGCATTGAAAACAAGCAAACTACCGCAGGACAGTGTTTAATCTTATTAAAATAAACTAAGCCAACAAGTGTTTAGTAATTGCAATTAGTTTAGTAATTTATTTATAAGAAATTAAAATGGCGGGAATTATATCTTTGAAAAACTCGACAAGTTTTGACTTGAGATAATAATCACTATAGTCTATATCAGAACCACTTAATTCAACTACAATCTCTCTTAATCTTGTAGTGAATACTGGCACTCATTGTCATTTCCAAGGTAATTTGTATGCAGATTAAATAAATCTACAGTCTCGGATGATAAAGGCCGTCCCAGCGAGCAAAGAATATAAATAGAGGGGCTACGTTTATACAACAAGCATTATGGGCAGTGAAGCCAATTCCCTACCGCTCTTGCGGGCAAGTCCCGGGAACTGCTGCACACAGCTGCAGAAAACCAAATATATGATGATTAGACACACTTATAGTAGATAATATTTGTTAGTACTCCTCAATTTTGATAAGCTTAACAATTTTAAATCTATTCTATTGTATTTTTAATAACTAATAATATTTGAAGAAATTATTAAATTAACTATTAAAACATGGAAAAGTGAGTAATAGAGGAATATTTTTATTGTTTGGTCAGGAAAGTTTTGTAAGCGACAAAGTTTGAGAGCTTGAGTTAAATCATAACATATATTTTTTCGACAAATTTACGATCAGTGGAAAAAATCAGTTTGAAGAGGTAGCATCAATTGTGTTGCGGCGACGCTCGAGCGCTGCCACTACGAGCTGCCGCGTGTCGCCTCGGCCCGTGCTTCTCGACGTAAACACAACGCAATGTGATCTCTCTGTCATTCATTAGTGTAAGAGGATGTTCAGGAGTGTTATATGAATGATTGACTTTGACATGATGTTTATTCTTTACGAATAGGTTTATTTATCCATATCGCTCTGGTCTGTAGGACAAGAAAATGTCTTAAGAAATACTATCCATCCGAAAATTACATTAGTGTTAGAATTGTCAAGCAACATAAGAGAATTGAATACTTACTTGCTTAAATACTTGGGGTTTCCAACTGGTATTGGCAATATTTGGGCAGGCCATTGGTTAACGAGTTTTAAAATATGTTTCTTTAATAGTACAAGTCTTAATTGCCATAATTTTAATCTAAGGTTTATAATTAGATTAGACTGTAAGCGAATAGCATTAGATTATACAAGCTTGATCCGGACAGTCAACATTGTATTGTATGCAACTGTATGCTCAAGACGCGCGGGACTCAGATGACTCACCGCTCTCCCCTCCACTGATTGGGGCACACCACCGATATTCGCGTGGCTTCAACTGCCGCACCCGCTGTCCTCTCTATTTCTATTCTGTGGCTCTGTGGGCCACAATATGTTCAATATGTTTAGGTTTGCATACGTTAAAGTTGTTATAACATTGCCCATGGTACCGGGCTCAGCCGCAATTAAATCAATTACATATAAAAGCCTGGACTTAATTACAGGCCCATAACTTTACAGGCCCAATCATAATTTCTATCATCACAAGCATTAAGGAGCGTTTGCTTTATTTAAATCGTTGAAAGATCATGAATTTGGTTGGTATCTAGAAGGAAGTTTTGGGGAAGACACCGCTTTTTATCCACATAACAAACAGTCATGCTTGCCAACAAAAGTGGTTTCTATAATTCTCTGAGAAAGTGATACGATTTAGAAGATTGCGAATTTTCCGCATTAAAAGCTGCTTTAATATTGCCAGGTCTGATATAATTTTGCCTGAATACAAAATGTACTTTTACCATAACGACATTAGCAAGTAACTTATGGATTTAGTCTTTTCTATCTATACTCCGGCATCTTTGACTTCCTTATTACATATTATGCAAACACTGTTCAAATCAGTCATTATTATTAGCTTTTGGTTATAAGGTGTGTCTAACTGTAAAGTTAACAGTTCAGATTAAAACGTGTTTACCATTTTTAAAGGTTTCCTTCCATTTTATTTCCCTCGTTCAACAATCCATGACATTAGCACAACTATCAGCATTTCACTGCACTTGGCACAACACAACCGAAATCCTGTAAAAAAAATAAAACGTTATAACGAAATACAAAATGCCAACGAACCGCTCAATGCAATGGTTAACTGAACACTAAATTGACAAGACCCACTGTTAACGATGAATACAAACCTTATAAGATGATGTTATTAATGAACATAGGCAGTATTCAACAAGCAACGTAGGGAGGGCAGTAAACAAAAGTATAAATATGCAGTCCGACTCATGCTAACAGCCAGAAGCGCCTGAGTCACTACGCAATACGTGGCGCAGCTAGGCCCGGCGTGGTGTCCGGTACGTTAATCACTCTTTATGAAGCCATCATGTTAACAAATATATTTACTAGGCCCATAATTTCAAAGCTAATTAAATTATTTATAGTTTTTGTGATAAAATTCAATCCCATGAAGCAAGGATAAAATTAGTTGAAGTTACCTTTTGTTTTTCGCAGTGGCATTTGTTTTTATATATTTAAGAATTACGGTGAAATTAAGCAGTCTACATAAAAAGTGTATACAACTTATTTTTTTAGAATATTGTTAAGCGTACATTAAAATGTTAATTTTTATAACATTTTTTGCGCGAATTTCGGCTATTTCGTATATACAAATTTTACAAAAGAGGCTACTATTATTGTTTTATAACAAGAGTATAAAAATGTGAATACCTGGGCCAATCAGACCATAGATCAACGTAGGTTAAAAATTAGCATCAATCAAATTATTTCTGAACACTCTTCCCAACATTAAAAATATGCACGAACTAATTTGTACCATTCTCACTTGTCTCACTATTCTGTCTTGAAACTCTTGAGACGAGACCATATATATTACTTATCTGTTGAAAGTATACAGGATGTTGAAAAAAACATTCAGGACTTTGGGATATGATTTCTCATACAAAAATAAAGAAAAAAGTTCATATGTCCTAAAACGTTTAGTTTTCCGTCAATCTGCTGTTATGTGTTTTCCATTTAATACGGCATATCTTAGGACAGTCTGATGATACCAAATCCAAACTTGGTACATATATTACATATAATACGACCCGTTTTGGCATGAAATATTAAGATTCTACTTTGTACTATTTTAAAATGGCGGCTATTTTTGTTTTCAAAGCTAAATATCTTTAAAACTGTAATATTTAGGAAAAAAGCTGTAAGAATAAAAAAACTATGTCATAGTGTCCTACCAATGAAATGAAGATATTGGCTATAGGATTATAAATAACTGATGAATTGTGATTGTTATAAGTTAAAACATTTTTTTTAGTGAAGAAATGGCAAAAATGCATGTTTTAAATTATAAAAATCACGATATCTCAGTTATTTATTATCGTACACCTAATATCTTCCATTGTTTTTATGACAGAATGACCCAAGTTTTTTTACAGTTTTTCCTAAATATTACCGTTTTTAAGATATTTAGCCTTGCAAAACAAAAATGGCCGCTATACAAGGTGGAGGGGATTACATTGCGTCAAAATTTAAAACCTACTTATAAACTATCAAAACGAACACAAGAATTTTATGGAATCCATGGAATTGCGATATTAATGCAGGTACAAAAATCTATTTGCCTAAAGGTTCATCACTGTTCGAGGAAAAATATGTTATTCCGTTCCCCTGAAATAGAAATTATATATCAAATTGATTTCGTTTCAACATTGGTTGGGATAAACAAGCAAAGCCTACCTACAACAAAATAGCAATGAAGGGCCTTATGTTTCCGTAATTATTAGGTTTATTATTTCCGGACATTCTTACCCCTTTATATATTATTTATACCTAGATTAGTTTTATAAGTAGAGAATATAATTATATTAGAACTACACTAATCCGACTTTAGATGGTCCGACTCCTCGCTTACCGACCGTGCTGTTATCGGTGTTAGACGTAAACAGACCACGTAAAACAACCACTCACGCAACTAACTTTCTACTTATGATGTATATAATTTAAAATGTTGAACAAGTCAATATAAAATTAATAATAAAATGTTATATATTTTTATTTGACCTGAGATTGTTCATGATGCAATGAAATGTGTCAGTATCTAACTACTTCAATAACGAAAGACGTTCTTGTGCTGCCATTCCAGTGCTTTGGACAATGATAACAGTTAGGAGATTTAAGATACGAAATAATACATTAATACAAGTTAAAGCAGCGAGAGGAGAGCTAATTTTGTCCATTATGCTCGTAACGTTTCCATGAAGATCGTCAAGACGAATTGGCAACAGTGGTGGCCGCGAAATAACGCGAAATATTTATGAAGTATCATAGCTGGCAGTCATTTGACTGCTAGACATACATGGAGCGCCGAATCAAATGTAAACTTAGGGCAGTCAA
This sequence comes from Allygus modestus, assembly GCA_963675035.1. Lineage (NCBI taxonomy): Eukaryota > Metazoa > Arthropoda > Insecta > Hemiptera > Cicadellidae > Allygus > Allygus modestus. The sequence goes on along the minus strand of OY776111.1, from coordinate 384,677,386 downwards.
ATTACATGGGTTTTGATACACATAGTTACAATAAAAAAATTATGAAAATAAGTTAATAGTTATATTTATAACTTAATTTTGAGTAACAATACACGTTAAAACTTAAACATACTCTAACCTTTGAGGTGGCAGCTACTTAACCGAAATTCGTACGGCAGCTGAATAGATAGTGAGATTTATATATATATATATATATATATATATATATATATATATATATACATATATATAAATTTGAACGAATAGAGTTTTTGGCATCTGGGGACCTCAAAACAAAAAGTTATCATGGTCTCGGGCTTAAGTCTTACCATGAGACCTACGGTAATAGTTTCTTCCCTATAGGGGAAATTCGCTAAAAACTTATAAACTTCTAGAGAAAGACCAAACAACTGAGATAAATAACAATATATCTGAATTTATACAAGCTAATGCCAACTCAGAAGGCCTAAATAAATATTTGGTTGAGATGCTAATTAATAAGAACTACCAAACTCCAGTCTTCTATCTACTACCCAAAGTTCATAAAGGCGTTTTCCCACCGCCAGGACGACCAATAGTAGCGTCTACAGGATCACCAACTGAACGGATATCAGCATACATTGATACTTTTCTTCAACCATTTGTAAAAGAATCTGCATCTTACTAAAAAATTCTGATGACTTCATTGAAAAGTTAAAACATTTACCTCAACCCTTACCTCAAGGGATGCATTTAGTAACAATTGATGTTGTGTCATTGTATACAAATATCAATCACAATGAAGGTATCAAAGCTGCTAAATCTTTCCTCAATAAAAGAACGACAAATGCACAACCAACCACAGATTTCCTCACTACATTGATGACTTTTATTCTTACGTGTAACTGTTTTCGGTTTGAGGATAAACACTACCTTCAGCAGCTTGGAACTGCGATGGGCACTAGAATGGCTCCCTCATATGCTAACTTGTTTATGACAAAACTTGAAAGTGACTTCCTTAATACTCAACTCCTGAAACCTCTTTGTTGGATGCGTTTTATAGTTGATATTTTTATGATACGGTACTGAAAACTTTTTAGAATCACTAAACTCATTCAACAACCTTAAATTTACATGGTCCATATCATCGGAATCCGTCACATTCTTGGACATTGACGTTTTTATTGTGAACAACATAATTCAACACAAAATTAATATAAAACCAACCAACACTTTTCAATATTTGCATTACAGTAGCTGCCACCCACTTTATGTTAAGAAATCAATTCCAAAAAGTCTAGCAACAAGAGCTCAACGACAATGCAGTGAAGAAAGGGATGTGAATGAATACAAGATGAAAATAAAAAATGCTTTATTAGAAAGAGGGTACCCTGAACAACTGTTGAAAGAAAAAATTGAAACACGAAATCAACATGGTACTTCAACTGTGTTTGACAATGACGTCCCTAAACTCATAACCCAGTTTCATCCTGGACTTCACAAAATCAACAGTATTATGAAGATTGCCTTTGGCATTCTACAGTCTTTACCTCTGACAAACAATATCTTTAAATGTACCACCTAGAGTTGTCTTTAAAAGACCGCCTACTCTTAAAGATATTATTTCAAAACCTAAACTTCCCATGACAGAGCAAACAAGCGGAAAAGTCGCCGGATCGCATCCCTGCAAGAAACCCCGATGTCTTGTATGTAAACAAATTGAAGAATCGTCAACCATTAGTAGCAGCTCAACATCAAAAATATACAAAATACCAGGCAATTTATCCTGTGAATCAAAAAATATTGTATACCAAATAAAATGTAAAAATGCTCTAAAGATTATATTGGCTCTACAACAAACACTAAGAGTAAGGATGACGGGTCACTGGTTTGCATAGAAGCATCAGGATGAGACCAAACCCCTAGTGACACACGGAAAGAAACACGGTGACAGTTTCGAAAATACGTATCAAGTCAAGCCAATTAGACAAATCACCAAAAAGTTCAGTGTGTCGTCACTTAGCAGTCTCGAACAGGCATGCCAACTAGTGACCGAGTCAAAGTGCCCAAAAGGCCGAAACATTCGTTAAAGAAAAGAAAAAGTTACACAAAGCTCCAATTGTCTATCTATATATAAATAAATCACAATCCCTTTTTTTGACGTGACTCCATAACTCGAGAACGAGTGCACCAAATTGGACGATTCTTTTTTTGTTGTGTACCTTAATGCCAGGGGAAGGTTTGTATGAAAGAAAATTTTTAATCCACTCAACCATTATTTAGTAATTTGACTTAAAAAATTGTAAAAAATGCGTTTAAATTAACATTGGTGGAAAATGCTTTTATTAAACTGTGAGATACAAAAGAGATAATTTCCAATTACAAAGAAACTATCATGATTAAATATCAATCAAATACATTTCATGAAACATAACGTACTTAGTATTTAGTGAAAGGTTTTCCCCAAATGAGAAAAAGGGTTTATATTTATAATTCGTGAACAAATAAATCATTAATATAAGAATTTGAGGGACAACGTTCTCCTGTAGACTTATCCCAAACCATTAACAATTTATCCCCTAGATGGCAGCACCTGATATTTGAAAATTTCCAATGCCATTTGGTTTGATCATATGTAATCAATACTAAGATTTGAATGAGTTAAAAAACATGTGTTTATTTGTTTACATTTTGGTTTTTATTTTGTCAAGGATTTAGAAATTGTACTTAGTTCAAAGCTTTTTTAATAACCAAGGTAAAAAGTGTTATAATTTGAGCTGGAATCTTTTCATTTAACTGTGCTATAATGTGAACCAGAAGACTATAATAATGTTGTATACCAAAAAGCATTACAATAAACGAGTTTGTTTTTTTATATATTTATTGTTATTTATTCCATTTCACATTTAATATTCACATTAAAGACAGGACAACGTCTGTCGGGTCATCTAGTTTAATATATATAGACGTACAAATTTACTGTTTTTTAAAAACATATGATTTCTGATAAGATTTACAACACATGGTACTCAGTTAGTTGTTATCAAATATGTAGGTTATCTAATTTTATATCAAGTTCTGAAGATGGTGTAAACCGAAATATAAACTGTCTTTGTAGATAATTTTGGTTTTATGTGATTTTATATATATATATATATAAAATACATATATATATTTATATACATATATGTATATATGCATATTTGACTCTCGTAAAAAAGGTCCGATTTTGATGAAATTTGGTACAAACGTGTAAAGCAGCATTTATGACTTCAAGTTCGAAAACCAGACAGATAAAGCTATCCAAAGGGGGATTTTGGGGGGTTTTGTACCCTAAAAATGGGTTTTTTGAGTTTTTTACATACACTTTTTGAAAAAGTAAAATTTTATTTTTTACCATTGGAATCAGCTTAAACAGATGCACAATTCGGTGTTTTAATCATTGATCTACGTCAATTGGTTACTGAGATATTGAAAGTGCTAAACACAGTACGTTGTCCAATGTTATTCTTATGGAGGATAAGGCAAATTGTATATCTCGTTTATTTATCAACTTATTCTGACGAAACGTGGTATATTGCTTCATTTCATTGTGGTCTATTGATATTTGCACAAAAACCCATTTTTTGGTCGATATTTCCCGTAGCAGCAAACCTGCATACTCAGCCCCATGTTATTCTTATGGAGAATAATTAACGTGTTATCTCCTTTAATTATGAGCATAAATTAATAGAACATGTTATGTGGCTTTACCTAGTTTAGTTATATTGATATTTGTATAAAAGCCCATTTTTAGTGTTCCTTATTTCAGCAAACCTGCATACTGAACCGTCATGTTATTCTTGGGGAGAATAATTAAAATGTCATAAATCGTTTATTTATGAATGTATATTGATGAAACTTGGTATGTGGCTTTATGTGGTATTAGGATAAATTAATATGCATTGGAAATTCGCTGAGTATGCAGGTTTGTTGCTAAGGGGGTATTATATTATACCAGCTGTTCCCGCAGGCTTCGCCCCGCAAATAAATTATACAAACTATTACAGTTGTGTATGCTGCATTCTATGGTTAGCCCGTGGAACTCCTACGAATCAAGATCAGCTGTTTGTCTTTTCATTAGCTCAAACAAAAATGAATGTCTATAAGAAATACATGGGAACTTTGACGGGATCTCTGGTGGAGCCCTAAGGTCAGATCAGGATGAAAACTATTTAGTTTTCCTATTTTATGCCTAATGAATCAGTGTACCAAATGTCAGCTCTCTACCTACATGGGAAGGTGGAGAATTAGTGATGTGTGCGTCAGTCAGTCAGCCAGGGATTTGCCTTTTATGGATATAGATTTCATGCACCCTTAATTATTCTCATGTGCAAACTTCTATGGTGGTCCCGGGTTAAGGTCTCGTGAGGGGCATGCTAATAACCTCAACTTTTCATAGGAAATCCGCTAACGAATGCAAATCAAACTCTTTTGATGTTTAAAAACAATTTTTCATTGCTGATTGTTTATCCTATACTCTTATATGAGCAATGTTTGCTTTATTGGTTGGTTGGTTGCACAATTAATTATCTCGATAACTGCTCCGAGGATTTCCTTCAAATTTTGTAAATAACTAAGTTCTGGTATAAAATACGTTCTAGGCAGGTCTTATCCCCGGTAAAAATCAAATAATTCAAAAAAACGAAATTAAAAAGTTGAAAAAATTAACATTGGGCTTATGGAGTTAAAAAGCAATACAAAAGAATTGTATCAGCTGTTCATAATCAATCAGGGAACTGTCAAAGTAATACTAATGTTGTTTATGATTATGAAGATGTGGTTTCCTGAGAGCAGAGATTAAAACATTTGAGTGAAGATTACATATATAGAGAATTAAAATAAATCATATGAACATTGAGCTACAAATAACAACTTGAGTGACCTTAAAAATGAAGAAAAGAGGCAAATTAGTTGAAAACATTATCAGTAGGGAGAAGGGGTGAAATATTACTCCAAGTCATCTAAACAAACTGACTGGCTTTCCCCGAGCAAAGCTTGGCCCCCAGGTACTTTGTAATTATAAGGTAACTTTTGATCGTCAATAAACCCACAGTAATGAGTACACAGGTTTTTTTTACGATAGGAAAATGCATTATCCACCGTCAGGGTGTGGTGTTCACCCTAGTAGGTAGGACTCTCACCCACTAAAAACTATCGGTCCAAGCATTGGAAGCCCTCTCGGAAACGCTGTTGGTAATACTTCAAGAGGGTGCCTTCGTACGCCAAAGATGGCGTTGCAACCGCGATATCCCACCGGGTTTAGCTGCGTTACAAAACAAACAACGTCCATAGATCCAAACAGTTATGACATATTTTTCAGTACCTTTCTCGTATGAAGAAAAAAAAAACAGTTTGCTACAGTAAAAAATACTGGATGAAAAGAATCATAGCCGTAATCTAAAAACATTGATAACACAACATATAATGTTTCAATTTTTGTTACTTAAGTATAAAGATTATAGTAACTCTGAAATAATACTTGAGAATAATTTCAATATAATATTACATTCAAATTTATAATACTAATAACACAGTCAACTGAATTTAGTACAAATTAATACAAATGCCGATAAAGTGCATCAGCTAACAAAACAATTGTCATTGTTCAAAACATACAAGGACCGCCTGTCAGCAACGTCATGTTTGTGTCAATTTGATAAATGGTTGAGTGGACACTTGCATTGTGACTAATGGAGTTTTACATTTTACGCAATTTATGTTTGATATTCATCTCGTTGTTTGGTCTTTTTATAAGTTATACAAAATCTAGTCAACATCAAAACTCTGAATTAGATGTCAGTAGTCTACGGTTATCGTTTTGGATCTCGGGTTCAAAATCCGGGATATCCACTACTATATATGTGTCCTAAAAATGTGCTTAGTACAATATATCTTACAAAACTGGCATAAAAATATAAAAAACAACTCTTTCTTTTCACTCGATATTTTCTATGGGATTCTTCCCAGGGTAAAAATACTTAACTGAATTAATTCCAACTACTCTTCTTACCTTCACACGTCTTGTAAAATCGTTTACCCTACAAGGTCTGACTTGGAATCCAGCTCCGAGTTACCGTGCTATTTAGAAATCAGTTACTTTCCCGGAACATGACAATTTATAGTTATCTCCTGAAGGTGCTCAGAACTCTTCTTTGATTCAATTTACCATGCACTTTTAGTTACACTTTAAAATAGATACTAGTTACGATACGATAGATACTAGATACGAAAACACCTACTGAAATACTTTAAAAAAATACTTGAGTTTTCTTAATCCTCACTGGTAAAACATAAAATGTAATGTATCTCGTATCACGGATTGAGCATTTTATTATAATTGTGTAACCTGTAGATAATGCAATTTATCGTAATATTGAAAACTAACTCGCTTTTTTATCTAAGCTAACTAAATTTACATTTTAAAACTTCAAATATGGCTGGTAAAATTAAAGAAAAGCAATTTCAAAGACAATACTCTACATACTCAAAGATATGGTTTATATCAAAATACAACTTTTGTTAGGTGTTCCGTATAACGCTGGTATCCAGTACTACAATGTTACCAAAAACCACTCAAGCATTTTTATCCCGTCTAAATAAATTATTCTTGTACCCAGACCATGACTAAACTAACATCTTCAATGGGGGTTTAGAATTAAACAAAGTATGTGGCTTTATCTAGATTTGTATGCTGCGTTAGTACTGACTGGTGAAAAATGTGCAAAGATAAAACACTAGAAAGAGAATAAATATGATACATTTATAACAAATAGCTAAAGAATGTCTGGTACACTGGAGGCTTAGTAGGTTCAACTGCTGTGACGGGTAGGATTGTCTTGTCACCACTTTTGTGTTTTATTCCTTGTTTGACATTTTACTACATACTTGTGTATGATAAATTTACAATGAAACGTTAAGTCAAATAATGAAGTTCCAATACATCGTACAATTGTTACGTTTTTACTTAATAAACGTTCTGAAAAATGAATTTCAGTAGTAAATTGAACAAATATCTCCTCTTTTCATGATTTCAAAAAGAAATCTTTCATTAGTATCTTTCAAAGAACAGTACACAATTTGTCTGTTATTGACAGCTTTGTGCTCTCTGTGTGACACGCTCTGTTACTGAGAATAGTCATTATTTGGGATGTTTTTGGAGTAAGTTAGGAACGTTACTGAACAATCATGGTAGGAAGAGAGTAGTGAAAATATTAAAAAAATGATTTCACGAAATATGTCCCCACTTTTACAAAAATGGAACCCGCTTTGGTTAATAAGCTGGTTACTAATTTGAAATAGAATTTACTCTTTTAAATTAAATTGCGTAAAACACTTATATTTTAACAAGTTATAATTACCAAGTATATTATTACTAAATGATTCAGCCTATGTAGACATTTAAGATGTATAATAGCCAACACAAATTTTAAACAAACAAAAACAATTTTTAACTTTGCACAAGAATTATCTGATGCATAAATTTGAGTATTTTATTAGTTTACTTTTATTTTTAAAGATAAAGATTTGTTAATTACTAATTGTAATGGATAAAACTGGTTTTGGAAATATGTTTGGTATCGCTAGTTCTGGTCGCGAATGTTCTAAATATGTAGGACCAATAAAGTTGTTAAAGACCTAAGGATCTTCAACCGGTAACTATAATCAGACCCCTCAGTTTTTAGAGAGTTATAGCTTTGTTAATTCATATGTATATTTTGTTTCTTATTATATTGGGATTATGGCACTTAAAAATAAAAAACCTATAAATTTAAAATATAACCTTGGAATGGATCGTAAAGTTTATTTGCATGTAAAATAATCAGTAATCAGGTACAGGGTGTGAACTAATAGTTCCGTGAGCAGATTTAAATATACAAATGCTTGCAATATTTGGGTTTATTATTGTCAGCCCTAATTTCAATTGACTATCTGTTAGAAGCTAAGTATGAGAAGTAGATAATTATGTTTTTAATAACATTTAACGTATGACCAATCACTTTTATTTGGAGTCATAAACTACATCAGTTGTGCTGTGAAGCAATTCAAAATCAATTTAAACTACTATAAACTGGTAGTAATTTTTGAAAGACAGGTTATTATTTACTGGGAGCAAAACAACCTCACCGTACTATAATTGTACAAAGTAATAATATAAGCACTAATAAAATAAAATAATATAGAATAAAGTAATACAGCATTCATAAAAATATATTTTTAAAATAAATCAAACAATGACGATCTCGAACATATTTTTTGTTGTATTGATGAAAAATAGTGTTCAGTACTTTCAGACAAAACAATCGATCAAGATGAGAGTTGGGGCCATCACACTTATATATGAATTTGTATTATCTTTCTATTTTGTAACCATCAACTCCATCAACCATGAAAATGAACTTGTACATGACATCCATTTAATCAAGAATATGACTTTACAATGAATATCGACCCATACAAAAACCATTGACTTTGGTAATATAAATTCCTGTAAAAATGGTGAGTTATTTCTAATTTCAGTGAAATAAATCTATTTGTTACCATTGTGAAAACTTTATAACTGTTTTAGTGAATTTAACATTGGTCTAATAAAGCAACCAGCTTTCCCTTGTCATTTAACTATTTGTCTAACTATCTTAGTTCCTAAATAATTAATCAATGTGCCATAATAGATAATCGTTATGCTGCATTCTATGTTATGTTTATTTTCCTAGTTTGTTCCATGCAATATGGAACTGGTTCTTCAATAGCCTACATCCCTTTCCAAAAGATTTAAAATAATTTTGATACACTTTCATAAAAATCAAATAGTATTTACTTATATACTATAGAATTTTAAATATTCTTTATTTCCATTTTATGTTTTGAATTATACTTATTTAATCCTTATTTAATTACACTGACTATTGTATTACACTGATTGCTTAGTTTGATTTTATATGTTTACTTATAATAGTATTCCATTTGCTTATGTTATCGCATACTGCAATTTAAGAGAGTTCACTATCTTAACCGATGGAATATTTTCTTAGAGTAAAATATAAAATATAATTTCCAACGAATTTTTAAATTGCAAAAGCTTTTGAAATATAAACAAAAATAAAATTATATTAGTAAACTCAACACGTTTTATAAACTCAATAAGTTTAAAATTACGCAAATTCATCATTAAGTACGTACAAAAAATATCTTACAGCAATGCAAAAAGGTTTTTCATAGCATTCAACTAAAACAACCCACGAGTGTTTAATTTAGCAAAAATCTAGCCCGTACAGCAATAAAGGGAAGTTGAAGGCTACAATCCGTGAATATGCACCTTTCAAACAACGGGAGTAATAAGCCGAGTTTAGTATTTGTCTTGCTGATTAAATTTCCTAGGTTGTAAAGCTTACAGACACACTACTGTATTCCTTACAAGTTGATTACAACTGCATAGTAATGTTTCACCTTCCAAAGCCACAAATTATTTTGATACTGTCACAAATGTACGACAACTGGCCAAAATTGTCAACTGGCCAATTCTACCGTCGCTGGCCAAAAGTGGAAGGCGTGAAAACCGTATGGGTAAAATATGAAATATGAATATAAAAATAGAAATTGAGCCGTCTACTCCCTATTTTAAACTATTTACAAATATTAATAATTATAACAAGTGTATTAAATGACCGTTTGTTGCTAAACTAGATACAAGTTTTTCTTTACGTAACATAATATTAAGCGTACTGTAAATGGCTGAATCTTGTACTTTCTCTCTGTTTTTCGTACATAGCGAACAGATTTGTGATGCTAATTCATGTTTTATTATGCCAGAAGATAATAAACATCAATCCAAATTGTATAAAACTAGGAAGTGGTGTGTATCTAGGTGCAACATCAGGAACTCCCACATCTTCACAAAACCTACTTCTTGGTTAGAGGCAGCAGAAAAACAAATATTTCCTCTAAAAGCAAAGTCAACATTTTAACGAAAACTTTCTCCACATACGATGAATGTAAAACGATTAAAAGTAAAAAGGAACGCCCAACGGATATAGTCACAGCTGCGACTCCACATTATACTTTCTAAATCGCTCCAAACGTTAACGAAAATCGCGACACTTCAAAACTGTATATTAATGTTGACCATCTAGGGAAGAAGCTTGGTATTGTTCTTTTTCTGTTCTCTCTCATTTGATTCCTTTGTACGACTTTGCTTTGTTCCATTGTTAATTTCAGATATTATCCGGTATGACCTGATTTTCTATCATATTATGTTACTTCTAGAATGTATTAGGTTATCAGCCTGTTTATTACTATGTTGTCAAGGATAAAGAATAATTCACTGGTTGGCCCAGTTTAAGTAGATTTTCCTGACAAAAAAATGAAACAAAATACGGGAAAAACAAGTACTTATTTAAGAATAGTTGAGAATTTTTAATATAATTGAAAGGATTTTAATTTACAATCATTACAAGTTAAAATTATACAAACCTAAATGATAAAAATATTACTAGATCTAAGCAGTGGTGACTACTGAATGAAGGCATGTTTGCATTGTGTAAGTTTTTAAGTAACACAAAGTCACGTTTTAAGGAATAATATCAACTTAAGTTTGTATATTATTAGATTTTTCGTAAACGAAAAGCTTATTTATAAAACCGACAACCCTACCTTACACTTGGAAGTTAAATAGTTTCTTTCTTACTTTACTAATATTTTGACTATCAAATTCTATGTTTTTATAATAATATTTAGTACAGAACCACTTTCCTATCATAAACAATATTTTTATATTTTATAGAGGTATTTATTTTTTTAGCCACTAACATCTTTTAACTTTGAGTCCTGGTTTTTAACGCTTCTTCATTAAAATAAAATTGTGTATTTGTTTTACTCTTTACTATATTAGGCTTAAGTAGTTACATAAATACAATAAGTTTTTTTTTTTTTATAAATTAAATTTAAGTTGTATTTATTTTTCTTAATTTTCAATGAATTCAAGTCACAAAACACATAGAACCGAAGTAAACTAGTCAATAATATTATGGAAATTGTTTACTTATATTAATAAATCAAAACGAGGCAACCCCTCAGCTTAAATTATTAAATTCAGAAATTTCGTGTTATTGCATTTTGAAACTCCAACATGAGACGAAAAAAGAATTCAGCTTCTTGAAGAGTCATGTTCAAGATGCGGTGATTATATCGGACGGTTTGAAACTACAATAACTTGGTGATAAGTTTTAAATGTTTCTACAAAGTAAAACATAATAAATCCCATTTGAGAAACAATACCATCAATTCATTAAGTTTATGTATTAGGGCTCAAAGATTCATAAAAATTTGTACATTTTTGGCTCATATTTCCCAATTATTTCACGATGGTTATTAAAAGACCTCGACCTACAGTTTGAAATCTGATGGAATATGTTTTCTGAGAAGTGACTGTATATTATCAATGTTTCTGGGTAACATTAACAAAAATAATGTTATATCAGTATTGGACCCAAACGAGCCCAAACAAACACAAACAAACGTGCTTTGGAGTGACACGTAGCAAAGTTTTGGTTACCTGGAATCTGAATCAATCTTAGTTTATACTTTGTTTTACTAATTGTCATATAATCTTGACATTATAATGAGCGACGCATACGTAATGCTTACGATGTAATAACAATCATGCGAGCTATTTGATTGCAGCCTACAGCCATTTAACACGATGGCTTAATTACAGTAAGTCGCCTGAAGGATAATAGGCTACTGAACTAGCTTGTATTATGTTTACATTCATAAATTGGATTATTGCATTAATATTGTTTATGATATGGAGGATGGAAAGAAACGTGTATATCATAACTACAGGAAGACTCACATTAAATGCATTAAATTTTATGAAACAAAAGCATACTTCGGTTTCAAAAGTGGAGGCATTGGTTACCCTTTCCGTACGGCGCACTGCAAAGGTCCGCATCAGGATTTCACTACACAGTGGATTCATAAGCCCTTAAATTACAGTTTAAAAAGACTTTAAAGAAGACATATATAGTGTTTAAAAAAAGTCCGTCCCCCCCTTTAATTTTGTTGTTTGTTAAAACAAACTAATCACCCTTGGGGAACGATACTTACTTAACCTAAAGTATCTTTTGACGTTTTTGGAAATTTTGAGTGTCCCCAAAAATGCGGGATTTTGGGGGCAACTCAAAATTTTCAAACGTAAACCCCTTTTGAGTGACCCCTCATTTTAAAGAGCTTTAAAAAATAAGCGAATGGTGGAGGTTGGAGGTCTGTAACGTGTTTCTACCCAAAATGGCGGCTTGTCAAAATTTTGAACACAACTCATTATTGAAACCTTGCGTCTAAGACTTTTGGAGTATTAATTTCACCTTTGATGACTTAAAACTGGAACGACTCTTGAAGAAATGCGATTAAATAAAAAAACTGGTCTCTTTTGGTGATATTTAAAATTTTGAGTTTCCCGCAAAAATGGTGGATTTTGGGGGCAACTAAAAGTTTTCTGATTTAAACCCCTTTTGAGTGACCCCGCATGTTAAAGAGATTTTTAAACCTAGGTGAAGGGTGACAGTTAAAAGTAAATTTAACCTCTTCAAAAGGGGTTTACATTATGAAATTTTGAGTTTCCCTATAGCGCTGACTAGCAGGCTATAATTTTTCTTGAGGGTGATAAGAAGTGGTGATAAAAAATAAATAAAAGAAATTAATAAACTCTTCTTGTATTTATTTAAATAAACAAAATAAAACTTTTTCTTCTCAAACAAAACAGTTCAAAATTCAAAATAAAATTAAACTTGGTTTTGCTTATCACTTCTCTTCTTCAAAATAAAGATTAACTGTTCGAGCCTTTTTTTTAATATTACTGGATTTTAATTATAAATCTTCCTTTAGTTCTTTAACAGTCTGGCTTTAAGCATGTCTTCAACCCAAGTATAATTAAAGATAAATCCAAGAAAGAAACGCTTCCAACCCTGAAAAAGAAATAATTGTTTTACAGACTGTTCCCCTTTTTTGAAAAACAACAAATGAGAAATTGGAGCAATTATTTAAACTGAAACTCTAAATTTTAAAACAACTTTGTACCTTCCAATCTGAAGAGATTAACGTTTCGTTAGGCGACGTACGACACACACACAAGACCAATGGTCAACGTAAAATGCCGTAGCCTCCCAGCGATCGTGAATATATAACCTTGGCATATAAACTTCTCGAAACAGGGGACGCCGGCCGTCACGTGACCCAGCTCCAGTCCATTCCAGCCAGGCAAGGATTTAAATGATAGTCTCCAACTCTTTCTGACCTACCCGAACAAGAAAATCGCGATCTTGCCTTGACTTGCAAAACCAAGTAGCACCAGCAATTCTTATTTGCAACTGTCAGCAATTATTCACAAAACATCTTTTATATTTGTATACATTAATTATTTTAATATATAACAAATAGTATATTTAATTATATATAGCGTTTCAATTACAATTGGGACGCTATATCTCCCAAAATCCCCCATTTTTGCGGGTTCTCAAAACCTTATATATTACAAAAAGAGACCAGTTTTTTTATTTAATAGCATTTCTTCAAGAGTCGTTTCAGTTTTAAGTCCCCAAAGGTGGAATTAGAACTCCAAAAGTCTTAGACGCCAGGTTTCAAGAATGAGTTGTATTCAAAACTTTTACAAGCTGCCATTTTGGATAGAAACATGTTACAGACCTCCAACCTCCACCGTTAGTAGAGGCAATATGGGGAGTCTGGGAAAGCTGAAAAATAATTGTTTTTTAATCAGAAGTGACGTTTGAGTGACGTGGTGATGACGTATGTGTGACGAGAAGGTGTGATGACGTCACGGCGATGACGTATTGGTGTGACGATACACATACGTCATTGGATGTGAGGTAATGTGAAAGCGGGTGGATTTATATTCGTTAAGAAACGGTTTAGTTACGTCGGTTTGCGACTTGAAATGGCCAACTGTCCATTTAAGTCGGTTTGTGACTTGAAATGGCCAACCGTCCATTTAAGTCGGTTTCGACTTGAAATGGCCAACCATCCATTTAAGTCGGTTTGTGTTATCTTATCTTATCTTATCTTATCTTATCTTATCTTAGATCTAGATCTTAGATAAGATAAAAATTTTTTCTGGGGGCTCCGCCCCCAGACCCCCCCTTGCTTCACTCCCCATCCCACGCCATAGAGTCCCCCTCCACTATTAACCCCCGCCACATTTACAGCTTAGCACAGAATCGCGCGTTACGATCCATTCACACTCCTGATCTTAGCCGCAACGCAACCATGGCTCGCAACTTACAACCGATCAAACGCCCTGCTCACTCTTCTGACGAGGACTATTCGGACGAAGAGGGTCACAGACGTCGCAGGAAACAGTTCAAGTTCTGCCAAACTAGACCGACGGCTGCAACTACTCCTGTGGGGAGAGCGAAGATTCAAATAAAGCGAGACATCTTCACTTACCGACAGATCATCCAACTCATGGACATCTTGGACCGCTACCGACACCTTGCCGATCAGATGATTATCGAAGTTAGTAGCGGAGATCACTTCCACCTCATCCTCCAACATCAACACTTGGACACAGTCGACGCTAGCCTACGCCGACAACTACAACTACGACAAATTCTTCGGGTCGTCGCTTCCATCCCCCCACACTAAATCCAGGACTCCACTCCTTCTACAAACGGCCTTTATCAAGGCCACCACTTATATCATTCGTTGTCAATCAGCCTAGCAACCATACATCATACTAAACCTACATTGCGTACATTTCAATCCAGATTCTCAGGACTTAGTCATTTAACATCAATCATTTTGGTGGCCTTTACAAAGGCCATTTTTACAAGTCTCAATTATTTTTACTTTCACAGTCTTAGACGATTCCTTTACAAGTCTCAGCCTCACATCTTGTTACTTCTTTTACAGGAGGAGTATTCAACATTTTCTGGACTTTGTCATTTATCCAACTTCAGTTTAGTGGCCTTTATAAAGGCCGTTTTAATAAGTCTTAATTTTACAACTTTCGCGGTAACAAAGAATAGTTATTCAGTTGTCGCTATGAATGTTTTAGGGGACTTTAAATAATTATAATTTATATTCTCCAAACATGTTCAAACGTGTTCAAGGTCATTTCAATACTTTAAAAAAAAGGATCTTGACTGTGGCGGATTGCCCTGCCGACCAGTCAAGAAGGGTCAGTTCATTCGTGGCGGTTTGCCCATGCCGACCAATTGAACTGCTTAGGGTATGGGTGGACCGCAGAACTCCACACTGCGCGAACCACCCGGGTTTGTTTTTGGGGTTGTGATGGGAATAGGGTAAGGAACAGAGTTTAACTTGTACAAATCAACAAACTGTGTTAGTGTTAGTGGAAAACCAGCGAAGCCATGCAAGACAGAAAAGGATTGTACAGAGAAGAATAAGAGATCGGCGCTGAGTTTAACGATCCAGATCCATTGCCCACCGCACTGTTCACCCAACGCCCGGAGCAGTGCTGACCACACAGGGGGACTTGTCTCAGGCCTTGTGCGACGCAGAAGGTGTTGACTCCGCCTCGGGACCCGGCGGAGATCAGCGTAGAGATGGCGGCCGATAGCAAGTGAGACCTACATATGTGGTGCTCGCTATATCACAGAAGTTCCAAGCCCGGGGTACCACTGCAGGGATTGCGGTACTATAAGACCTCCGTGGATGTTCAGCTTCTCTCCGATGATCTCCGCTGTGCCCCGCTTCTCTGGAGCTGCTCTGGACTGGTCCCGTGTCTGCATGCCGAATGATTCGAGTGGAACGAGCGTCCCGGTTTTATGAACTTTTCCGCTGGTCAGCAGAAAATAACCTCACCTCATTGGTTGAACTGTTTGAACAATGAGAAGCCGGCTTGTGCTAGTGAGTATACCGCTGTTCTTAAGCGAATCACTTTTGCTCACCCTTTCGTTACGGACGCAACTGCATCATGTTCAGGAAGCAGACCCGGCCTAAGATGGTTGACATGCCTCGTCGGGAACCATCGTTCCAGCTTTCCAGCTCCAGGCCCCACAGTGTCACACCTCGGTCATCACTCCGGCAGCCTCGTCAACGTCCAGCTCCAATCCCAGCCCCAAAGAGCGAGTCCGTGACAGGGCAGCCTCGTCAACGCCCGGCTCCAACACCAGCGTCAAAGAGTAGACCCGTCGATGTAATTCCTCGACGGGTAAACATATCGACTTGTGCCCGGGAACCGTTCTCTTTACTTAGAGAAATTCTCTCGGACAAGACGAGGGATCTGGAACCTGAGAAGAACTATACGGCCCAGATCCCTGTTATCGATGAGCCGAGGGAGATTCGTCGGCCGAGCTTCGAACCGGCATTCCCTGGGTTCAAGCTCCACCGCCTGTGGAAACTGCAGCCGGGACTTTATTGTCTGCTCGGATGGGAAAAGCCTTCGCGGGAGCTTTTGTTGCGCCACCGCAACTTTGTCTTTAGAAGTTACCTGCCGAATGGAGTGATTGAGCCACCGTACGAGACATTAAAGACCTACTTGGAGGTCGAAGAGCCGGAAGATGGGCAACGACGTCGGCGTGTCACCGTCCAATGGGTGTCACTGTAAACAATGACACTGATAAAAACGGCCTTTTTAAAGGCCACCAAAAATTTCAATCGTTTGACACTCAGTAGCGTAAAACATATATTTTGTTTTACCCCCAGTCTTACTCCTGCTGTAATGAAGTTTTGTTATAAGTCCCATGAGGTTTCAATAAAGTTTGTTGGTATTTTGTACGGTACGGTACTTAGTTACCGACTTCAACAAATATGGTTTGACCGAGAATTTTAATCGTTCCTCTGTCAACATAGTTTGTTCAAATGGGTAAGCGCTTGGACTGGGACATTAAATAATTAAAATGGCCTTTCTCAAGACCACTAAATAAAACGCTGAGTCAGTGTTATTAGTGCGCACCAACAAGAGACCTGCAGCGTATCCTATACGGTACGTAGCGTCGCACCTTAGAGACCAATGATTAGTGGGGCTCAGGACATCCTGCTTGCGCTGAGAAGAGAAGATGGAAACTACGGTGGAAGAAATCTTCGCTGAGATGATTGAGTGACGGGCTCCACTAGCACCGATATCCTCACTCCGGCCGCCTCGTCAACGTCCAGGAGCCTCGCAGAGGTGTGTTCACTTCGCTTTGGACTGTCCAGCTCCGAGACCAGTGGCAAGGAGCAATCCTGTCACTGTAATGGATTGTGTTGCGGCTACTCCACGGCGAAAGCTTCAGAGGCTGGAGCGGCGCTTCTACACTCCACTTGGGCAACTACGCCATGGCGAACAGAATCGACGGTTGTGGCGGATGAAACCCGGCCTGTACGAATTGCTATTTTTCGTACGCCAGGATGGTGAGGCTACTCTGCGGGAGGTTGGTTCCTTGGAGCTGACGAGAGTTCGCCTGCCAAGGAGAATGGAGTGGCCGTGGAAGTCGACGCATCTGAAGATTCACGGGCCGGGGGAGGACCCTTCGTATCCCAGAGGGAAGGCCGAATGGGTCCGTCGCTAGATCATCTCAAAAAACGGCCTTTTTAAAGGCCACCAGATTTTTCAATCGTTTTTGAACTCATGCATTTGCAAAGTTTTATTATAAGTCCCATGACATACTGGGTGTTGGTAATCTGTACGGTACGTAGTTGCCGACTCTAAATAATATATTTTGACCAAGAACTTTGTTCATTATTCGGTCAACACAGTTTATTTAGTGCGCTTAAAATAAATGTTATGGGGCTTAACAGCCATAGCTTGGAGTAAAGAATAAAATGAGTTGTGTTTGCAAACACAAACAATTCCACGTTTCTAACATAGAGTTACATTCGGGCTAAGATTGGAGATACGTAGTTGCCGACTCTAAATAATATATTTTGACCGAGAATTTTGTTCGTTATTCAGTCAACACAGTTTGTTTAATGTACCTAAAAACAAATGTTATGGTGCTTAAGAGTCATAGCTTTGAGTAAAACATAAAATTGCTTTCAAACACAAACATTTGCAAGTTTCTAACGTAGAGGCACAGTCGGTCCAAGATTGGAACATAAAAACGGCCTTTATCAAGGCCACCATTTTTAGTACTTAAATTCAACTGACCAATAGGAGAAGAGTGCTGTGTCAGCAACGCCTATATAATGAGAGAGTAGTGCGATGTTTCCTCATTCCTCCACTGAGCTGATTGCTGATCTGATCTCCAAGTCATGGACTCTTCTGAGACTTCTACAGCTGTAGAATCCATCCTGGCTGAGAACAAGGTGAAGTCTATCTTCGATCCGCCGGACGCACCTTCTACATCCACAAGCGTGGTTTCGCCGCCAAGTCCCCTGCACTTTGGAGCACCGACAGCAGAGTCATCGGATGAAGATAATAGGAAATTCATTTCAAAACATGACCCCTTCGTACCGAAGGCAACTTCATCCTCCAGCACACCAAGAATATCATTGAAGAAGACACCACGGGTAAGAAATGCGCCCAAGTGTACCCACCAATTTAAGAGAGGGCCGAAGAAGGGTGAAGTGTGTGCAGTCTTCTGCAAAATAGGAGAAAAGTTCTGCGCTAAACACAAACCTGCAGAGAAAAAGCCGCCAGCATCTAGTTTTGACTTTGAAACTATAGCTCAGGAGGGAAAATTCCGAAGATTGAAAGTTTCCAAAAAATATAAACTCCTACAAATTAAAGAGCGCAAAGTAATTTTGGAAAACAGCGGAAGAATCCTAAAGGTAAGACTGCCTGGATATTTGCAACCAATACCCAAGACTGGGTCATACTTAGTATTTCAAAGGGCGGGCAAAGGCGAACTGGCAAAGGCGATGTGGGAGTGCGTCTAGATTGGATCAGCAGCTCAGAAACGGCCTTTTTCAAGGCCACCAATTGTTTCACTCGTTATAGTACTCACAGTGTGCTAACTCTGTTGTCTTTCACAAACAAAGTATATTATGTAAAATCCTACAACATAATTAACCTACATTGCGTAGCTTTCCTTCCAGTCAACAATGGTCGAGACCAGTCGTAAACCTTGGTGGAGAATTCAAAACGGCCTTTTTAAAGGCCAAAAATTGATTAACTCGTTATAGTACTCACAGTGTGCTAACTCTGTTGTATTTCACAAACATAGTATATTATGCACAATCCTACAACATAATTAACCTACATTGCGTAGCTTTCCTTACAGTCAACAACGGTCGAGACCAGTCGTAAACCTTGGTGGAGAATTCAAAAACGGCCTTTTTAAAGGCCAGCAAATGATTAACTCGTTATAGTACTCACAGTGTGCTAACTCTGTTGTATTTCACAAACAAAGTATATTATGCACAATCCTACAGCATAATTAACCTACATTGCGTAGCTTTTCTTACAGTCAACAACGGTCGAGACCAGTCGTAAACCTTGGCGGAGAATTCAAATACGGCCTTGTTAAAGGCCAGCAATTGATTCACTCGTTATAGTACTCACAGTGTGCTAACTCTGTTGTTTTTCACAAACAAAGTATATTATGAGATGAAATAAACTGATAATGCAAGCTGCAGACTGAATTAATATTTACATCTCTCGTTTTAGTACTCAAATTGAGCTAACTGTGTTGCCTTTCACAAACGAATTATATTATAAGATGAAATGAACCGATAATACAAGCTGCAGCCTGAATTAATATTTACAACTCTAGTTTCATCGATTCTTTGCATTCAAAACAAGATTTTGTTTGTTTGTTTGTTAGGTTGACCTTGAAAATAATAAAAGCATTGTCAGCAGTTAAGATAAGAGACTGCTGAAAAGCATTGTCAGTAGTTAAGATAAGAGACTGCTGAAAAGCATTGTCAGCAGTTAAGATAAGATACTGCTGAATATGCAGTAGTTATTACTATAAATAGAGGCGTTCTGTAGAGTTGATCACATCCATCTGCGACGTTTACCTGACAACATGGTCTACGAGATTGTTCACCACCAAACAGCGAGAAGGGTTAAACGCTCTCCTCTGTGGCTGAAAACATTTTACCTCCGTGTTCCGATTTATTGGACGACGGAGATAACTCAAGAATACGACTTGTGGAGAGTTTCTGAGGCTCTAGACAGTATCAGGGCCGACTGCCGAGCGACTACTATTAAATTGACAACGTCCGACGTAGGGTTCTGGATGGCGCCTACTCCTCTGGAAGATGACTTACCCTTCAAGACCAACGTCATCAAAGACCTGAAGCGTTTGCTGCGGCTTGGCCAAAGGGTGACTCTCACCGTCATCGTTTCTTGAGGACGTATCCTGCAGACCCACAACGCCATCTCAAACTCCACCTTCTGAGGGCAACTACAAACGGCCTTTTTCAAGGCCACCATGAATTTCACTCGTTTTAACTAAGCTAAGCGTCTTATTTGAACCATACCAATTATTTATCTTTTCGATTATTAATGTTTCTACTAATAATGCAATTAATAATTACCAACACATGGTTTTTAAAATTTTTAGTTGTACAAAACACATGGTGGTTTCTTAATTTTACCTCAACTAACAATTGAAATTTATGATATTAAGTATGCACAAGTGTATCTCTTTCTCTCTCTCTCTCTCTATATATATATACATTTTTTGAGATAAAAACCTATGTTTACGGTTTTTCTACCATAACTTAGCACTTTTTTTACTGACTAAAACCTAATGCTCTTATTCGTTGTTTATTTTTGCTTGCTCATCACAAAATTCCCCTATAAATAAAGGTAAATAGTAGTCACCGGTCATTCATATCCTCTCTACCATCATGGCACCACTAGACATCCCTCACCACTGGAAGCAAATTGGAGAAATAATTGAAAATGTCTTACAGGAAGATGTGGAGGAGATTGAAGATACTAGCGACTCCGAAGACCTGACCAACTCCGATGACAACACATCATCACTAGATGTCTCTGACATAGAAGATGCAATAGCATTTGTTCTTCACGAGGATTATCCGGAGTCAGTCGCCGACAGTATTGAATTTTATCTCCTGTCCGAAGATGAGGATGACAACAGGACTCCTGTCCTACGTGATGTTCCCGATGCAAGGCGGAGACTATTCGATAGTTCCAGTGGTGAGGAAGACGATGATGGCGTTGCATACCTGAGCGACTAATTAGAGAAGTCCGTTTCAAACGGCCTTTTTCAAGGCCACCAATTGTTTCAATCGTTTTAAAACTCAGCCGAATTCGCAATGTTTTTTTTCCTTAAACTAAAAAAGCCACAAGCAGAGTATAATAAACGAATCTAAAAATGGTAGCCGTTAAAACGGCTGTTTGGATGTGTTTTTCAACTGTATAAAGGGTTTATTGTTCAACAATGATGTCATCATCTGATAGATAATCTGCCCCTACTAATCTTTATAATGCAGCCATTACTTCTCTGGATTGGATAGTTGTTCTGCTTGATACAACGTTAACCTGTACTGGTTGATCATCACTTTCTTGTCTTTCCGTGGGTGTTAATGATAATTGAAAAGGTGGTGTTGTGGAGGATATATCTGGGACCTGTATAGGCTGCTCCATAATTATGTTGTGGTTAGTAAGCTTTTAGCAATACTAATTTATAATTTCATTTATGTTTACTTTTTAAATGAATGAACCAATGGCAATGAAAGTGATGAAGTTAGCAAAAATATAAACCAATAGTAATTCAATGCTGAGGTCAGCATTTGCTATAAAACTAGAACATGTGAAAAATGGCTCTCAATACTACTTTTGGAGCAGTCTATAACACACTGAGAAATTTATTCAATCACAATGTACTATTGTCAACGTTGTAATGAAGATTTCATAAATGAGGATTTATATATATATATCACTGTGAAATTTACCATAATGCTACTAATAATGCATTATCCGATTGTGAAGACCATCCCGATTTCTTACACTTCCTTGCTGACACTGAACACTCTACACGGCAGAGCAGACCAAGCGTAATTGCATATGCACCTCCTAGCAAACAAAACTCAGTGGATCCTGAAGATGAATCCTCACCCTCTACTTCTAGAGGGACTGCGAACGAAGATGCTACGTTGTGAGTCAACATTTTAGTGGAGGCGTTTGACAGATCTGTCGTTCGACATTACAGAATAAATAACATCAATACACTTGAACTACAAATATTTCTGACCCTCGTTAAAGATGTTATAATTGCAAAATTAAATTATGAACTTAACCGTTTGAATTTCATTAAATGTGGATTACTATTGGACACAACATTTAATAATGTAGAAGGAGAAATATCCAACAGAGGGTTTCTTTCTAGAAACCGAACTATCATGGAGACGTCAAATTTAGATGAAATAATTGATGAATGTTTACAAGAATTGGTGCTTAAAATAACTGAACATGAAGCTCGTGGATCCGGATGGTCCTTGCTCAATGTAAACAACCTGGATTTACGAGTTCATAAACGTGGATACGGTGAACGTGGCAGCAGTTTTATTCCATTGCCAGCAAAGATTAAAGATAATAAATCATGTATTAATGTTCAAAACAATGACAATGAATATTTTAGATATTCCATGTTGGCGAAATTTCTTGTTCATGAAGGTGTCCAACATCCTGAACGACCTAATAGAAGATATCAAGAACTAAATGGTAGATATAAATTTAATGGATTAAACTACCCAGTGTCATTGTCTGATATAGGAAGTTTTGAAAAACGTAATGCAGGTGTATCTGTTAACGTGTTTGGACTGGACAGAAGAAACAATGTGTACCCGTTAAAAGTGGTACCACGTGAATTGACTGACCATACTGATTTACTGTTACTAAAAGATGAAACTGTTTCACATTATGTGTACATAAAAGATTTCACTAAGCTCATTCACTATCAGCTCACCAAAACAAAGTCACCAATAACAGTGTGTAAAAGATGTTTCTGTTTTAAAAATATCTCTATAAATAGAGGAGGTCGTAGTTGGCTGACGGAACACTCTAAACTTTGTGGAGATCATGCAGCAGCAAAAGTTATTCTTCCAACTCTGAATAGTTCTATTCTAAAGTTTAGAAATATCCATCACCAGTATCGCATCCCAATTGTAATTTACGCAGATTTTGAATCGTCATTGATACCAGTGGAAAATGTGGATCCTGACGCAGCAGACAGTAGGAAATACCAAAAACACGAGCCAAACAGCTATTGTCTTTTGGTAAAATCAACACTTTCATACGAGCATCTTCGGCACTACGATATTCCAACGGAGCCAAAGCTTTACCGTGGGGAGCAAGCTGCAACACGATTTGTTGATGATCTATATGATATTGCTGAAAAATTATCTACCCTCTACAGTTACATTGTTCCTATGGAAAATCTCACTGACCTTCAAGAACTATGTCATCAAATGGAGGACATTTGTTACTTGTGTAAACAGGAGTTTTCTGAGGACAACATCAAAGTGCGTGACCATGATCATTTGACAGGAGCCTATAGAGGAGCAGCTTGTAACGCCTGCAATATCAACTTTAAGCTACCTAACTTTATACCGGTTGTATTACACAGTTTAAGTGGATACGACGCACACTTTATTATTCCAGAACTTGGTGAGACAAAGGACAAATTGACGTATTGGCTCAAACGACAGAAAAAATTATTAGTTTTTCAAAGAAAGTAAAAAATATAAAATTAAGGTTTATAGATTCCTTAAGGTTTATGCCATTCAGTTTGATGACACTCTCTAAGAATCTGGAAAGAGATGACTTAATTGAAACGAGGAAGCTGGTTCCAGAAGATAAGATGGAGCTCGTATTAAGAAAAGGAGTGTTCCCGTACGACTACATAGATTCCCTTGCTCGATTTGACGAGACTGCGTTACCTCCACCAGAAATGTTTTACAGTAAACTCAATGAATCTCCAGTAGATCCAGAAGATTATGAGCATGCTGTCAAGGTATGGAAGGAACTTAATATGTTGACGCTCGGAGATTATAATGATTTTTATGTGAAACTTGATGTAACTCTCCTTTGTGATGTAATGGAGGAATTTAGAAATTCCTGTTTGTTAGCTTACGGACTGGATTGTTTCTATTACTTCACATCTCCGGGGCTGGCTTGGCAAGCTATGATGAAGGAAACTAAATGCGAACTCCAACTTTTAACTGATATTGACATGGTTCTTATGGTTGAAGCTGGTGTTAGAGGAGGGCTCACACAATCGGTCACACGATATGTCAAAGCCAATAACAAACATCTTCAAAATTATAACTCCACTAAAGAATCAGTCTACCTAGGCTACTTCGACGCCAATAACCTTTATGGATACGCCATGTCAATGCCATTACCTTTTGGCGGATTTTGCTGGGTTGATTCTAATGTTTTAGGAGACATTATGAGCATCCCGAAGTTCAGCGATATCGGATACATATTGGACTTTGACTTCGAGTATCCTCAGCACCTTCACGACCATCATTATGACCTTCCTCTATTACCAAGGTCCGAGGTTCCTCCAGGAGGCAAATATTCAAAGTTGATGACAACACTTGAAAATAAATCTAATTACATTGCACATTATTGGATTGTACAACAAGCAATTGAACTAGGAATCAAAATTGTTAAAATCAACCGAGTGCTTCAATTTACACAAAAGACCTGGCTAAAACCGTATATAGAATCGAATACTTCAAGAAGAGCAGCTTCCACATCAAGTTTTCACAAAGAATTTTACAAACTGATGAATAACGCCGTCTATGGGAAATGTCTTGAAAACAAAAGGAATCACATGAATTTGAAACTTGTTTCTGATGAAAAGAAAATGTTAAAATTAGTTCAAAAGCCTAACTTCAAAACATCTATCATAATAAACGAAAATCTTGTAGCTGTATGCATGAACAAAACAAATGTTGTCATGGATCGACCTCTTTATGTAGGAATGTGTATACTTGATATTTCAAAGACCCATATGTACGACTTCCACTACAACAAGATGGTTGCCTTTTATGGACGAGATCGAATTGGAATTAGCTACATGGACACTGACGGGATCGTATATTGGATCAAGACACTTGACATGTATGATGACCTTAGAGTGTTTCCTCACAGGAATGATTTTGACTTCTCCGACTACCCAGTCAACCACCCGACATACGACAACTCTGTTAACAAGAAGGTTTTAGGAAAGTTCAAGGATGAAACTTGCGGAGTACCACTTGAAGAAATTGTCGCCCTCATGTCGAAGATGTACGCGTTAAAATTAATGACAGATAGAACAGCGAATGTCACATCAACAGTTGCAGTGGATGAGGATGAAGCAGGGATTATCAAGAAGGCAAAAGGAATAAAAAAGATGTACATAATGAAAAAAATGAAATTTAAACATTACTACAACTGTTTATTCAGAAGAGTTGGGTACAGTGCATCTTTTAACACAATCCGGAGCTTCAATCATAATTTATATAGTATAACTGTGAAAAAGAAGTCATTGGCAGACAAAGACGACAAACGTGTGATCCTTCAAAACAACATCCACACACTTCCTTATGGACATTATTCATTAGCATAAATTGATTAAGTGCATCATCATCCTGAGAAGTAAACTGTGGAAGATCTATAAAATGCTAATTAATTAAGTATATGTTAAATAAAGTTTTTAAAAAGCCACTTCAGTGGCCTTGACCCAGTTTTCGTGTGTTAAGAATAAGCAATTTTTTAAATTAGCAAAAACTACATTACTTATTTAACATTTAGCCTTTTTTAATAAATGAAACAGTTTTATAGTTCAGTTACTAAACGATTGGAGGATAAAGCGAACCGATGGACGAGAGAAAATCCATCGTTGAAGAACTTCACAAACCAGTTCGAAGAAATTTTCCTAGAAGATCAACGGTCGTGAAAGGCATTCATGACCTATATCAAGCGGACCTTATAGAAATGAAACCGTACAGTAGGATTAATAAAGGTTTTAGGTACATTTTAACGGTTATTGATTGTTTTACAAAAGTAGCCAGTGCAATTCCACTGAAAAACAAAAGTGGATCGTCTATTACAGAAGCAATGAAAGAAGTACTTCAGGCGATAGGGAAACGTATAAAAAATCTGCAGACAGACGATGGTACAGAATTTTTTAACAAAGATTTTTCTGATCTAATGAGGAAAAATAAAATAAATCATTATTCAACTTATAGTGAAAAGAAAGCCGCTATTGTAGAACGTTTCAATCGCACTTTGAAAACTTCAATGTACAAGAAATTTTCAGAAAGAGGCACCTATGTATGGTATGATATTCTTCCTACTTTAATAAAAGATTACAATGATAAAAAACATCGTACAATAGGTATGAAACCAAATCAGGTGAATAAAGCAAATGAATCTAAAGTTTTGAAACGCATAAAGAAAAGTACCAAACCAATATTAGATAAGAAACCACCCAAAAAATTTGCAATAGGAGACAATGTGAGGATATGTAAATATAAACAGATCTTTACCAAAGGTTACCTTCCGAATTGGACAAACGAGGTTTTCACAGTGCATCGAGTACAGCCTACTATTCCTGAAACTTATATTTTAAAGGATGTTAAAGGAGAGATACTGCAGGGAGGGTTTTACGGACATGAGTTGTTAAAATCCAAGACTGGCAATGTTTATTTGGTTGAAAAGATATTAAGAAAAAGAGGTAATAAACTTTTAGTGAGATGGTTGGGATTTGACAAGAGCGAAGATACTTGGATAGACAAAAAGGACCTACTTTGAAATAAAAAATCAGTAACGGGACAGCATTTGAGAAGACTGTTTATGCAGTAAATAAATTATGGAAATTATCTGCCAGAATGAAAGACTTGATATTAACAATATTGATTGTTTGACACCGGATATTTTTGATAATGAGGTAAGTAAACATGGCTGTTTATTGCCTAACACAATGAGGTGTATTATTAGTGGGCCTTCAAACTGTGGAAAAACCAACGTTGTTTTTAATTTAATAACAAAACCAAACGGCTTAAGCTTCAATAATGTTTATATTTTTTCCAAATCTCTGAATCAACCAAAATATTTATTATTGGAAAAGATTTTGCATGATGTACCCGATGTTTCATTGCATAAATTTGACGCAAGTAGTGAGATTATAGAGCCTAACAATGCTGAACCGTATTCAGTTTTTATTGTTGACGATGTTTCCTCTGAAAATCATGATAAGATAAGAACATACTTATCTATGGGTAGACATAATCATATTGACTCTATTTACATAGGTCAAACATATAGTAAAATCCCGAAACAATTAATTAGAGACAACTTAAACTTTTTAATTGTTTTCAAGCAGGATGGAAAAAATCTCAAACATATATACAACGATCATGTTGGTGCAGATATGTCATTTGAAAAATTTCGAGATGTGTGTGGGAAAGCTTGGAAAGAAAAATATGGGTTTTTAGTTATAGTTAAAGAAAGATCTATGACAAATGGTCGTTACAGAATAGGGTTCGATGGATTTGTTTTATTTCATTGACTTCTGCCTATAACAAATTCAGTATTTGTGGTGAAGGCGTTGAGAACAGTCGGAACTAATAATGTCGAACCAGGAGGAGTTGCTTAGTGAAATAAAAGTACTAAGTGACTCAATACGGAAGAAAAACCTGCTACTAAAAGAAGGATTGATGGCTAGAAATAAATATTTGGAGGAAACCTTCAAGCCCATTGTCGAACCCCTGAATAAAATAAATGATAAAATGACCAAATCGACTCTACTAGATCAATAAGTAAAAGAACGAGATAAAAAGATCGTTAAACAAGATGAAACTTCAGGAACATACGGATCAGAATCTGGGTCAGAATCATTTAGCAGAACGAGTCGTTCAGGAGAAGAAGAAGAAGAAGAAGAAGAAGAAGAAGAAGAAGAAGATAAAGAAGATGAAGAAGAAAGTAAATCCGACATTGAAGGTGAAACAGATCCTTTAGAACCAACAGAATCCCCCACAAATATTAGTATTTTAAGTAAAGAAATTGGCAAAAAAGGACCTCTTTCACGAAATTATATACTAAAAATGCTACATGGTGCACATAAATCGAGTAAATACCACGTGTATGGAGCACGCTTGGAAAAAGACGGTCTTCGTATGGGGGATAGTATGCTAGAGATAGATGACAAAGATAATATAACAGTTAAAGACCAAACTTTTAAGGGTACCGCTGGACTGTTTGAATTGATCTTTAAACCCTCTCCAAAAAAATATACTAAGAAGGATTTGAATGATTTTAAAAACATATGTATTTTAACCAACTCCCATAGAAAAGGTTATTCACATAATACACCTATTCATAGAAATAGATCGGAGAAGTATAGAGAAGTTATTTCAAAGCTGTTTTCTAGTATTAGAGGAAAACGTCCGAAGGCTAAGGGTAAAGGAATGTCGATGAAATCGGTGTATGATACAAATATTATATACTATAATAATGTGAATAAGCTGGTTGACAGAATGCGATTAATATATGAATCTATACAGGCTGGGCATAACGGATTGGATAACGAAATGATTGCTTTAACGGAAGAGTTAAAAGGTCGGGGATACATAGCTTAAGTATTCAGTCTAAAGATGAGTGTTGATAAGTTCGGTCGTCATGAGAGCTCTTTGGTTCGAGAGGTTTTGAAAGGTCCACCTGGAGAAGGTTTTCAGTTGACTCGAGACGGAAACTATGATCTAAGAAGGAAACGTTTGTGCAATATTGCAGATCCTATTAACAAAGATGAAGCAGTAAACCTTGGAACAATTCGTACATTTACATTAAATTGCGAGACAAATGACACCATGTTTGATGCTAAATATAAAAGAATTATACATGTGGCAATTGCAGAAAAAGATACAGATGCTGTGAATAGGCGATTTGTTTTGGAAGAAATAAAGCAATTAAAACAAGATATTTACCAAACAATCGACAAATTACAGTCTATGGTGATTCTTTTCACCTCTTCGAAGAAGGAAAGTCGGGGAACACCTTCAAACAGTGTTAACGCAATATATGATACAAACAGTGATGCAGAAGAGTCATTATCACTGCCAGACGTTAGAGTAATCTAATGAAGTAAGGTGTTAAAACAAAAATAAATTATCATACATGGAAGGAAGACGTTCAGTAGTGAACTATCACTCATGAAAAGAGGACGAGGACTCACTAGTAGCGCAGTGTCTCTTTTTAAAAAAGCATTTTCCACTTTACCTACAGGTGCATTAATAAACACAGCTGTTGACGCACTTCCAATTGAGCTACATTTACCTGGAGGTTATCAATATTGTGGCCCAGGTACGAAATTGCGAAAGCGTTTGGTACGAGGAGATCCTGGAATAAACAAATTGGACGAAGCTTGCAGAGCACACGATATTGCATATTCAAATTACTCAGATTCGGAAAGAAGATCAATTGCAGATAGAGCTCTTGCTGAAAAAGCTTGGCAGAGAGTAAAATCAAGTGACGCAAGTGTTGGTGAACGAGCAGCTGCATTAGCAGTAACTGCAGCCATGAAAGCCAAAACAGCAGTTGGAGGAAGATCGAGGAGAAGAAAAACAAACAAACGTCGCAGAAGAAATATTTCCGGTGGGGGCACTAGTAAAAGAAGGAATACTAATAAGAGAGTTAATCGTAAGCGAAAAAAGTGTTCAAAATGTTCAAAAAAAAGGTAAACGGAAGAGGATTATACCTAAGACCATACCGTGCATATTAAATAAAAACAAATTAATTTTGCCGAATAAACCTTTGAACAACGAGGAACTTGAACGGTATGCATCATGTTTAAAAATCCCTTTTTTCAGAGAGGTGTTCATGCGAAACGAATTGCCAAGAAAAATCTGGAAAAATGAAGCCGCAATTGTAAACCTTGATTATGCTAATGGTGCTGGGACACATTGGGTTTGTTATAAGAAAATATTTGATTCTGTTTTTTATTTCGACAGTTTTGGGAATCTTCCACCTCCTAAAGAGTTACAAGTGTATTTCGGTGCAGTACCTAACGTAGTTTTTTAATTATGATTAAACACAAAGAGAAGACACGTCAGTATGTGGACATTTATGTTTGGAATTTCTAGCCACAAGTGTCAGTCAACTGTAAGATGTCGTCTTGTACTGTAACAGTTAGTGGTTCAACATCAACTTTACGAAGTACATTATTTCCACCATTACACCTGAGAGATGATAGACAGTGGGAAATTGCACTTTTGGATTTTACTACTTACAACTCAATCCCAAACATAATAGAAGGTGTTAATAATAAATTTCACTACGTGAGAAAGAAAAATACTGAAGGTCTGGCTGATGTACGTGAATTTGTTGAGATTAAAACTGGTGCTTATGAAATAGCTGACATAAACAGAGAACTTCAAAATAAGTTAGGAAAGGATGTAATTGAACTAAGAGCGAATAATAACAATTTAAGAAGTGAAATAAAATGCAAGTTTTATATGGATTTCACTCTACCAGCATCGATTGGTCCTTTACTTGGTTTCCCATTATACAAGTCGGTTCTTGAACCAAATATCTACCATACAAGTCCAAAAACTGTGAACATAATTAAAGTTAATACTATAAATATCACGTGTAACATAGTTCAAGGGGCTTATAAAGATGGATCGAACCAACATATTTTACATTCGTTTTATCCAACCGTTCCACCTGGATTTAAGATAATTGAAAAACCTCATAATCTGATATATCTTCCATTAAACTCCACTCATATTCCAGGCATCGTATTGAACGTACTAGATCAAGACGGTGACATCGTGGATTTCAGAGGAGAAATTATTACTGTACGTTTACACATTAGACAGGCACCGTAAAAGAACGATGGGACTTGAATTTACATATAACACTAAACAAACATCAGACAATTCTAGTATATCTCCTAACGTAGAGAGGTTAACTAGAGAGAACATTACATTTTTAGAAGGACTTGGTTTCAGAGTCAATGATAATGGACATACTGGATATAAAACATGGACCGGTTTTCGACGAAACGTTGTGGGAGAAGGAGCTTCACACTCACAACCCTTACGCTTCATCGAAATTAGGAAATAATGATGAGATCCGAATTCCAATACAACATCAAGATGCATATACTGTACCGTCTGAAAGCTATATTTATATTGAAGGAAGGGTTTTGGAAAAAGATGAAAATACAACATCAAAAGTACCATTCATAAATAATCCAATGGCCTTTTTGTTTGAAGAAATCCGGTACGAAATATCTGGCATTGTAGTAGATTCGACTAAAAAAGTCGGTATAAGCAGTACGCTTAAAGGGTTGGTTTCTTTATCACCTAATGAAACGAACGCTTTAAAAACAGCCGGATGGATATTACCAACTACGACCAAAATAGTACCTAATTCAAGTGGTTATTTCGACTTTTGCGTTCCGTTGCGGCTCTTACTAGGATTCGCTGAAGACTACAGAAGAATAATAATTAATGTCAAACAAGAATTGGTTTTACTGCGATCATCCTCTGATGTGGATATTATACAAGCTGATAGCGGAACAACTCCCACAACACTTGAATGGAAATTGAAGTTAGATAAAATAGTTTGGAGAGTACCTCATGTACGGATGGCCGATGAACGACGAGTAAGTCTATTACGGATTCTGGACTCTGATAGGGATATTGTGGTTCCTTTTAGAAGCTGGGAAATGCATGAATGGCCTGTCTTGCCTAAAACTCAACGTCAAACGTGGGCTGTGAATACTTCGAGTAATTTAGAAAAGCCTAGATATGTTATTTTTGCTCTGCAAACAAATAAAAGATCTAATATTACTGCTAATGCCAGTAGCTTTGATCATTGTAAACTTTCAAATATTAAGTTGTTTTTAAACTCACAATTCTTTCCCTATGACAGTCTTAATGTAATGTTTTCTAAGGACAGATATGGTATTTTATACGATATGTATGCTAGGTTTCAATCGTCATACTATGGAAGGACGAACTCGCCTCTCCTCAACCCTGAAACATTCAAGAGTCTCGCACCAATTGCAGTCATAGACTGTTCAAAACAAAACGAATCAATTAAATCATCAACAGTAGATATTCGCATCGAGTTTGAGTTGGAAGAGAATATTCCAGACCAAACAACAGCGTATTGTTTGATACTACATGATACAATCGTAACGTACACCCCTCTAACAGGCGTGGTTAGAAGAATAATATAGATGTTTTTACCACATTATTCAGCACCTACATATATTTACCCCCGCCACAAGTTTATAAAAGGGAGATTCTTCTGCGAGAGGACATCAGTATACCACCTGCAGACAGCAAGACAACATTGATAGTTAAAATGGACAGTATGCCATCTAATTTTCTTGAAGATGTAACGCTCGAGTCTGCATCAACAGAGGTGACAGCTGCATCTAAAATGTCGAATCAAGACTAACCTGAAAACACAAAACCTAGTAAGGACTCTGCAAAAACAACGGAAACTACTTCTTTTCCAATTGACAGAGACACAATTCCACCTGGTAATCCTAGTGAGGACTCTGTAAAAACAACGGAAACCACTTCTTTTCCAATTGTCAAAGACACAATTCCACCTTATAATAATAATAATGATGATGTTAAAACTAATACAACACCAGCTGAAAATGTAGAAGAGTCCGCAGAAAAGGACACAACAACTACTGAGGAGATTAAGGCTGGACTCTCAGGATTTCTAACTTTCGAAGGAAATGATCAGAGGAAAAGGAAAAGATGTGAAAATGAATATGATGAACAAAATATGGATGTGATATTTGATGTATTTTTACGCGCAATGTATCCATTGAATTTAAACATGGATAAAACTGTTACTGTTGGTGTTTTCAAATCTTTGAACTTTAATCCTGCTGTGCTAATTAACCATTGCGGGAAAGCCTCATTGCTGCTTACGATAGACATGTGGGATAAATTTACTAAACACGTATCTATCATTGAAGCCTACTTATACAACAACTTGACAGGACGAAAAACTGCAATTGGATTTAACGAATCCGATTTAGAAATCGACAACATCAGACTTCGAGGTACTCAATTTGTGAGATTTAGAGATCTAAACACAATAAGAAAATCCTTTTAACTTTGGAAGTAACTTTGGAAGAATTTCAAGTCCTGTCGAATCTAACACCAGTAATAATCAGATACATTCAGCAACTCGTCACATATGCTCCACTTATTTTTTATTACCTCAACAGTTCGGTGAACACACATCCAGTTTTACCACTGATCTATGGCCCGATAGATCATTCTATATACAACAGATTGCCTCAAGAGGTGTCGTTCTACAGAAGGACCGGATTCTTTTTTAATAAACTTCGAAGTGAAGGAACCAAAATTAAAGTTTCTCCAACAAAGGAATTGCCGGAGAATATTTCAAATAAACAAAAAGTGTAAAATTATTTGAATGATTGCGTCAAGCAAGTGCTCATGTTGGGAGCACTAAAACTTTTTAAAAAAAGATTTACGTGACCTTGAAACAGTTCAGGTTTGCATATGTTATTCTTCTTTTCGCTGACTATATACATATGAAAATACTCACGCTGTGTGAGTGCAGTTGATTCCAAGCTTCCAAACAGTACCTATCCTACTCAGTCTTGTTTATTACATGCTTAAGTAAACTTCATAAAATGGAAAGATACTGTTGTGAAAACAAGTGTTTTGTGCGACCGAAACTAGAGGTAGACGGATTAGCCTGTGAAATATGTGAAAGTTATGGTATTTGTAAATGTCGATGTAAAACATATAAACTTCCAACTCCAACACGAGAAACGTTCACATTGTACAAATCCCAACACTGTTATACATGTTGTCCTAAAATGTGTGTGAAATTTGGACTGTATAGCGATATAATAAAATATTGTAACAAATGTCGCAAAGGTCTTTGTGAATGTCTACTACAATATTGTGCAAACAGGAAGAGTTGGGATGTGGATATAGAAGTAGAGTCAAAAGTAATAACAAGACGGAATAGCATGTAGAATATGTGAATGCTATGGTTACTGCAATAGAGTGTTAATTTTTAGGAAATGAAGGTTTGCATTAGTATAAATAGCTGTCACACCACCCACCCCATCTCAGAACAACTCCAGCTCTTGCCCAGTGAAAACCAACTTCATGCGCTCTCGTAGATTCAACACAAAATGGAGGAGTATAACCTGTGGAAACAAGCGTTACTCAAAGAATATCAGGATACGAATGATTTAAAAAAAATTATAAGCCAACTACCAAAAAGTATAGCTGAAGAAATTATGAATGAACATTATAAAAATTGTGTGACGGCTTTAATATGTTTC
The DNA here is from genome assembly GCA_963675035.1 of Allygus modestus. Lineage (NCBI taxonomy): Eukaryota > Metazoa > Arthropoda > Insecta > Hemiptera > Cicadellidae > Allygus > Allygus modestus. Next base: position 384,643,160 of record OY776111.1, on the reverse strand, counting down.
TATGAAAAAGATAGTCTTAGGATTTGTCGAAAGTGTTACGAGGATAACAAAAATGAATTTGCGGACTACGAACAAAAAGTTCTACATGAATCTTTTCAAGTCAACACGTCAACACTACAATTGAAATATCAATGTATGAAATGTAACGGTACATGTGTAGAAGAGAGATACACTAAATGCGAATGAATGTTAGCAAACTCTGACTGTTTATACGGTAGATTGCATCAACAAAGTGCTCATGCTGGGAGCACTTAAACATTTTTAAAAACTAATTTACGTGACCTTGAAACAATTCAGGTTTCCACATGTTATTCTTATTTTCACCGTATATATATATATATATATATATATGACAATATTGGGGCTATATGAGTGGAGTTAATTGCAAGCTTCCCATCAGTTAACAGTTGCAAAAATAAATACATACTGCTGCAGTGAGAAATCTTTCATAGAACCAAAATTACATTGATACGGAATGGACAAACCAATTTGTTTTAATTATAATATTAGAATGTCCAAAAAGTGCGTAGTAGAATTTCCAGCTTTCAGGAACAACCAAGACAAATATATCATAAAAGAACTAGCTTTTTTTGACATATCTACTAATGTCATTAACTATTTTCTTTTTAAGCCGCCTTTTCCTTTTAAGAAGTTAAATAGCAAAAGCTCTAGAACCAATAAATGGTTAATGAAGTATCTTCATCACATCACCTGGGACGAAGGATTTACACAATACAAAGAGCTGGATAGCATAATGTACCATTATTGACAACAGTATGACGAAATCTACACTACTGGGGATGAAAAATCAAAGTGGATCAGAATGTACAGTACTTCAAATGTGACGGATATTGTGTTGGATAAGGAATTTGCAACGGAATTAAATGGTCTTTGCATCGGAGTAAAAAGCCCTCAGCATAAAACTGCAAATTGTGCATTGTCACGAGCATACAGAGTAGGCCGATTTATATCCGGTGGAGGGGGAAATCCACATATACCCATGCACGTACCTCCGTAATATCAGTTGGACACAAGATCTCTTACAGAATACAACACCTAGCAAAAGAATCATATCAGCTTCTCCACAATGGCATCACCTTCTCCACTACAATCTCTTGCAGAAAAATTCAACCAACATTCAAAATCCAATCTCCTAGCAACAAAAAGATGTAGCGAACTTCAAGAGAAAAAACATTATGCTGTGCATTCGATGAAAAAGTTTGATACATCAGTTGGTGAAGCAGTTATAGCTGTTCTTGGAGATTCACCCTACAAAGAAGAAGATAAACCTAAATTCCAAGTTTACCTCCCGAAAAGATTTGTTAATGTTCTTATGAACGAAGATTTGGATTCTGTCAAGCCCGGCGTATTGTATTTAGTTTCCCATCGACCTTCTGGAAACAACTCTACAGAAATAACAATCCATGTTAACAATACTTTGTAAAATAGTTTTGTACATAGCGTAAAATTCCATTGTAATCTCTGATTATTTTACCTTTTTAATTATGTATTATTTTACTTAGGTATTATGTAATTATATTTAAAAAAACTCATCACTGTGACCTTGACATAGTTTTGAAAGTGTCGGACTTACCCCCACCATTTTATTCTGACATAAATAGAACCCGTACTAGTGGTCAGCTATCATTTCTCCATCAGCTCTCGTACCGTCAAGAACGAACTTAACCCATCAACATAATGAAGTTTCATCTGGTGATGCAAGACGAAGTGGATTTGGGAATACTTCACGAAACACTCCTGCATTTGATGACGGAACATCCTCCGATGGTAATGAAGATTACTGTTGAATTCGACAGCACAACCTTCTGCGATTCGGAGACGACTGAATCACCCACTGAATGGTCTCCGAATGCCACATCCGAAAATACAGAAGAAACCAAACTACAAGAACCTCCAAAGTACGAAGAAGAAAGCCAACCACAAGAACCTCCAAAGTACAAAGAAGGAAATAATGTTTAATACAATATACCTAGTTTGCTGTAAAGATAAGTTATGTAAACCTTGATTAAATCTTTGTAATTTTTGACAAATAAATTATCAAATCTTTTTTTAAAAACCACTTTCGATGACCTTGAACTTGTTTCTACATGTCCGTAACCACCCACCCACTTGAGAGTAACAATGACTCTAGGTTTTTTCTATAAAATGGTTACATTTAATTGGATAATTTTTAGCCAATTACTTGTCAGTGTTTCGTGATGACTAAGCATAAACAAGTAATAAAATCATGTCTGTCTGATCCTCACTACCATCCTCTCGTCTGACACCGATCCGCCAACATGTCTGCATCTACTCTGTGGTCCAAAGACATCGGCGACGAAGAGTTGGTGGAGATCACCCTGATTGCGGAGCATGGGGAGAGAATGAGAGCAATTTCAACTATGTCTGAGGACGAACTACAAGAAAATCACTTCAATGAGATAAAGGCGATCATGTCATACATTGCCCAACCGACGATGCTTCCAGAGCAGTGGCCGGCGATATCTCGGCGGATGGAATATCTCGCTGCGCTGAAGGCTGAGATCAACAGAAGAGGTCTATCAACTGAGATTTATGCAATATTTGTGTAAATTACAGATTTTAAGGACATGTGACAAATGGCCTTTTTCAAGGCCACCAGATGTTTCATTCGTTTGACACTCAGCAACCGCCAAATTCATTTTCAAATCACTCCCACGACTTCTATCAGTTTCGGAACAAATATTAATCCATCCGTTTTCACTTTACCCCACATCCAATAACGTATGTCGTTCGTCACACCAAAAGATTTTACATACATGTAACAAACGGCCTTTTTACAGGCCACCAGTTTGTTCAATCGTTTGACACTCAGCAACCACCAAATTCATTTTCAAACCTCTCTCTCGACTTTAAACAGTTTCTTAACGAATATAAATCCACCCGCTTTCACATTACCTCACATCCAATGACGTATGTGTATCGTCACACCAATACGTCATCGCCGTGACGTCATCACACCCTCTCGTCACACATACGTCATCACCACGTCACTCAAACGTCACTTCTGATTAAAAAACAATTATTTTCAGCTGTCCCAGACTCCCCATATTGCCTCTACTACCGTTCGCCTATTTTTTAAACTCTTTAAAATGAGGGGTCACTCAAAAGGGGCTTATATTTGAAAATTTTGAGTTGCCCCCAAAATCCCGCATTTTGGGGGGCACCAAAAATTTCCGACAACGTCAAAAGGTACTTTGGGTTAAGTTAGTATCGTTCCCCAAGGGTGATTTGGTTGTTTTAACAAACAAAAAAATTAAAGGGGGGCGGACTTTTTTTACACACTGTATATCTACTTGTGAATTTTTAATTTCTTTAATCGAGTTATATTTGCAAACTACTTTAAGTGTGCAAAAAACTTATTTTGTTCAAACTAAAATAACTTAAAAAAGAAATATGATTTATAAAATATACAAGATAAAAAACTAGCATTAATAGCGATGTTATACAGTATTTAGAAATCCTCTTTAGAGTATGTTGATAACATGATTATTGCAAACTGACCTGTGTGCGTATTCAAAACTCTTTTTCCTATCTAAACAATGTACTGTCACGTGGTAAGCAAATTTTTCCAAAGGGTATGTTTCGTATATTAAAACAGTAACACGATAATTTCAACGCGAATAAGTACAAGCAGTTCAACGTTATATTTCGAAATAGATGAAGTAAATAATTTGACTTTGTTTTCTTTGTCTGGCGTATTGGTTCATAAAATTTGTTAGAGGACATCAGTCCAAACCTCTTATAGCCTTGCTGGTACCCCGAGAATTGAACTAATAAACTATTGTACCGCAACCTCTAGAAATATCATTCCAACGCTAGTGAGACAACCAACAAAGACAAAATACCGAAATTGCTTTAATGATATAGTATTTGTAATGGTCATTTATTATATATGTGTTTATAAACATAATGCAAGAGCCATTACAATTAACAACATACACAAATATTTATAATTTATGGATTCAGTGGATATTATTAAGGTAGAAACCTAATTAACATATAAGGCATATGGAGGCACTACTCCCTTCCACGAAAGGGTCATCGGCAGGTTCAATTTATACTCCTTAAAAACCCCGTTTAATTACACCTGAACCACTATATGAAAAATAACATACATTCACCTTCTAAAAGAGTGCAAAATATTTGTACTGAAATAAGAATCCCTTAAATTATAATTGGATGAAGAGTGATTAATGCAATACTTTAAATTATATGTTTAGTAGTTAGGTAAGTTGTCTTAAGTCGAATCGTTGATTTAAAACTTAACATTTACTGATAATTTTCTGTTGTTTGGCATACCAAGCTACTAAAATGTTCAAAAGTAATTACAGGGTTCAGAGGGGAGACGAATTTTTCCCACCACTAACTGCCTCATGAATATGCATCTCTTTGCAAAGGCCCGAGGAGGACATATAGGTTTGCGGCCTTTGTAAAGCAGGACTGCTGATCGATTGCAGGTTATTGTCGGAATGCCAGTGACACATTCCTCTCATTATTACATTCCTCTAACCTCTGACCTGTGTGTTTCTGTTCTTCACATTGGATTTCACAGTAGTAATGACTGATAAATGTTGTAGATAATGTTGACTCAAGATTAATGCCATCGATATATATTCAAAGGAACTCAATGGATTTTAATGATTCTTTTTTTGTAAGAAAGATAATTCTTAATTGAAAGTATTGCTGAAGCTATAAATTAAAATGAAGCTTTGGATCTTTTACAAACTTGGCTTTAATTTGCAATAAGTCTAATATCCGACGCTTACATTTTAAGTTGATTTTAAAGTGCTTCTATAACGAGTAAACAAACAGCCGTAAAAGATTCAACCATGACTGGGATGGTTTGTGAACATAAGGGTAATAGAGTGAACATCACTATATATATTAAAACAGACCGCTGATTTTTTCAAGATGTGAGTGCGGCTGATATCCAATTGCACCGGCGGTCAAAGGAATTTGCAAGGGTCAAAATATTCCTCCGTCCGAAAAGTGTCTAATTGCACCGGTGGTCAAAATCTACCCACCCCACTTATCCCCGCTGCAAATTCCTTCGACCGCAGGAGCCGGTGCAATTGGAAGGCTTTCTCCCTTCCCCACCCCACTACATTTATCTTCAAACATAGTGGCATGCTTTCTTATGTATTTGTAACTAGGTTTATAAGTGTTTAACAATTTCGTAATGGAATATTTTATCAAACACTTGCCGATGGTTCTTTGCCACATACTAATGGTAGACCACAGCAAGTTCTAGCTAATAAATATGGTAACTATGTAATTAATGTTTAATTTTGTGTTTGTCCGTGGCAACACTAACATCTTTACATTGCAAAATAAATTTTACCAGGAATGAGGCTATACCTTTAACCTAACCTAACCTAACCTAACCTAACCTAACCTAACCTACTGTACTGGGCATCCGGTCTGATTGGCACTTTCTTTTATGTAATAGTTATTTCTACAACCTCTATATTTTAACCTTTAGTCTTATATTTAGTTGAATAAAAAAAATCGTCTTAATTTAGATTGACAGCCGGTGCAATTGGAACACCCCCCAAAAGGCGCTCCGGTGCAACTGGACACATCAGTTTGGGGCTGATCCCTGACCACCGGTGCAATTGGACATCTCCCGTGAGTGCAACCACTTGGCATATTACAACTATTATCTGAAAGAGGACATTAATTTATGCAGAAGAAAGTGTAATTTGTCCACAATTCTACTTTTCAACTAATTTCATTTTAGTTTCCAAAAGTCTAAGCTTCATAAGTTATCCCATATTATGTTCATTTTTATGATTGGCTTACTTTAAGGATATGATTAGAATCTAGTAAATGCAACTACAAAATAATAATATTATCTTATTGTAGTTTGATGTGTATTACAGTTTTCATTGTATAACATTGTGCAGGGAGAATTAAATGGTATAGAAATGGAATGTAACTATTTATTTATGTAATAGACGCAAAATATCAATATCAACCAATACCAATATAATCAGCATGAATATATCTTATGCTATTTAATATTGTGTATATAATACTCAAGAAAGGCGTGTTGAAAGGTGTTAAACTGAGACTATAGAAGGATAGAAAATTAGTAAACTGTAATTTATATATCAGAAAAGCCTTAATATTGAAGACGATATCCATACAGTACGCTAATTAAGTTAAATTAAAAAAAATTATCACTTTTCTTTTCAGACTTTGAAATATCAGATAATATTCATAAGTATCAGAAATATAAGATAATATTTCATAATGTATGTCAGATATGTGGACGATATACTTGTTATGTTCAAGGAAACCGAAGAAAAGGAAGCGGAACAAATGATGAGATTATTTAACAATTATCACAAAAACTTAAACTTTACTAGAGAGTTTGAAGAGAACGGCAAGATAAATTTCCTAGATCTCACGATATCAAGAAGAAATGATGAGCTAGAGTTTGATATATACAGAAAGCCTACGCAGACGGATACTACAATCAATAACAAGTCTCTTCATCCCACCAGCCATAAGACCGCTGCATTTAGATTGATGTTATATAGAGCCTTCAAGATTCCTCTAAATGAAGATAAGAGAAGAAGAGAAATAAAAACTATAAAGGCGATCGCTCGAGCCAACGGATTCAACCCGACAGTAATAGACGAAATTGGAGCGAAAATACATAGGAAAATAAAGAACCAAGAAAAACTGCGTAGAATAACAACGTTAGACGGAAGAAAAGAAATATCAAGTAATTTTGCAACATTCAGCTTCACAGGAACTAAGATACAAAAGGTCGCAAATCGATTCAAGAAATATGGAGTTAATATAGCCTACAGAACGCAAAACACCATGAACAAAATTCTAAATCCCAAGATAGAAGATTGTAACAAATTCAACATGCCCGGAATTTACAAAATTAATTGTACTAACTGTGATCACTTTTATATTGGTCAAACTGTTAATTGTATTAAAAGATTTAAGAACCATGTATCAGCTTGGAAGAACAGGAAACCCTAAATATCAAACGTAGCAAAACATCTTTTAGAAAATGACCACACCATAGGGAAAATAGAAGAAAACCTCAAGAATTGTAAAAAGGGAAATGAAATGAATGCATGGGAAGAATTGTTTATATTTAAAGAAAAATTTAAAAATAAAGATAAATTGATTAACGAACAAGTTAACTTCGACTCTGGTGGCACATTTAGGAACCTGTATCCGGAACTTCCGGTAGCCAATAGGATATAAGCAAGGACGCCATTTTGATTCTGTCAGTTCTCTCATTGGCCTAATTGATGATGACTGGTGTGACTGGTCAAAATCGATAGCCTAGTACCATCTTTTATATATGTTTACCGTCTGTATGTGAATCAGTGGAAGTGTAAATATATCTTAAGTGTTGTAAGACGTCTTTTATTACATCCCGTTTGAAATATCAGAATAGAACAGTTTAAATGGTATAGACAAGCGAATGAGCTTAGACGAGACAATGACAAATGAGCGAAATAAAATAAATCAACTTTATTGCGAATATAAGCTGAGCTTGAAAGGCAATGAGCATATCGAACACTTAAGCCCATTTTGAATGTTAATAATAAAATAAAATACGCTTTTTGCCCGCAATCAAGGTCATATCACTTACCATAAAGAGCAGTGTTACAGAAGGTGTGAGGGTAAATTTCACCATCATTGTCCATCATACGTAGTAAGAGTATACATAATATTTGAATTATATTTAATCTTTTACCTTCATGGTAACTAAGTGGGGGAGGCAGCGACAAGCATCTAGTATTATGTAAAAATTCGTAGTAAATCCAACAGTTCCTAACAAATACCATAATAAATTTTTTAAGTCCATAATAAACCTATAAACATAAAAACAAATAATAATACTATAATATTAATAATCATAGAGCAACCAAGTGTTATTATAGATTCTGCCTTACAGATAAATGAAAAAGGAAATTAAACATGGAAAAATGATTACGTACCCATTAAGCTAGTTATAATACATATTTGAAACCAAACAATAGTGTTCAAATAATAATTCATATTATTACTACTCATTTGCACATATCTTTGAATGTTTTAAATATAAATGAATGACTGAATGACCACCATTCTAATTCACATGCACTCAGCACTTGCGGCAGTAACCAACATTTTAAATTATTTAGATTAACATTGTATAAATGGAAATACATAATCGTTAATTTGAGATTATTATACAGTTCTTTGACGGATAGATTCAGACACACCACTCCGGGTAGTTTCTTTAACTTTATTATCAACGCATATTTTGTTTCAATAGTTACTCAGTTAATGGTTTCCAATTCTCTGCGATCATTACAACTACTGTCATATTCTTACGAAAACCACTTTATTATTGATGTTGAGCCAAACTAATAAATATAACATTAGATTGACGGGCCAATCAATTTCATCACTTAAACACGAAGTAATAGAAATGTAATAGGGGAATTGTTAGTGTTGTCTCCAATGCTGTTATAATAAAATACCCCCGTCGCAGCAAAGCTACGTACTGAAAGAATTTCCAGTAAATATTTGTCTTAATATCACTTTAAGCCACTGACCACAATTCATGAGAAATATATTCACAAATAAGTGATTTATAAAATATTAATTATTCTTCCTAAGAAGACTGGGGATGAGTACGCAGGTTTGCTGCAACAAGGAATAAAATAATGGGGTTTTATGCTAATATCAATAGAACTCATTTGGATGAAGTCACATACCAAGTTTTATCCATATCCATTCATAAGTAAGCAATATATATTACATTTTAATTAATCTCCATAAGAATAACATAGGGACCGAGTACCCAGGTTTGCTGCTATAGGAACCATAGGTGAACAATTGTTTTTTTGTGTGCAAATAACAATAAAACACAACCAGATGAAGCCACATACCATGTTTCGTCAGTGTATGTTCATAAATAAGCGAGATATAAAATTGTTATTTTTTCCATAAGAATAACATTAGACAACGTACTGTGTTCAGCACTTTTGATATCTCAGTAACCAATTGATCAAAACACAAAATTGTTTGTTTTTAAGCTGAATTTAATTGTGAAAACAAAAATTTGACTTAATAAAAACATGTAAAAACCCCAATAAACCCATTTTTGGGATACAAAACCCCCCCAAAACCCCTCTTCGGATGGTGCAATTCGCCTGGTTTTCGAATTCGTTCGAATAAATGGTACTTTACACATTTGTTCTAAATTTCATTAAGATCAGACCTTTCTTACGACAGTTATTATATATAAGGACAGATAAATAAATAACTATATATACTTATATATGCATATATAACAATTTGAATGAATGGTGTTCTGGGGACCTCAAAACAAAAAGTTATCATGGTCTCGGGCTTAAGTCCTACCATGAGACCTACGGTAATAGCTTCTTCCCTATAGGGGGAATTCGCTAAAAGCGTTAAGAACGCTAATATTTGGAAATTATTTTAAACTGTGTTCTGGGAGTTTTGATAGTAAAATGAAAAATAATAAATGAGAGTGGTAAATCTTTTAGTGTTGAACTGTGGATTAGGGAAATGAACCATTGTCAACAATTGTTATTTACGGGGGAACTATCCTGTGACATGAAATATTGCTGAGAAAGCCAAATGAAAAATTATTATTTTAAGTAAATTTAAAGCCACAAATTACTTACTGAATGAACTTTAGCGGAATTCCCCTGGAGGGAACGGTTCCGAACATTTTTGGACAAAGTCTATGTATTTCTATGTGGTCTATGTGGTTATACTTCATAAGATAGGGCCATAATAGGGATGAAGTTATCTTCATCTGTAATAGTATTATAATAACCTAAGACTTAAACAAAATTCAATTTAGTCACGAGAAAAGTAGTGTATTATAGCAGTCCAATTCTTTATTCTCTATTTGTATTACAAACAAATACTATCAACCTTGACTGAATTTTATATATATATATACATATATATATACATATATATATATATATATATATATATATATATATATATATATATATAATATTCTGCTAAAGTTAGAAAGAATGTTGATATTTTTATACTTATTAGTTTTTGGGTTTGTAATAAATAAATAATGTAAACTATATGACTATTTGTTTAACTATGTTTTACCATCAAATTGATAACTCTTAAACAAAACATCCAGGCAGTGCTGGCAAATACGTGGCGTAAAATAAATCTTAAAGTTTTTTTTAGGTAGTTTACGCTTTAATGTTTCCCAACGTTGACGCGAAAAGCAGACATCAAATATAATTTTTAACGATTATGTCATGCTTCGAGCATAAATTTATTGATGATTTCACTGTCAGTAAAATAATATGTGGAGAGGTAGACGTGATAACAGTAAATTCATTAAAAAACACGTAAAAGGAGTGGGGTTGACTAAAATATTTTAGCGAATGAACTAAAATGTTATCACTTTATGAGTGTACTGAATGTAAGAATTTTTTATACAATATTTGTTGTACATAAGTATACGTTTAAATGTGCAAACTAACAAGTAAAACCCTTCCATTAAAAAAATTTGCGTGGTGAATGATAAGGCTTAGTTTGTACTTGCATGCAGTTCAAGGATTTGTTGTATCGTTAGATGAAGCTTAAAACAATTCATTAAATGATCAATTTTTTTAGCCATATATTTTAAAAGCTATAGACTTCAGATCTATTCTATTACAGCAAATACATTTTTGAAGGTACTTAAGACGAGTTATTTAGCAAAAATAAACGCAAGTATTTATCGATCCCAGAACCCATCGTAAAAAATAAATCCATGTTCCTTACTTCGAACCGGTTATTACTGTATTGTAAGATATTTGCCTACTATACATTGTATTTAGTTAAAATACTTTTCATGACGACGCAAATATTATATCTTTCTGTTTGTGGCTATTCCTTTATATATACATTTTGTTGTTTGTCTACGCCGTGACTAACAATGGTTCATTGTGAATAAGTTACCAGAACTGTGATGTACAAACAAATGTAGTTTTTTCATGTGATTTTTGTGGCACATTTGTTAACCACTGTTTTGTATGTTAATAGAACTATGGTCTGTTTTAAAACTGTATGGAAACTATTTGATATGTATACTAATAATGTTAAAACTAACATGAACGTGAACAATCAACTGGAAATTGCAAACAATATTATTCAATTGAGAATAAAAATAGATACTATGCAATTATCAGTTTGCGGTTTGCAGGCCACTTCAAAAACTGGGTTGACCGATTGAATTATAGCTGAAACACAAATTATCATGATGAGCACTTATCGGTAGCGTTCTCATCTCATCATTATTTTTTCTGCTCTTCACTTTGCAACAGGTAATCAACAGTAAAACTTATTCTTTTGTTTGCAGCTTAGGTTTTTATTTAACAAATCTACTAATGTAATTGATATAGGTACCTGTGTACTGCTTCGTTAAAAATTTCCCTTACCATCCTTGGATAAAAGGAAGATTACCATTGAAAGAAAGAAAGTATGTGTCAGTTTTCCTGTTGCTTTTATTTTGTTTTGATGCGGTGCAAACAGGTGTCTCCTTATTGGCGCCAATTGTTATAAACATAACATAACATTCATTGCTTAATTGTAATGATTACAACGTACGAATTACATATTAATGTGAGTTTTGCCTCTCGATAAAATTTCTAAACACTATTTCAGCTTTGTTTGGTTTTCTGCTAAAGTTGAATATAGCAACAGTTTTATGACATCCGATTCCTACATGCCACAAAAATGGTGTCATGCCCATATAATCTAAAATTGGTCTATGCACGACGACTATTATCAATTTAATTTTGTAAGTGATTCATAACGGGACGTGATTACCGAATTTGTATCTCAGAGGTAAAGTGTCTGACTAGCAAGTCCCGGCCCGGCCGACTCCTGTAAGATCATGAGCGGTTACCTCTGGCTTGCCCATGTGACTAATGCCGTTATGGTACCTCGCTGTCTTTGGTGCACCACACAGGTCAATATTAAACAAATAACAGGCTTTCCACATACGGTAACCAACTTAATATTTCTCGTCCTGTCAGTTTATGTATTTAAGAAGAATTGTTATTTATATATTATCCACGTATTAAATTTGTAATCATATAATAAACATTACATAGAATATTTTACCAAGTGGTTTTAATAAAGGCGTGTATACAAAAAACCAAGCAGGCCATTACAAATTCAAAAGAATGCTGTTATATTCTGTTCAGACTAATTATGTTTAAATTATTGATACAATAAAATGTAATTTATAAAATATAATATTTAATTTAGCACACATATAGCCTGTACATCAATACAGGGAAGTTGAAGGCTGCAATCCGTGAATATGCACCTTTCAAACAACGGGAGTAATAAGCTGAGCTTAGTATTTGTCTTGCTGATTAAATTTCCTAGGTTGTAAAGCTTACAGACGCACTACTGCATCCCTTACTAGTTGATTAAAACTGTATAACAATGTTTCACCTTCCAAAGCCACAAATTGTTTTGATATTGCCACAAATGTACGACAACTGTCCAAAAGTGCCAACTGGCCAATTCTACCGTCGCTGGCTAAAAGTGGAGGGCTTGGAAACTGTATAGGTAAAATATGAATAGTATAAAATATGAATAAAAAAATATAGAAATTGAGCCGTCTACTCCCTATTATAAGCTATTTACAAATATTAATAGCTGTAATAAATTAATTATATAACCGTTTGTGTTGCTAAACTATATACAAGTTGTTTTACGTAACATACGTTTGTACGCGTAAATGGCTGAATCTTGTTCTTTCTCTCTGTTTTTCGTACCTATCGAACAGATTTGTTATACTAATTCATGATATGTTTTACAAGAAGATAATAAACATCAAACCAAATTGTATAAGACGAGAAAGTAGTGTGTATCTAGGTGCAACATCAGGAACTCCCACATCTTCACAAAACCTACTTCATGTGTAAAGGCAGCATCAAAACAAATATTTCCATTAAAAGCAAAGTCGACATTTTTAACGAAAACTTTCTCCACATACGATGAATGTAAAGCGATTAAAAGTAAAAAGGAATGCCCAACGGATATAGTCACAGCTGCGACTCCACATTATACTTTCTAAACCGCTCCAAACGTTAACGAATATCGCGACACTTCAAAACTGTATATTAATGTTGGCCATCAAGGGAAGAAGCTTGGTATTGTTCTTTTTCTGTTCTCTCTCATTTGATTCCGTTACACGCCTTTGCTTTGTTCCTTTGTTCATTTCAGATATTTTGTGGTATGACATTATTTTCTCTCATAATATTTTACTTCTAGAATGTATTAGGTTATCAGCCTGTTTATTACTATGTTGTCAAGGATAAAGCATAATTTACTGGTTGGGCCAGTTTAAGTAGATTTCGCTGACAAAAAAATGAAACAAAATACGGAAAACAAGTACTTATTTAAGAATAGTTGAAAATTTTTAATATAATTTAAAGGATTTTAATATACAATCATTTCAAGTTTAAATTATACAAACTTAAATAATAAAAATATTACTAGATCTAAGCAGTGGTGACTACTGAATTAAGGCATTGTTTAAGTTTTTAAGTACACACAAAGTCACGTTTTAAGGAATAATATTAACACAAGTTTGTATATTATTCAATTTTTTGTAAACGAAAATCTTAGTTATAAAACCGACTACCACACCTTACACTTTGAAGAAATATAAAAACTATAGCATCTATAAAAAGGTGTATTTCTTCTCATGATTATTCTTGTTAGTGAAATAGTTTATTTCTTTCTTTCCCAATATGTTGACTATTAAATTCTATATTTATATAATCATATTTAGTACAAAACCACTTTCCCTCTGTTTACAGGGTTATTTGTAAATTTTTAGTACTTAGGCAGCCCTTTTAAGTTTTCCTATTTTAAACAATATTTTTTTATTTTGTAGAGGTATTTACTCTATTAGCCACTTCACATTTTAACTTTGTCTCCTGGTTTTTAACGCTTATTCATTAAAATAAAATAGTGTATTTGTTTTACTGTTTACTATATTAAGCTTAAGTAGTTACATAAATACAATAATATTGTTTTTTCGAAATTTAATTTGATTTGAATTTGTTTTCTTAATCTTCCATAAACTCAAGTCACAACACAAATAGAACCGAAGTAAAATAGTCAATAATATTATTATATTATGGAAATTTTTTACTTATATTAATAAATCAAAACGAGGCAAACCATCAACTGAAATTATTGAATTCAGAAATTACGTGTTATCGCATTTGAAAACTCCAACATGAGACAAAAGAATTCAGCTTCTCGAAGAGTCATGTTCAAGATGCGGTGATTATATCGGACGGTTTGAAATTGCAATAGCTTGGTGATAAGTTTTAAATGTTTATTCAAAGTAAAACATAATAAATCCCATCTGAGAAACAATAAAATCAATTCGTTCAATATATGTATTAGGGCTCAAAGATTTATAAAAAATATGTACATTTTTAGCTCATATTTCCCAATTATTTCATGATGGTTATTAAAAGACCTTGTCCTACAGTTTGAAATTAGATGGCAAATTTTTTCTGAAAATTGACCGTATATTATAAATGTTTCTTGGTAACGTTAACAAAAATAATGTAATATCAGTATTATACCTAAATGAGCCCAAAGAACGGAGCAAAGTTGTGGTTACCTGGATTCTGAATTAATCTTAATTAATACTTTGTTTTACTCATAGTTATATAATCTTGCCATTATAATGTGCGATGCATACGTAATGCTTACGATGTAATAACAATCATGAGAGCTATTTGATTGCAGCCTACAGCCATTGAACACGATGGCTTAATTATAGTAAGTCGCCTGAAGGATAATAGGCTACTGAGCTAGCTTGTATTATGTTTACATTCATAAATTGGATTATTTAATATTGTTTATGATATGGAGGATGGAAAGAAACGTGTATAAAATAGCTACAGGAAGACTCGCATTAAATGCATTAAATTTTATGAAACAAAAGCATACTTTGGTTTCAAAAGTGGAGGCATTGGTTACCCTTTCCTCGCGGCGCACTGCAAAGGCCCGCATCAGGATTCCATTACACAGTGGTTACATAAGAACGTAAATTACAGTTTAAAAATTACTTTAAAGAAGACAGATATATCTACTTGTGTATTTTTCATTTCTTTAATTGAGTTATATTTACAAGCTAATGTAAGTGTACAAAAAACTTATTTTGTTCAAACTAAAATAACTCATGAAATAAATATAATTTATAAAATATACAACATAAAAACTAGCATTAATAGCGATGTTATACAGTATTTATAAATCCTCTTTGGAGTATGTTGATAACATGATTATTGTGGTGGTAAAATGACATGTGTGCGTATTGAAAACGCATTTTTCCTACCTAAACAATGTATTGTCACGCGGTAAGCAATTTTTTCCAAAGGGTATATTTCGTATATTAAAACAGTAACACGATAATTTCAACACAAATAAGTTCAAGCAGTTCAACGTTATATTTCGAGATAGATGACAAGTAAATAATTTGACTTTTTTTCTTTGTCTGGCGTATTGGTTCATACAATTGTTTAGAGGATAACAGTCCAAACCTCTTAAAGCCTTGCAGGTACCCCGAGAATTGAACTAATAAACTATTGTTCCGCAACCCCTAGAAATTTTACTCCTACGCTAGTGAGGCACCCAACAAAGACAAAATAACGAGATTGCTTTAATGGTATAGTATTTGTAATGACCATTTATCATTATAGGACTAGATATGGCTTTATAAACATAATACAATTAACAACATAGAAAAATTATATAATTTATGGACGCAGTGGATATTATAAAGGTAGAAATCTATTCAACTACTGTAAAACCATTGTATATAAACATTTTAATTTGGACTGTTATATAAGGCACATGGTGGCACCATTCCCTTCCACAAAAGGGTCATCGGCATTTACAGTCTATAATCCTTAAAAACCCCGTTTTATTACACCTGAACCACTATATAAAAAAAACATAAATTCACCTTCAAAAAGAGTGTAAAATATTTTTACTTATACAAGAGTTCTTTAAATCATAATTCAAGAAAGAGTGATTAATGCAATACTTTAAATCATATGTTTAGTAGTTAGATGAGTTGTCTTAAGAGAAATAATCGTTAATTTAAAACTTAACCTTTACTGATCATTGTCTGTTGATTGGCATACTAAGCTAATTACTATGTTCAAAAGTAATTACAGGGTTCAGAGGGGAGAAGGATTTTACCAACCACTAACTGCCTCATGAATATGCATCTCTTTGCAAAGGCCCGAGGAGGACATATAGGTTTGCGGCCTTTATAAAGCAGGACTGCTGATCGGTTGCAGGATATTGTCGGAATGCCAGTGACACATTCCTCTCATTATTACATTCCTCTAACCTCTGACCTGTGTGTTTCTGTTCTTCACATTACGTTTTACAGTAGTAATGACTGATAAATGTTATAAATAATGTTGACTCAAGATTAATGCCATAAATATATATTTAAATAAACTGGCGTTTGATTCCCAGAATGATTCCGAGACAACCACTCAATGGATTTTAATGATTTTTTGTAAGAGAAAGATAATTCTTAATTGAAAGAATTGCCGAAGCCATGAATAAAATTGAAGCTTTGGATCTTTTACAAACTTGGCTTTTATTTGTAATAAGTCTAATAGCCGACGCTTACATTTTAAGTTGATTTTAAAGTGCTTCTATAACGAGTAAACAAACGAGTGCTTCTATTACGAACATAAGGGTAATAGAGTGAACATCACAATATATATTAAATCAGACCGCTGATTTTTGGAAGATGTGAGTGCAACCACTTGGCAGATTACAACTATTATCTGAAGGAGGACATTAATATAAGCAGAAGAAAGCATAATTTTTCTAGTATTCAAATTTTCAACCAATTTTATTTTAGTTTCCAAAAGTCTAAGCTTTATAAGTTATCTCATATTATGTTAATTTTTATGATTGGCTTACTTTAAGGATATGATTAGAATCTAGAAAATGCAATTACAAAATAACAAGATTATCTTATTGTAGTTTGATGTGTATTATAGTTTTTATTGTATAACATTGTGCAGGGAGAATTAAATGGTATAGAAATGGACTGTAACTATTTATTTATGTAATAGACACAAAATATCAATATCAACCAATACCAATATAATCAGCATGAATATATCTTATGCTGTTTAATATTGTGTATATACTACTCAAGAAAGGCGTGTTGAAAGGCGTTAAACTGAGACTATAGAAGGATAGAAAATTAGTAAACTGTAAATTATATATCAGAAAAGCCTTAATATTGAAGACGATATCCATCCAATGTGCTAGTTAAGTTTAATTTAAAAAAAATATCACTTTCCTTTCAGACTTTTAAATATCAGAACAGAACATTAAATGGTATAGACAAGTGAATGAGCTTAGACGAGACAATGACAAATGAGCGAAATAAAATAAATCATCTTTATGGGGAATATAAGCTGAGCTTGAAAGGCAATGAGCATTTCGAACAAATAAGCCCATTTTGAATGTTAATAATAAAATAAAATACGCGTTTTGCCCGCAATCAAGGTCAATTGACTTACAATAACGAGCATTGTTACAGAAGGTGTGAGGGTAAATTTCACCTCCATTGTCCGTCATGCGTAGTAAGAGTATGCATAATATTAGAATTATATTTAATATTTTACCTTTACGGTAACTAAGTGGGAAAGGCAGCGACAAGCAGCTAGTAGTATTTAAAAATTCGTAATAAATCCGATAGTTCCTAACAAATACGATAACCAATTTTTTAAGTCAATATTTTTTAACAGAGAAATCTATATTGAAATCACCGGCTACGATAATCCGTTGGTTTAGCTTGGAAAATGATTCAAGGCATTTTTTTAAGGAATCAATATAAAGATCAACACTATCCACCGAGTTGTGTGGTGGTCTATAGACAGCAAGTAAGAAGCATGAAACGTCCTCAAGATCAAATCTAATAGCCGCAAGTTCACAAAAACCTTCAGTGCAAAACCTACTGACATCCACTGTTTGGAAGGTTAAGCCATTTATACATAAAATACAAACACCGCCATTTTTCATACTAGAACTGCAAAACCCAGTAGCAGTTGTATACCCTGGAAAATTAAAAGCAATTAATTCAGAACTATTCAAGAAGTGTTCCGACAAACATATAATATTGGGGGACACCATGTCAATAAATATTTCCAGCATGCTAAATTTGGGAACAATACCCTGCACATTCTGATGAACGATTCTAAATTTATTACCTCTTGTCTTAATATTAACATCAGAATTAATATTTACGGGAGGTGGAATATTTGTTAGACAGGCCCCAAAAAATGCTTCTGTATAGGAATAACAGGAAAGGAAGAGTCACTATAAATATATGGTTTAGGATTATTATTGCATGCAGTGGATACATGAACTGGAATGTGCTGGGGACAATCAGGTTCTGATATGGGCACAGAATGTTCTGCGAGTAATTTAGCAATCAGTTTTTTCCCAAACATATTGAAATGGAGGCCAAATTTAGTGTAAAAACAAGGCTTGTTGATTGACGTCAGAGAAAGAAATGAGGCATGTTTAACTTGAGAAACAGCCTGTAAGATGCTTTTGTTTAGCTCATTAATACGCTTATTCAGATGGGGCTGATCCCTTCTGAATGGTAATCCTGCAATAACCAATTGAGTGTTTGACACTTTTTTAAGCAAAGTTTTTATTTCGGCCGTAATGTCTTTACCACAGTGTATTGAGTTTACATCGTTTGTACCACCGAATACTATTAGTACATCATTTACGTCCATATCCTTTGTTAAACTATCCACACTGTCAATTATCTGGCTTAGTTTACCATTCGGCTTAACTATACCTAAAACTTCGCACCTGCCTGAGCACCTGTTGAGCATCAGGTCTGCCAAGTGACGTCCGTGACTGTCAGAGACTATCCTTACTTTCAATTTACCAGTTTTCTTTCTATGCGAAACACATGCAGATACATTTTTACTTTCAGTAACCTTTTCAATATCATTTTCTAATATGGACTCTTTAGCACTAAAAAGTATCTTACTTACTTTAGACTTAAGATTACTGTTGATAACTATCTTGTTACGTTTGTTGGACTTACATGTGTCCCAGGAGTTTACAGAATTGGTATCACTTCTACTGACAATATTTGAAACCGAAGGGGTTTGGGAACCGACAACCTCATCAATCACATCAAGGGCTTCAAATCTGTTATGAGTTACAATAGGAGGGGGGGATGTTGAATTGGCACAATGCTTTGAATTGGATTTCACCACTTGCCACTGATCACCCGTAGATTTCGTCAGTTTAAGCTTAAGACCATCAGTAGGGATCGAAGCCATTGAGGTCGCTATCAAAGGCGCAACAACTTGGGATGCATTCCCGGAGGTATTTACCTTAATCATAGCTTGATACCAATCCAAAAATGTGTTAGTGTTCTTATGAGCTAGAATGTAAAAATGTACAATAAACTTGGCATTAACTAGAACATTAATTCTACATTCGTACGAGTTTTGTTGTTGATGGCAAGATAGTTCTATTACATTTTCCTTCTGAATACCAAGATTACAAGCTACTTGAGAAACGGCATTTTTGTTAGTGCCTGCCAAAGAATCAAGGTGATAGGCCTGTCTCAGATGCATGTCACAAAACAAGAGGCTCCAGTGGGAGCCACTGTCGTCTTTGCCAGGATCTGTGCTGTCACTGACACAGCAGAGAACAAACTTGGCTTTCTCTAATGATGGTATATTCATCTCTTTTATTGGCGAGGGTGCATTAGTGAACTTTAACACCTGGGTGGCAGATGGACCCAACATAACAACATCACTCTCCGGCAAATTGAGAGACAATGAAGAAAAATAATCACCCAAAACTGTGTCGTCAAGCCACCTATTTTTATTCCAAGAGGTGTTACGCTGTAGCAATAATATGTCATTGGACAATAACTCAACCTTGTTTGACAAAGTAGTATTTAAAAGACTAAGGGACTTGATCTTACTGTCTAAGACATCGTTTTCAGACCTAAGATTAACCAATTTCTTATCAAGACATTGATTTACTGACAATAAACTAGCACATTCACTAACATTTGCTCTTAACTTATTATCTAAAACCTCCAACCTATCTTGCAACTCTTTTTTTCATCTTCCACAGCATCCTGAATGGTGAAGGAGTGGTTAGACTCCTTTTTTCTTAGGTCTTTTTCAAGCTCTAGTTTAGAAGTCAGGTTTGCAATTTCATTTAAAGAATTGTTGAACAGATTGTTAGTGGTTTCATTTACAGAATTAATATTTTCGTAAACTGAAATTAATTCACTAATTTTTCCGATGAGCTCACTTAAATCTATGCTCGGATGGTTTGCTGAAAGTTTATTTATTTCAGAAGTCAAACTGCAAATTAAATCTTCAATGTTATTAGCAACAAAATAATCTGTTGTTTCTTCACCCATGTCTCTGTTTAAAAAGTCGATGGATTAAAAAAATAAATAAATAAATAAATAAATAGTTCTATAATACAAAAAAATGCATGAGCAATAAAAGTAGGCAACAAATAAAATATATTTAATAATCAAGATAGAGCAAAGGAGTCGTTTAAAAAAAATGAAAACATATGAATGTCCGAATAAATAGTTGAGCCCCTGGCGCAATGCTGCACAACAGCAGCTGAGTGTAGGGATGGTATCCAGGAAGAGCAGGCGTAGACAAAACCCCAGCGAAGTCGTTGCGGGAAAAGCAGGGGAAGGCGGCACTGGCAGGGTAGACAGGTTCCGCTGCGGTGGACACACTGCTTCCGGCCGTGACGTGACTGACAAGCCGTTCCTTGCCTTTGACAGGATCTTCCAACACGTGTTAGCAGACGACTTTTAGGTTAGTCACAGTTGTCAATTGCTCAGTACACAGTAGTACTTACAGTTCAGCGACAATCTAATGTTAATTTATAAAGAAAATAAGATAGATCACTATTCCACAGTACAGATAAAACACAGTTTTAAATAATCATGAGTCAAATTACTTTAACGAATTCACATCAAATCAAGCAGCCTCAGAATCACTATGATTGCTAGGTATATCCGATGTCTTGATCGATGAGACATCGGAACGGGAAGCTCTGTTCGGGCAAAAGTTGGGTGGTGTTTGGCCGCCTTAAGGATAGCATTGGACAACGTACTGTGTTAAGAACTTTGAATAATATCTGCAACAGTTGGACGTAGAATCACAATTTAAACACAAAAATGATTGTTTCGTAGAGGTGAACTGATTGGTAACAAAATTTGAAGTTTTCAGTAAAATTAATGTAGGACAAGCTAAAAATCATTTTCCAATAAGATTAACATGGGAATTTTTATGAACACGTTCTTTGGATTTTCTCCGCAACCACTTAAGGGTGTTTGGTCAAAAAATGAATTTGTAAAATATTATTTTTTCACATCAGGATAAAAATTAGGAAACAAAATAGATATATATATTAAATAATTCGCATTACTATTAAGGAAGTAATGGGTCTTAAAAGTAGAGATTTTGTCAAATGTTGGGAGAAGGTCAGGAAGAAAACCGTTGGTTCGATTTCAATGAAAATTTTGCAGTTGTGTGGGATAAATTCAGGTTATTATTACTAATATAATTTCATTTCAAAATAAAAAATAAAAAATAGATTTTTCATAAAAACAAACTATTAAAAATGTAATAATACAATTTTGTGGTATAAATAATAGATTCAGTTGTGCGGGTCAGTATGATATACATGTTAGAATTTGTTTGAAGTTTATATATTTTTTCGTTTGGTCTTTGACCTGCTCCTTTGATTCTTGGAAATTGCCTTCCGGGGCAGAATAGGCCAGCCGCACTACGCCTCACTAACACAAACTCACACGCACAGTGCCACCACGCGTGCACCCCTCGCACGAGCGCGAAGTCCAAGGTCGCACCGCCCCCTACACTCCCTCCAGCCACACCTTCCACGAATCTCACCACTCGCACAACACGAGCACCGCGTGTCCGCGTTTTTAAGTTTTCAGAGTATTATTATGGTATTACTGCAACCGTAGCAATAAATGCCTTGTAAGAAATATAGGCATACAAGAAATAGAAAATCAATTGCCAGTAAAACATTGTTGTGTGAAACAAGTTATAGGCTACCTGTCATGTAACTAAAGATCCAGCTTCCTCTTAAGATGTATTTAACTAAGTGATAGGAAAGTGTAAATTTACGATTTACTTCATATTTCGTGAAGACATTCCTTTCTATAATCAGTTGGACAAGTTCATTTTGCAAACCAATCAGAAAGACCCTAACTTCCTTTTTTTGGAGGATATAAAAATTATGAATGTTGTGTTTTTGGCTCCCAAAACCGGTAAAAAGAGATTGGGATGTAAAATTAATGCATATTACATTATATGACATAAAAGCCAGAAAATGTAGGCCTAAACCCTCTCCCATAACTTTGGCACAAATATTTATAGCCAGATAAGGTAGTCAGCTGAAGTGTAAATTCTGATATTTAATTTAATACATAATTCTATTCAGTTATGAGAGTATTGTCCAGCTTTGAGACTCGACTTCTTGTGTAGTAGAGTGATTACACAAGCCCACCACCACATGTTTTTAGCGAATTTCCCCTATAGGGAAGAAGCTATTACGTAGGTCTCATGGTAAGACTTAAGCCCGAGACCACGACAAATTTTTTTTTAGGTCCCCAGATGACTAAAACACTGTTCAAATTTAAATATATGTATATATATATATATATATATATATATATATATATATATATATATATATATATATATATATATATATATATATATATATATATATATATATGTGTGTGTGTGTGTATCCGTGAATGCGATAACTTGAGTAAAAAACGTCCGATTTCGATGAAATTTGGCTCAAATGTGTAAAGTGACATTTATGACTTTAAGTTCGAAAACCAGAAAAATTGGGCCATGGGAAGGGGGGTTTATGGGGGTTTTAGATTTTCAAAAAATCAGTTTTTTGCATTTTTTACCCTAAAATTGTTAAAACACTAAATTTTGGTTTAGACCATGTTATAGAGCTTAAAAAACAAATAATATGGTATTTTGAATTAAGCTAGGTTAAGTGGTTGCGGAGAAAATCCAAAAAAACCTGCTCATAAAATCTCCTATGTAAATCTTATGGGAAAAAGATTTTTGGCTTTTCCTAAGTTAATTTTAATGTAAACATCACATTTGCTTTTACCAATCAACTCAGCTCAACAAAACAATCATTTTGGTGTTTAAATTGTGATTCTACGTCCAACCGTTGCAGAGATATTCAAAGTGCTAAACACAGTACGTTGTCCAATGTTATCCTTATGGAGAATAAATAACATTTGATATCTCCATTATTAATGAATGTATATTGATGAAACTTGGCACGTGGGGTCACGTAGTACTGGTATATTGATATTTGCACAAAAAATTGAATTTTTGTTAATTATCCCCGTAGCAGCGAACCTGCGTACTAAGCCCCCATGTTATTCTTATGGAGAGTAAGTAAAATGTAATGACTCCTTTAATTATGAACATAAATTAATAAAACTTGGTATATGGCTTCACCTTGTTGAGTTATATTGATATTTGCATGAAAACCCATTTTTTAGTTCCTTGTTGCAGCAAACCTGCTTACTCAGCTCCCATGTTATTCTTATGGAGAATAATTAAAATGTGATATAGTGCTTACTTATGATTGAATATTGATTAAACTTGGTATGTGGCTTCACCTAGTTAAATTATATTTGCATAAAAACCAATTGTTTGTGTACCTTATTTCAGAAAACCTATATACTCATCACCAATGCTATTCTTATCGAGAATAATTAAAATTGTATATATCGCTTATATATGAATATATTTTTATGAAACTTGGTATGCGGCTTTATATGGTATTAAGACATATATTATGCATTGGAAATTCGCTGGGTACGCAGGTTTGCTGCGACGGGGGAATTTTTGTTTGTTTTTGGTATTGCAACAAGTAAGCATTTCCAATTCCATCTCAATTCAGTTTGGAGTAAAAAAAGATAAAATATTGAGGATTTTTCACTGAAAATGTACTATATATTTGGACAGTATTCTACATACGGGATGTAATAAAAGACGTCTTACAACACTTAAGATATATTTACACTTATACTGATTCACATACAGACGGTAAACATATATAAAAGATGGTACTAGGCTATCGATTTCGACCAGTCACACCAGTCATCATCAGGCCAATGAGAGAACTGACAGAATCAAAATGGCGTCCTTGCTTATATCCTATTGGCTACCGGAAGTTCCGGATACAGGTTCCTAAATGTGCCACCAGAGTCGAAGTTAACTTGTTCGTTAGTAAATTTATCTCTATTTTTACATTTTTCTTTAAATATAAACAATTCTTACCTTGCATTCATTTCATTTCCTTTTTTACAACTCTTGAGGATGCTGAGGTTTTCTTCTATTTCCCCTATGGTGTGGCCATTTTCTAAAAGATGTTTCGCTACGTTTGATCTTTCCGGTTTTCTGTTCTTCCAAGCTGACATGTGGTTCTTAAATCTTTTAATACAATTAACAGTTTGACCAATATAAACGTGATCACAGTTGTTACAATTAATTTTATAAACGCCGGGCATGTCGAATTTGTTTAAATCTTCTATCTTGGGATTTAGTATTTTGTTCATGGTGTTTTGCGTTCTGTAGGCTATATTAACTCCATATTTCTTGAATCGATTTGCAACCTTTTGTATCTTAGTTCCTGTGAAGCTGAATGTTGCAAAATTACTTGATATTTCTTTTCTTCCGTCTAACGTTGTTATTCTACTCAGTTTTTCTTGGTTCTTTATTTTCCTATGTATTTTCGCTCCAATTTCGTCTATTATTCTCGGGTTGAATCCGTTGGCTCGAGCAATCGCCTTTATAGTTGTTATTTCTCTTCTTCTGTTATCTTCATTTAGAGGAATCTTGTAGGCTCTATATAACATTGATCTAAATGCAGCGGTCTTATGGCTAGTTAGACTATGAATTTATTAGTTTAAAAAACTATGCGTTCGATTAGTTCATCTGGAAAAAATAATGAAAATGAATCGATTGGAGTTTTTACATCTCGAGTCTGTCCTTTTGGACCACGTGGTCTTGTTACAATATCTATTGCAGGCATGGACCAGCTTAATAGAGTTCGATTTTTTCCCACTCAGTAATTTGGTCTTTCCCCAAATATATGTTTTCATCATTAGTATGTTCTTTGACAATACGGACCTCTGCTTAGCCTCCTCTTCCTCGACCTCTCCTGCCTCGTGATCCCCTGGGGCAAGCTTCACTACCTTGAGCTCCTCTCCCTCGGAGTCATCTTCCTCGGGATCCTCGTCCTCGGCATAGGAAAAATGAGCTTTGAATACGTACACAGTCTCGTTTACGGACTAAATAATCATGTTATCAACACACTCTAAACAGGATTTGCAAATTCTGCATAAAATCGCTATTAATGATAGTTTTTCTGTAAATTGTAAAAACCATATTTCTTTCTTAAGTTTTTTTAGTTTTAAAAGAAGTTTTTTTGTACAATTAAAGTAGCTTGTCAATTTAACTCGATTGAAGAAATAAAAAATACACAAGTAGATATATCTTTCTTCTTAAAAGTCATTTTTCAACTGCAATTCAAGGGCTTATGTAGACACTGTTAAGTGAAATCCTGCGGTCCTTTGCAGTACGCCACGCGGAAGAGGTAACCAATGCTTTTGAAACCGAAGTGTATTTTTGTTTCATAAATGCGAGTTTTCCTGTAGTTATAATATTCACGTTTTTTTCAACCTCCATATCATACACAATAACTATGCAATAATCCAATTTATGAATGTAAACATAATACAAGCTGGTTCAGTAGCCTATTATCCTTCAGGCGACTTACTGTAATTAAGCCATCGTGTTCAATGGCTGTAGGCTGCAATCAAATAGCTCTCATGATTGTTATTATATCGTAAGCATTACGTATGCTTCACTAATTTTCATGTCACAATTATATAACTACGAGTAAAACAAAGTATTAATTAAGATTAATTCAGAATCCAGGTACCCACAACTTTACACTTCGTTTTTGGGGCTCGTTTGGGTCCAATACTGATATAACATTATTTTTTTTAACGTTACCCAGAACCATTTATAATATACAGTCACTTTTCAGAACACATTTTCCATTTAATTTCAAACTGTAGGACGAGGTTTTTTAGTAAACATCACGAAATAAATGAAAAATATGAGATAAAATTTACATCTCTTGAACATGAACCTTAGAGAAGCAGAATTATTTTGTTTGTCTCATGTTGGAAGTGTAAGATGCAATAACATAAAATTTCTGAATTTGGTAATTTCAGTTGATAAATTACCTCGTTTTTCTTTATTAGTATAAGTTAACAATTTCCATGCTAAGATATTATTAAATTATACTTCGGTTCTATGTGATTTGTGTCTTGAGTTTGTTGTAAATTGAACAACATTAATAGAAATAAAATTGAATTAAGAAAAAACTAACATATTGTACTCGTGTAACTACTTAAGCCCAATAAAGTAAAGAGTAAAACAAACACACTACCTGCTTCTAATCAATAATTTTTAAAAATCAGGAGGCAAATTGAAAAAATGTTAGTAGCTAAAAGAATAAATACCTCTAGAAAATGTAAAAATATGGTTTAAGATAGGAAAGTGGTTCTGTACTGAATATCATTATTAAAATATAGGATTTGATAGTCAAAATATTAGTAAAGAAATTATTAACAAACTATTTAACTAGAAAGAATAACCATGATAATAAGTACACACATTTATAGATTCTATTGTTTTTATTTTTCCGCTAAGCGCAAGGTACGGTAGTCGATTTTATAAATAAGCTTTTCGTTTACAAAACATTCAATAAGATACTAACTTAATTTGATATTATTTACATAAAAAAATACTTGTTTGTACTTAAAACTAAATAATGCAAACATGCCTTAATTTTGTAGTAACCACTGCTGAAATCTACTAATATTGTTATTATTATTGAATTTCCTAATAATATATACAGTATATGTGTGGGTGTTTGCACTCTAGCAGTCGAATTTTTTATCCAATTTACTTCAAATGTTGTAGGGACGTTCCTTTCTTTAATCATTTGGACAAGTTTGTTGGGTATAACAATCGGAAAACTCTAAACCATTTTTTCGGCGATTAATCTTTCAAATTTCAGGTTTTTGGGACCAAAAAGGGTCATAAAAGGCCCGGATGTAAAATTAATGCATTTAAAAAGATGGGAATTAGTCAGGCAAAACCTTTAAGCCCTGTCTCGTCAATCTAGCATTAATATTTTCCAGGTTATTGAAGAAAATGTGTACTGACCAAACACAGTACGTTATATTATGGGGGTTTTACATTAGAAAAGCCTGTTATTCATTGTTGGTGTATTCTCATCATACCCAGCAACTTCACGCCTACCTTCAAGCCTGACTGGACCTTCTCCTAACTTCATAATGCTCAAAATTGTATTCCCAGCATTGCAGGTAAATGAAACCAGGAGCATTAGAACAGCCAAAAAATCAGTTTTTTCAGATTGCAATAATAGTTGGAACAAATGTATGTTTTTACACTGATTTTTAGTTTAAAAAGTTGGTTATGTTGAAATTAACTTCCCTCACGTCAACGTGCTGCGTGTGAACTCGTTTTAATTTGTGTAATTTACAACTTGTAATGATTGTACATTAAATCTCTTTCTATATCTATAATACGCTAAGCCGAAATTTGTAAACAAAACTTCCCTGTTATTCCTGTTCCGATTTTGACAGTTAAGGTGTCAAAGAAATGGCCCAGGTTCTTATTTGTGCAAAGTGGTTTTAAATTTCCAATACTTTTTCCTGAAGGGCACAAGAGTATTTTCTGAAGGACACCCTCAAAGTTAAATTTTTGTCCATATATATAACATGGAGAGTAGTTGAATTTAGTTACATTCTAAAACAGGCGATGAAACAGTAAAATAAAGGTAAACAGTAAGAACAGCTGATAACTGATATAAACAATAAAGTTTTGTTTTGCTCGATTTAGAGCAACAGGTCCACTAGTCAGTTATATTCAAAACTCTCGACTATTCTTAAATAAGTACTTGGTTTTCTGTAATCGTTATTCCGTACTTTGTTTACTTTTTTGTCAGGAAAATTTACTTAAACTGGCCCAACCAGTAAATTATTCTTTATCCTTGACAGCATAGTATTAAATGGGCTGAGAACCCATTTAGGAGTGAAACGTTAAGAGAGAAAACCATGTCCTACCACAAAATATCTGAAATTAACAAATGAACAAAGCAAAGTCGTGCAACGGAATCAAATGAGAGAGAACAGAAAAGAACAATACCAAGCTTCTTCCCTTGATGGCCAACATTAATATACAGTTTTGAAGTGTCGCGATTTTCGTTAACATTTGGAGCGGTTTAGAAAGTATAATGTGGAGTCGCAGCTGTGACTATATCCGTTGGGCGTTCCTTTTTACTTTTGCTCGTTTTACATTCTAGTATGTGGAGAAAGTTTTCGGTAAAAATTTCGACTTTGCTTTTAGTGGAAATGTTGTTCATGCTGCCTTTACCCAAGAAGTAGGTTTTGTGATAATGTTGCACCTACATACACACCACTTTCTCGTTGCATACAATTTGGTTTGATGTTCATTATTACTTGTAAAATATAACATAAATTAGAATAACCAATCTCATCACTATGCGAAAAACTGAGAGAAAGAACAAGATTAAGCAATTTACGTGTAATACTTGATCCGTGAACAAAAACTTGTATCAAGTTTAGCAAAAAACGGTAAAATAATGCACTTCTTATAGTCAATAATATTTCTAAATAGTTCGTAATAGTGTGTAAACCGCTCAGTTTCTATTTTTATATTCATATTTCATATTATTCAGATTTCACCCTCACAGTTACCACGCCCTCCACTTTTGGCCAGCGACGCGACGGTAGAATTGGACAGTTGGCTCTTTTGGTCGGTTGTCGTATATTTCTGACAGTATAAAAAAGATTTGAGGCTTTGGAAGGAGAAACATTGTTATACAGTTTTAATCAACTAGTAAGGGATGCAGTAGTGCGTCTGTAAGCTTTATAACCTAGAAAATTTAATCAGCAAGACAAATACTAAACTCGGCTTATTACTCCTGTTGTTTGAAAGGTGCATATCCACGAGTTGCAACCTTCAACTTCCCTTTATTGCTGTACTGGCTAGATTTTTGCTAAATTAAACACTCGTGGGTTGTTTTAGTTGAATTCAAAGAAAAACATCTTTATTTTCGCACTACTGTAACAAATTTGTGTATGTACTTCATGATATATTTGCTTTATTTTTAACTTATTGTGTTTATAAATCGTGTTAAGTATAGTAATATAGTTTTATTTTTGTTCATATTTTAAAAGTTTTTTTAATTTAACAGCTATTCGGAAATTTGATTTTATATTTTAGTTCAAGCAAATATTCCATCGGTTAAGATAATGAACTCTCTTAAACTGCAGTATGCAATAACGTAGGCAAATTAAATACTATTTTAAGTAAAAACATAAAATAATCCTGAGCAAATAGTGTAATACTATGGTCAATGTTATTAAATAAGTATAACTTAAAACATAAAATGTAAATACAAAATATTGAAAATTCTTTAGTATATAAATAAAACAAGATTTTTTATCAATACAATAATAAATATGTACGAGATCGTATTTGTTTGATTTATTTTAGAATGTATTTTGTTATGAATGTTTACTTAATTATTTTTCTATATTATTTTTTTATGTTATCCTTTTAATTTTTTAGTGCTTACTATGCACAATTATAGTACGGTGAGATTTTTATGCTCCTAGTAAATTATAACCTGTCTTTCCCACATTACTACCAGTTTATAAATTGATTTTGAATTGCTTCACAGAACAACTGATGTAGTTTATGACTCCATGTTATAGTGAAAGATACTACATCAAGACAAATGCAAATAAACACTTGATTCTTTACATTTTTTACTCAGCTTCTAATAAATAGTCAATTGCAATTAGGGCTGACAAGTATAAACACAAATATTACAAGCATTTGTATTTTTAAATCTACTCACGGAACTATTAGTTCACACCCTGTATCTGATTACTGATTATTTTATATGCAAATAAATTTTCCGATCCTTTCCAAGGTTTTCTTTAACCTTTTACAAGTTAGTTTTTATCTTTAAGTGCCATAATCCCAATATAGTGATGTGTTATGCATGCGATAGTTATTATTTATTATATATAATAATAAATCAATAACTGTCTAAAAACTGAGTGGTCTGATTACAGTTTACCGGTTGTAGACCCTCAGGTCTTTAACAACGTTATTGGTCCTACATACTTAGGACATTTGAGACCAGAAGTAAAGAAGCCAAACATCTTTCAAAACCAGTTTTATGTATTACAATTAGTTATTTAACGAACCTTTATCTTTAACAATAAAAGTAAAATAATAAAATACTCAGATTCATGCCTTATACCATTCTTGACCAAAGTTTAAAATTGTTTATGTTTGTTTAATAGTTGTGTTGGCTCTTAAACACCTAAAATGGCTACATAAGCCGAATTATTTAGTAATAATATACTCGGTAATTATTACTTGTTAAAATATAAGTGATTTTGTTTTTATTTTAACAGCCTTGACACCTGATAATATTTACTCTAGTAAGAATTTTACTTACTGAATGCCTGAAGGTTTTTGATACTCTAGGCATTCAGTAAGTGACATTCTTACTAGAGTACAAATTATAATTGTTTATACAATTGCATTTTAAAGAGTAAATTTTATTACAAATTGGTAAAATGTTAATTAACAAAAGCGGGTTCCATATTTGTAAAAGTGGGAACATGTTTTTATAAAATAATGTTTAAAATCTCTTTACTACTCTATTCCATGTTTGTTCAGTAATGTTCCTAGCTAACTCCAAAAACCGTCCCAAATAATGACTTTATTCTCAGTCACAGAGGGTGTCACGCAGAGGGCACAAAGCTGTCAATAACAGGTGAATTTCGTACAGTTGTTTGATTAAATAATGAAAAATGTATATTTTGATATCATAAGACGAGGAGATATTTTTGTTAAAGTTACTACTGAAATTCACTTTTCAAAAAATTTGGTAAGTAAAAACGTTATCATTGTACATTGTATCGGAACTTTTTAATTTGACTAACGTTTCATTGTAAATTTATCATGCACAAGCATGTAGTAAAATGTCAAACAACGAATACAACACAAAAGTGGTGACAAGACAATCCTACCCGTCACAGCAGTTGAACCTACTAAGACTCCAGTGCACCAGGCATTCTTTAGCTATTTGCTATACATTTATCATATTTATTCTCTTTCTATTATTTTCTCTTTGCACATTTCTCACCAGTCAGTACTAAAGCAGCATATAAAAATAGCTAAAGCGTTATATATGCTGCAATTTGCTTTATTCTAAACCCCCAAAGAAGATTTTAGTGTAGTCATGGTCTGGGTACAACAATATAATTGATTTAGACGGAAAAAAATGCTTGAGTGATTTTGGAAACATTTTCGCACTGTCTACGAGCATTATACGGAATACAGAACAAAAGTTGTATTTTTATATAGACAATATCCTTGAGTATGTAGAGAAGTGTATTTTAAATTACATTTCTTTAATTTTACCAACCATATTTGAGGTTTTAAACTGAACCCGAGACCCCTTATAAGGAAGTCCAAAACGCTAACCGTTATACTAGTGAGATGCTGATTCTGAGTTTTGATGATGTCTGCAGAACTAGCAAGTATAAGTATACAATGCGAATTGTTAAAGGAAATTACAATTATTTCTCACTATCCAATTATATATCAATGTGCATTGAATTTGTATAAATAATATAAAGACCAAACAATGAGATGAATATCAAACATTTATTATTGTTTAAATCGAAAATCACCATCAGTCAATGCAAGTGTCCTCTCAACCATTTATCAAATTGACACAAACATGACGTTGCTGACAGGCGGTCCTTGTATGTTTTGAACAATGACAATTGTTTTGGTAGCTAACGCAATTTTTTGGAATTTATATTAATTTGTTTTAAAAATAAATTCAGTTGACTTTACTATTATTATTAAATTATTTTAATGTAATATTATATTGAAATTCTTCTCAAGTATTATTTCAGGGTTACTATCTTTTATACTTAGGTAAAAACCTTGTACCGGTAAACATTATATTTTGTCATATTATTGCTTTTAAATTACGGCTATGAGTCTTTTAACCAGAATTTTTATCGTAGCAAACTGGTTTTACTTCATAATATAAAGGAACTGAATAGGTCATACCTGTTTGAATCTATCTAAAGTGGTATCGCTAGTGCACGTTTTGTTGTTTTTGTTGTTGTTGTTGTGGTGTTAGTTGTGGTGGTGGAAGTGTTTATGTATTTTATCTTTCACATTAATAATTTCATGCATAACGGGAATCAGTGTAGCATTTGCAATAAACATTTATCAAAATACTTCAATACAACTTACCAATACAAATTAAAAATACCGTTAAAAGCAACAGTCAAGTTAAGTGCTTTTAAAGTAAAAGGTTAAATTAGTTATAATATAACTATTTTGCAGCCCCATAGATTGACATGCTACCCACTTGAGAGTTGGAGTCATTGGTGCTGCTGGTCAGCCGTAAGTTGTGGTGAAACTCGGAACCAACCAAGTAAATAATTTGTGTCCGAATAAGTTTCATATTCGGTACTAAGAATAACAGGTTCATATTTGGTTCACATCTAACAGTTCCTACCATGGTTGGGCTTGAATTTTAATTATAAATTACGCCTCGGTGCCATCGCGTGAGTAAAAACAGTGGTGGTTGGTTAAATAAAGTGTCTGAATAATACAGTTATTTTTATTATATTTATCAATTAAAGCTCCTGCCAAGAAGGGTGTATTCCAATACTATGGATAGAGGATCGGTTTTATTTTGAAGAATGAATAAATGATAAATGTGTTCATTCCAAAAGAACATCAAACGGCTGCAAGCGGCAATAATCTAATGCAAATATTTAAAATCTATAAATAGCTCACATTGCAAAGTGGGGTGAACGTGGAAAAATTCATCAAAAAGTAATAAAAAAAACCAAAGCTACATGAATTTGTATAGTTCTAGATGCCAGATAAACGGGAATAAGCCTACATGGGCAGGAGCCTGTGTGTAGGCTTGAGTTGTTACTTAAAAAAATAACTATAGTTTTAATATTTTAAAACTTTCAAATTTTAGAAGGAAAACCAGAAAAACTTAAATCTAACTGACGAAAGACCTGTTTTGTAACAGGCCAGCTGATCGTAGGCTAACCAGTGACCACTCCACAGACAATTTGTGCTGGAATGTCTTCTCTTAGTAAAAAATGTGTTTGTTATAATTTTGCCAAATCGTTTATAAGCAGAATTATTTTGGCATAAAAACGTAAAAACATTATATGAAGCAGTTTTTAATCATTTTTTAAATATAAAGACTTAGTGAAAAACATCGCTCATCAACATCAAATATCATCTAGACACCTTTCTTTTTGGTTATGAATCATATTTTTCTGATAACAAATAAACGATATATTGTCCTTTCTGTTTAACTGTTCTTATTGAGTATACATCCAATGTCCATCTTCAGTGTCCTCTTAAGAGTAAAATTAATAGTTGTTTTAGTATTGGAAGTATAAACTGCTGCTAACATTTAAGCTTGCAAATTATTCTGATACTAACTAACTAGTCTTTGTTAGGTAAAAAAAGAATACAACGAAGAGGTGAAGGAAAAACGTGGTAAGATCAGTGACACTGTTCCTCATGAATATACATCAGGTGTCGTCCAATCCCGTCGTTTGTCTCTGTAACCCTCCCTGGCCTAAACCACCAAACAGCTTGTTACCCTAACTGAAAGCATTTTGTGTTGAAAGGTGAAATGCAATGTTTTAAAATGTGTTTAGTATGGCTTTTGTAGTACTAGTTGTATGTTAATAGAAACTTACAGAGATACATTATCTTCACATATGTTGTCAGAATAATTGCAATAAAAATAATTAATATTAGCCAATTTTATTATCAATCTAAGGTATATTAAAATACATTAATATCGAAAAACCACTCTAAAAACTAAACCATGTGAATTTTTAAACAACATTTTACAGTGCAGACTTGTTTAGTGGCGTCTCTTTTCCTAGTTTCTAAATCACTAGTGAGTGGTGTTTTTGTCGGCTTAAGCCAGGTGTCTTTACAGTCAGTAGAACTTGTAGAGACACGTCTAAAGTGTTAAAATGCATTGTAATATATTTGTATATATTTTAAATGTTTAAAATCAAATTCTTTTAAAATATGTTTTCAGCAAACACAACTGTAAAACATTTCCGTAAAACAATAGTTTTAAATTTATTTTTAAGACGATTAGGTTCCTTATAAATTAAATACTAAAATTTATTTTTAATCAAATTTTAAGTAGTTGCAGAAACTCTACAACCTAACTGTAACAATAACTGCCGATGTCAAAATATTGAAATTGCGACTATGAGGTTTACTGTCAAAAAAATTAAACGTGGTCGGAAAATTTAAAGAAGTAAATGAGTAAAGCAAAGTAAAAGGAAAACTCTTAGTTTATATGATATAATATATAGTACATATTTGAATCAATATAACAGCTTGTAACAAATCCCAAGAATACTCAAATGCGATTGACAATACAACATTAAATAATATAACTTTACCTTTATTGGCCGCTTCAATTATCATTATCATAATGTATTATATACGCATTCATAAAAACGTATAGAAATATTGGAAAAATGAACTTATTTCTGAATATTTTTGGTGAAAATGAATATACATAGAGAACCAGATGTACATATAAAAAACATAGTTCTTAACGATGTGCCTGACAGACGTCGGGCGATAATCTACTATTGGAAAGAAGTAATGATATTGTTGTAAATAAACAGCCAGATCTTTAGTTCGAATTACAAATTTATACCAGCTCAGGTAGTGTTTCATATAAGCAGATATTATTAGTTTCATGGAAAAGATTGTAAAATGTTTGTTTCCTTCGTTATTTTGTAACTTTGGTTCATGAAAAACTATATTGTTTAATTCATTTACAAAATACTGATCAACTACTTTTATGATGATCAAACAAATGTTTTTCACCGTTTTAAACCTTTTACTATTGGTTAGTAAAAAAATAAATTCAATATTTAATTTTTACTTCCTACCCCTATACATGTTATACGGAGAACGTAAAACTCACATTTTTTAATCTACGTTCTTGGTGAGGATATTTTGCTTTGTTGCTCATCGTACCCAAAAAAGGGTTTGTCGAGGTGACAAACTGTTTGGATGTGACCTGGAAAATCTCACAAGTTTAACTCACAGTTTACCTGAAATATTGAATCAAGAAAAATTGTACGTTAATTACAGGCTTTTCTTTTTATTTTCCTCTTTTAAAAGGTTCATTATCCACCCCAGAAACCTAAATTATCTAAAGAATTCAAATTTATCAAAATTGGCTTTACTGTGGTTTTCTTTTTCATTCCAACGCGAACGGAATTTTGTTACAAGAACGCACAAATGCTTTTAAGAAAAAATGGTTCAAACCCCTACAATTTGTTTGACATCCCGGGATTTGAATCAGTGACCCTGTTTAAACCAAAGTTCTAGAACCTACGCGTTAGGCTAGCGAGTTGTTTTTATTAATTGGTGGTATTTTGTAGTACTCGAGATCCCCGACTTATGACACCACTCAAAATTTAAAGACAAATTCAAGATCGGAAATTATTGTGCTTAGAGCTTTAATATACAGTTATTTTTACTTTGTCCAAAATCATAAATGAAAACCATAATCATTAATCAAAATGTAATGAATTTGTATACAGAATTAAAATTAGATATCAGTTCATTCCAGACAAAATAGAAATGTATATTTTTGTATAAACATAGTTTACGTTGCATAGAGCTATTTTTTTGCGGGTAACAACAAACTGATATAGCTCACAGTTATATCTTATAAGCTGACTGATAATTTATTAAAGATCAATTTAATAAACTGAATCATTAGTTGCCACCCAGATTTCAGGGGAGGAAAGACAGGAGATATCCACGCTAAAATCCCACGGTAGGGCGGGACAAACTGATGAGATATAAAAGTTGATCTGCCAGTCAAGTGTACGGTATTTATTAGAAAACCTTCAGCTATACGGAGGTCTAACAGAGAGTTAAAAAAATGGGGAAAATGAATGTGTCTGTCCTGTTTATTTACAATATGTCGGTTTAGTTATTATTAAATATTTACTTTAAATTAGGATAAACTAAACACAATTTTTCCTTCCCACTTCTTACTTTCTTACTTTTAATCTACCCTTATCACTTTGTTAGCCTCATTTAATTTATTTATAAATATATGTATAGTTTAATGTTTATCTTTTATTTCTGTATATCTACTTTGTTCTGAGTTGTCAACTTTGTTTAAAAAATAAACTTGTTACGAAAAAATTAAAAGACTAATAACCAAATTTGATACGATTTTGTTTGCTGATTCCTATGAATAAAAATTATAATTATTACTGCTATTAATAGACCAAAACCCGTAACAAATATAAACTCCCTTTAATCGGTTAATTTAAAAGTATAATTCCTCTATAAGGGTATCTGGACTGCGAAACTTCCTAAGGAAACTTTGTTAACCACACCCTGTCCCTACCATTTAGATACGCAATGAATTCCTCCCTTAACAAGCACCTCTCTTGAGACCCTTCAAAACGACTGTGTGTCGTGACTGGGCAAATTACGTGTAAGTATTCACTTGTTATACCGCGTGTTTACTAAATGAAAAACGCATTTTTAACCCAATAAGTTTAATAACTCCTTTTTAGCGAATATGCTTAGTGAGCTAATGGCATAACCCAAACAGTAGGGCTTACAGCCCGTAGCCATCATAGAAGTTCATAACGTAATCCTCCGAACAGGTCTTAATGTTGTGTGGCTAAAATATATAAAATAATTGGCTAAAAGCTGTGTGGATGTGTGCGGGTGTGAGTGTGTATTCGCACTCTAGTGGTCAAATTTAAGGTTAAATTTACTTACGATTTGGTAGGTTGCTCACTTTATTAAAACAGTTGAATGAGTTCGTTGTGCAAAACAATCTGAAAATCATAGCCTTTTGGGGGTTTATACAAATATAAATTTTGTGATTCAAGGTTCGAAAACGGCAAAATTTTCCTCTAATATAAAATGAGTGTATGTAAAACAATAGAACACCCTAAGCCAAAAGTCTTAAGCCTGTCTTTTCGTTTTACAATAAATAACTCCCAATATATTGAAGAGAATTTGAATTTACTAAACACAGTGCATTACCTTACACGGGTTTTACATTGGATTCGTTTTCAAGAAGTGATTACAGTATGTATGTTTTTATTAGCATACATATATTATTATACTTCATTGTTATTTTCTTTACAATAATAAGTAAATGGGATTATCAAATCTGAGTAGTAGTTTAAGGAGTTTTTTTTTGTAGTTATAGTCTGAGGACCTTCTGTTATATTTAGTGAAGGATTTTCAGTAATATATAGATCGAAATACAAAATACATTGATGTACTATTGTGGCCGATCTATAAATACCCTCGAGTTTTACTTGTTATTTCGAAATACAGTACTAAAAATAAACTAAAAGATTCACTGATACACTTTCTGTCAATAGTATACCTGTTATGATTCATGTCCAACCCTAGACGTTTAGTTCCATAATATACGTGTAAGTCATATTTGCATTTGGGTCTGATTGTATCCACATCCGGCGTTGTAGCGACCATCAATACTGCGGCTATCGCTGGCGCCTCTCTGGCTCACATACCATACCTACCCCGGGCAATGAATAAAACAAGTACAGCACGACCTTGAGGACAGTTAGAATTTTATCACAATAATTTTTGAAAGCCTTTTTCTTTCTCACACTAATGTGATCCACGGTACCATATTTTCCAATAACTGTCCTGAATAGGTATACACAAAACCTATTTGCATGTCAGTGTAGAAAAGAGACTAAATGAAAATACAGATGAGTAACCAGCTGGTGTAAGTTATAAAGTATTTCCAATAAATAAAGGGATCCGAAAATCCCCTTAGTTAAATTGTTAAATAGGATAAAATGTGACACAACACTCGTTTATACCGCTTGTGAAGGAATTCAGCAGCTATACATGTCACATTTATATGGTACTCACATGATAAATTCAGTTTTATGTTAGGTTTTCCTTAAAATATAAGAACATTCTTGTTTTATTGATGGGGTTCTCTACTTATTACAAGTTTAAAATAATGCCATGATTCCGTTTTCAGGGTTTTCTAAATAAATAAACTTCTTTAAATATTTAAAAGTATTTTTCTTCTTTTTTTATAAAAAAGTATTTAAAAGGGAAAAGGAGGAATGAGAGCTAGCTATTTTTTGCTCCCATCACACATTCCTCTCTCCAAGGCAAGTTAAAATAGTATCAAAAAAATAATAAAACTTAGAATTTACAATGACGATATTGATTACATATAAATTACCGAATATTTGAATAAACTTGTTGGCCGCGCTTTGAAACGTTTTTGTTTGCAATAACCAACGGGCTAGTTTATAAAATAAGAACACTAAGTTAAAGTTGCTTCAATCTTATTAAATAAACAAGTGAGTAGTTGATTGTTGACTGGTTTGTACTAACCCTTTGTCGAAATGACTCGCCTGTACAAAGATATTCATCCCATACAGATATACTCAATTGTATCCAAATCTGCCTTTGAGTCTCACCTTATACCGCCATTCCAGCACCACAGCTTGCAGCTTGTTTCCATCCGTTGTTAGAGCATAATCATGCTCCTCCTCGTTTTATCATATTTATAATTGTTGGAAATCAATCAAACAGCAAGGTTAAAATATTTAAACACAAGTAAAAATATAAATGTTGGTAAAGTTAAAAATTAAGCTTGGAAGTCACAAATTGTTTATAGCAAACAATCGAATAATAATAATATCTTAAGTATTAATTTGTTGTCTAAATCTTACTATAAATCATCATATA
The DNA here is from genome assembly GCA_963675035.1 of Allygus modestus. Lineage (NCBI taxonomy): Eukaryota > Metazoa > Arthropoda > Insecta > Hemiptera > Cicadellidae > Allygus > Allygus modestus. The sequence goes on along the minus strand of OY776111.1, from coordinate 384,603,933 downwards.
AGGCCTTGGTAGTTTACAAGCATCGATAGCAAACTTTATACTCGTATTACACGTACTAGATGTATGATTCACAGTTCCTTTCCTAATCCGTTTGAAACTGTAGGCTCTTTTTTGAGAGCCAAATATTTAACAACCGTAAAGCTTATAGAATAATTCTTTGGCACAAAAAACATTTGTATTTTTATCACAATTTGTCACAAACAACTAGACAGGAGTGTTATTCCATTCAAAGCAAAACATTGTGAAATTCTAATTACCATAAGTTAAATGTTTTCTTTTCAGTTTATAATCATTCCAATTTTAAAAATGCAATTGTAATTTCTTTCACAACTACACAAACAGTTCTCACATTAGCTTTAACAGCTTTAGCATTAACAGTTAAACATTAGCTTTTACCGTAGTTTTGGAATGAAATCAATTCACATAATTGTTACAGCTCTTCATTAAAGTCCGGGTTACAGAAAATGAGGCTGCCCGAGATTGAATTTGAGATGGGCCCGTGATATTGCTGCTTGATATTCCGCTTGGACACCCCTTTATTATCCCAAATATTGAATTCCTGTTTTAATAATAAACATTTAAGGTAATTGATGCTTTATTATAAAATAATTATACCAATCCAAGTCCTTTGCTCCGTTTAGTAGAACACTTCGAACGATAAAGCAGGGTTTAAATATTTTATAGTTTAAAGCTATGATTAAATCAAAATAAACTTTGTTAATTAAAAAAGGAAATATTGGTAACCTTTTGTGTTTATGCTAATAGTAAACTATTTCAATAAAACCTACATTTGAATGCACGGCAAGTGTGTTATTATTAAAAATTTAAAATAAGTAATACTTCCATTTTTATTTTTTTTTTAAAGGTTACTTATATATGACACAATATAGGTCAGAATCAAACTGACAGCATTCGAAGCCGAAACTCCGCATTCATCTCATTCAACCTGTAATCGTACTTATATAAAAGTCCTGAATAGAACAAATCGATTGGGGATACCCTAAAGAACGTAAGCTCAACTTGTTTCGTGAATTCGTGCAACTTAATGATGCCAAGTTTAGTCAGTTGTTCGCAACTATTGACTTTCGGTATTGAATCGCATCTTGGGTGATGTACCTACTCTAAGGTTCAAGCGAGAACTGCTTGTTAGCAAACTGCTCGTTAGAGAACGTGAGTTCCATCGTTTGGATCTTTAACATTTGCTGACAAGAATCTATATAAAGTTTTAAAATATTGTTTTTAACAACACATTTATTTTGATGACCTCTTATTTAAGTCTACTTCTATAGAAGTCTGGTTAAAATCATTTACTTTTCTTCTTGTAATTCCTCAATGCTCATTAAGAAATATGCTCGAACAACAATGAAATCATACTTTCACTATACGTTCCCATTTATTACTAGATTTGTTATAGTGTTTTTATGTTTTTTTCTAGTTTTATTAATAAATTAGTTGCTTATAAATAAGGAACGAGAAAACGTACTTAGTTTTGAACCAACAAAACAGTTATTCTTGTTTTTCAGAAAGATATTTTTTGGATTTAGACAACTGATGTATTTAATTTTAACATTAATTTATTTTAATATTTAAAAATAGTACACTACAACTACTATTAATAAATTGCGGTATTTAGTAAAAATTACAAGGAATAAATTAAATTATTGTTTTTATTAAACTAATTGACTTTTATATTTAAAAGTAATGAATACAATAAGTATCAAGATTAAAAACTGACAACATACATTTGCTTGCACTACAATGTTCAGTTTTGTATTCAGAAAAATGTTTTAAATGCGTAAAAATACAGCTTTCATTTGCAAATGGTTGATTTTATACAATGCAGTTGGGTATTACTAATCAAAAAACTTTAAAACTGGATTGTCAAGTGAGTAAACTTTTCAACAGATTTTAATTTCGCCCGTCAAAATCCAATATAGCTTACGTTGTCCCACTGCGGGGAATGAACCACAAAGTTCTCTCTATATATTTATTCCGGATTAAAATTTGATTCTTCTACTTCAAAACTTTGTATTCGAGTATTTATATAATTTAACCGATGTTTAAGGGATTATGTTCATAACTTAAATATGTCAAACTTTATTTTCTGCATAATTATTATTTATTGCTATACGTACGATACATATATAACTTAAATTAAGGATCATACCAACTAAAGATAAAACTGTTATGTTCATTTAGATTCAATTGTTAGATATTTTAGGATGTATTATTACATTTATTTTCGAGGGTTTCTTAAACATAAAAGTATATCTTAAATATTGAGCTAGCTAATTTTTAAATTGTACACTTTTGTAAAATTTTTAAAGATGGATGTTAAGCAAAAAAATAACACTATACAAATGCATGATATGGGATTCTAATCGAAATGGCTGATAAAATAAAAAAAACAATAACAAGAAAAAGGCTCAACAACATTTTAATAACTAGTATAACAAACATAACTAGTTTTTATTTAATATTAAACAAACCTTTGATATAAGAATCAAGAAACAATACTATTTTTGACTATTAAATAACAATTTTGTTACAATAGGTTTAGTCAAAAAAATGCGTTTAAACATATGCTACTTTGCTGTACATTAAGAGTAAAACTTAAATTCAACAATACGTATAGGCCCTACTATCCTTTAACAGACAAGTTAGGCATATTGCATTTCACATGTGGACTGATAAGGTATGAAAAGGCTACACATTGTTACTTTGTAGTAGTATTACGCAATTTTTAGAGATAGGAGGGAAACAAAATTAAAGCAGCATATTATGAGATGCAACACAAATACTATTTTATTTGTTTGTTACCGTCGCATTTATTTTTTATTTTAGGAGCTTAAGCCCCTCCTATCCTCCCCAATATATGGAAATATAGATGTTGTAGTGTTGTAGGACATACATTATTTACTAAAAATTATACATTAAAAATGTGTTCTTAAACGTACTGTAAAATCACTGATAACAACGATATTAATCAAGGTGTTAGGCCATGTACTCATAATAAGAAATTGTTACTGTATTTTTGGAGAAAACACTAAATACACTTGCCTGATTTTGTTATATAATATTCCTCTTATATACGCTTAGTTAAATATTAAATTTACGCAAAACTATAACTTAATTTTTTTATTTACACTTAAAAATATAGTATAAATTTCAAATATAAAACCAATAAGGCTAATTTATTTTATTATGTTTTATGTGCATGAATGACAGATAGTTTATCTATTAATTTACAACCTTTGGATTCGGTTCCCTTGAAGTGTAATAAATTAAAGTGAATATTTCTTGGAGAAAATTTCGAATAAATTAATATCTTATAATGATTGTTGTTGGATTAGGGAACCCCAGCATAGCTGCTAGGCACGTCTTCCACAAGCGGGAATATTGCGCAGGTAAACGGAAGGATATGATAAAGCAGGAAAGGAAATGGTGGGATGGACGGCAGCCAAATTGACCCTTCACAGGGCCAACTCCCGTGCCCCTAAACGGAATGCCCCATCCGCTGGGACGAGGCTCAAACAAGGGACCCGCATTCTGGCTTCAAACTGGTCAACTCATCTGACAGGGTATCCATGTACAACAGCCATGGACCATTCATCCTCAGGTTGGGGACCAAACCCGGAGATTCTGTCCCCAGCCGCTGCAAATATAGGTACCAAAGGTGAAAGGGAAGTTTGTCATAATGAACAGCCAAAAACACTTACCATACGTAATGACAACTTCATTTGCTGTACCCAATGTCAACCTCAAACCTGGTATAGACCAGTTTTAAGGTTGTCCTTGGACTTGCTTCGGCTTACTTCGCTAATAAACTGAAAATGAGTACAGATCTCAAGAGAGCGCATAACACTTTAACGTCCCAATTAAATACAGATTTCAAAGCTAAAGCGTTAATAATTTGAAAGAATAAAATATCCAGAGTGTTATCATAATAGTAGGGCATACACAATTGAATGTAAACCTCGACTTTAAAGTTAAATTTGAATGCTCTTTTTTGTGTGATAAAGGATCTATGCACCGACGATCCGTGAATAACATAACCCGTTTTTAACGTAACAGAATTATTTATGTTTAGCAGGAAGTTTTATAACGATATTCTTTTCTTTTAAAAAGGCTCGTAGTAATTCTGTTTCATGTTATATATTTTATATTTTGACGTAATAAGATGTTTTCATAAATAGTATATTTTATGTATTGTGATATCAAAGTGAACCGTGCAATAAATTTTAAGGAATAACGTTTTGTACTCTTAATTTATCAGATTCGGATTCCTGCCTCAACAGGAAAAAATCTTTATTAAATTCCAGTAATCCAATCAACGTTTTGTAGCCGCTCAACTGACATGGCGACAACTCGCTCACTCTCAGAAATTAATAAAATCATAGTAACATTAGACGAAAGCTCACTTGTGTTTTAGAGTTTATAGGTTTCCGTTGTTGGGGGATGTACTGGTGAATATATTTAGAAAATATGACGAACGGAACACTGGCGAAATAAATTTGTCTAAACTCATTGTGATATTGTCTTTTGATTACGCAATATGATAACTAATCGCACTTGTAGGTATGTACATGATGAGGCTTGTTTTGATGTTCCTCGTATTCAGTAAGATAATTGTGGATGCTAAGTAGCTCAATTATCGCCAATCTCTTTTCATCGTGAGCACACGAGAGGTATCAGTTCATACTTCAGTATTCGAAGCATACCTTCTTGTAGTTGTCATCGATTTTGAGCCTACATTAAGGCCTAGTATTATTATTTTTCTTTATTAAGTTTTATTGCTTATTCCGTCAGATATTGTGTCATCGTGATTAACTGGGCATTGCCAACCTTTTTATTCCTCCCCGCTAATTTTATTATACTCTGGTGGTTGGTATTATTCATCTGATGGTTGGTAAAAACAGGTAACAAAATAAATGAATTATTATTTATTATCGTTATTATTATTGTTATTATTGCATTATTTATTGTATATTATTGAATTATATAGTTTTTACCAGTAATGGTTTAGTAGGAAATTTTAAATGCAGTGCGTTATCCAATTTTATTATTATGTAAAATCAATAAATAATTACATACTTGTCATTTACCGGTTTATTTATAATAAATTGATCTATAAGTTAAGCTAACATTGACCAAAATACAATGTTCAGAAAATGTTGCCACTATAACCTGTGGGGAGGAAGGTAAATATCCCTCTTAAAACTACCCCCTTAATCCCTTAAACAAAGGGATTTGGGTGAACATTTCTGTGTAACAGGTTTTCTAGATTTTCTTCATATACCACCTCATTTTAAATTCTTGATTAAGTAAATAGCATGGAATTGTTTAATTAGTACAGAATCAAAATGAAGAAAGTATATTTTAATTATCTGTAAGTTTATTTGTTACCGTTAATTTTCTATTGTAGCACAAAGGATAAAAAAGGCTTCAACAAAAGAGGTTTATACTAAGGGATATAAACTGACATTTATGAATATTTTTGGTTAAAGTGACGCTGTGAAAATATTTATTACGTCAGTTTAAATAATGAATATATAAATCAAGCTCATACTTTTTGTTCTGGTTTCACTGTAATCTTCACTAAAGTCCAATACTATTCGTTCACTCTGATAGCTATTGGCTGTTTGGCCCTTGCAGTTATAGACCCACAATAAATTAGGTTAAAGACAGAGCCGTCCGACTCAGCGTCAGCGATCCATTGACCAGTAATAGGTTTTGTAAAATACGTTCCTATCAATGTTGAGCTGAAATCATGAGTCGTTTGAAAGATAAAATAAAGTGCGTCTATATATTTCCAAATCTTGTCTTAAATTTATTAAATCTGTCTTAAATAATGACATTGTCATTTATTTATGATTGCACATTCTTCAAATACACCAAACATTCTACATATATTTATGTTAGAAAAGTGGAACGCATAATTATTTATTGTGTACCTTGATTTATTTGCCCAGTACCTCCAGGGAAAGATGAAAACAAAGTTCAAAAACTAATACGCGTTTAAGGGCCGTCTTTCATATGTCCAAAGCCGCTTAAGCGCCGCCCTATTAGGCTTCACCTGTCGCTTGGTGTTGAATTTACGAGGTGCAAGTGTGAAATAAAATGCGAAAGGTAGAGCTTTTCACTAAAAGCTTTTAACTTAGTTCTTAAGAGACATCGAAAAAGAAAGGACACGTGTTTACCAATCCTATACTCTATGAGTTAGATTTGCTTGGTTGGTTGATGTGTTGGTTGGTTGTTTGCTTACTAACAACTCTAACTCAAAAGCGTCTCTAACGATTTCCTTCAAGTGTTTAAATTCACTATTTACTTGGGGAAAAAAGTTGTAGACAAGTCTCATCTCCAAAAACAATCAAATAATATAAAAAACGAATATGAAAAGTTAGAAGATTAACATTGGGCTTATGGGGTTTAAAATAAAAAATTATAATTATAACAGCTGTTTATACAATCAAAGTAATATTTATAAATTTATAATGTGGTTTCCTGAGAGCAGTGACTAAAACGAAAAAATCAAGATTAAATATATAGAGTGTTCATATCAAAATGAATCAAATTTACATTGACCACTCCGAACAATGTAAATCCCAGTTGTTATTTTCCGGATTAATAACAACAGGATTGACCTTAAACATTCAGAAAAGAGGCAAATGAGCTAGGAAAATCTGTTCATCGGTAGGGGGACGTGGTGAAATATCATCTAAAGCCATCTAAACAAACTGACTGATCTTCCCCGAGCATAGCTTGGCCCCAAGGTACTGTATCTTAATCGATAAATGGCTGTTACTAATGTGAAAGACGTTCATATTTCATATTTTAAATGTTCATTTTTTCAGTTATATTACTCTCTATATATTAATACGCTAGGGGTTTTTCACAGTCATAAATCGATTATGGCTGGACGGATATTAACGTTTGAGGTGTCAAATTAAATGTTTTTATGTAGATTTGCAAATACGTCTCAGAATTTTAAGAAAGGGCATCACTTAAGTACAGTAAAGGGCTGAATTTTCAGAACAGTAGCGCTATCCAACGGCGGAAGTCTAAACTACGTGTTGATTAAAAGTACGTTGTTACCATCCGTTTTATAATCAGATGTTATGTAACTGGAGAAACATTTCGATGGGTACAGGCTTGCTCAGATTCGAGAAACAGGACAACTAGTTTTAGTTAATGTGGCTAATGCGGAAAGTGAGTGGAAACGTTAGAGATTAGTTTTATATAACATATTTTCCGATTGCGTTTTTCACATCACCAACCATTTAATATACTATCACCACCCATTGGACTGATAACATACTTATTGTTTTGAACAACCTATCTTATATATTAATAGGCTAAGCCGATTTTTGTTAAGAGAACTCCTTCGTTATTTCTAAACCAATTTAACGATTGAGGTACGAAATTTTTGTCCTGATTTGTAGTTGTGCATAAAGCTTTCAATTTTTCAATATTTTCAATCTGAGGGGCACGGGCCGGCCTCAGAGTTATATTTTTGCCCATAATGGGGAATAATTTGATTTGAATTGCAGCTGTTAATACATTATGGACAGATTATTAGCAATACCAGATGTTAAAGGTAAGTAATTTATCTATATCTATAAATGAAATAAGTTTATTTTCTACATCGCTTTGAGTAGAGAAATAATGTGTAAAAATAAAAAAATAAATAAAAAAAGCACATAAAACAAAGCTAAATATACAACAATAGACAATTTCAACAATAGAGTATAAAATATATCGAGGAAAGTTGAGTAATTTGAAACACCTTTAAATAACACAGTTTACCATTATTCAGTTTTGAAATTCACGAGGTATAATGTTACAAAAAATTGGTATGTAATTTGTAATAATATGCTATACCGTTTAGAGTAAAGTTATTTAGGAATCCTTACAGGCACGGAATATAAAATAAACGTATAATACTGAATGTAAAATATTGATAGGATCTGATACAATGAGCCGCTGGGTATTCAGCAGCACAATGCAAAGTGTAATACCATTACAATAGTTAAGGCGTGTGGAGTTCTCACTTTACTGATATCGTCATTACATTGCGTTTATCATTATGAAGTTTTTTATATATAGTTTTATTGTTGATTGTCTTTTTCAAGACTTATAAAGTGCCTTTTGTTACAATCATTTTCCACTATCTAATTTAATATTTGTCAATATGAAAACTGTTGGCCCTTTTCTCATCATTGAGTTAGTAATATTTTGTATATAAATTTATTCCTACTCAACAGATGGAAAATACATATTTTTCCACTAGATATTTTTTTTAGATTTACCGTTTAAGTTGGAGTGAAAAAATAATCTATTTTATACAGAATTTATAAACTGGTTTTTAACTTTATCTAATTATTTCTAACTCTGATACTGGATCCACAGATACCACTTCTTTAGGTTCCTGAGAGGATAGGAAGATTGTTGAACATAAAGACATAGAGAGTGAATATTATATTTGGGGTGGCTGGCATATATGTTAATCTTAATCTATTACTTGTTCAGTGGAAAATCATGCAACATGTTTTATTGATGGTTAAAGGGTAGGAAACTCATCCCCTGTTACGTACTACATGAAGGCGTTATGACTGCCAAGGTGAAATATCCTCTAAACATCCACCTAACTAGAACACTCTGTCAATTACATACATCGACTATCAAAATAAACTGTCATTTTTACCTGAGGATCTAGAGATAATCTACTAGAACAGAAAGATTGAGTGAATATTCCTATCCTTCATAGCCTATAAAACAATATACCAGATTTTCATTTTTACATAATGCAATTGAAATTAAACTATGAATTACAATGCGATTTTGCACTCGTTATAAGTAATTTCAAAGAAGAAGTGTCCTAATGATAATCATGTTCAAATGTTAATTGACAATCTTTATTATACATCGTTTGACTATAACGTAGATGTGTCTATGAATTTCTTGTTATATATGAACCCTACCTGTCCTGCCGTTTTGACGGTTTTGTGAGAAAAATAAACAACCCCACAGATATTCGGACCTTATATTAGTACCTCTTCGTGATATAACTACTTATTAAGCTTTTTGTCTTTATAGTGTGATTTCAATATTATTAACATTTTGTATTAGCATTAGTTTTCATATTTGTTTAACACTGATACAATTTAAATAATGGTTCAGTTTCAATTATATACATATATATATATATATATATATATATATATATATATATATATATATCATTTACTTAAACATTTTAAACAATGTTTATATGTGAAATTAAGTAGTATTAAATATCATCATGAACGAACTTTACTTATATTTGTATGAGTTCTCTTGAATCGTACAGAGTAGGACACACAAGTCCTTTAATTGTAACATAAATCAGTACTTGCAAAGCAAATTAGATAAAATTGTAAAAAAATAAATGTGGAGAGAACAGTTGATTAAACCCATGTGTTGCGAGTGTATTGGGTCATGGGAAACACCGACCACGAACAAGACTACTCTGCGTCCACTCTACCGCAGGAGATGGATCTCACTCAACACTTCCCGAACTTTAGTAGTAAGTCCTACTACATCCTACTAATATAGGTACGGTTACTAGACTTGTATTTTAGGTAATGATTGATTCAGCAGGTATATTCAATATAAATTCAATCCTGATTTATTGAGTCTCGTTCAAGAATATATTTATTTGCAAAACCAACAATCCAATCAAGGAATCTAAAGAATGGTTTACTAGCTATGTCGAAATATTGATTGGTCAATTTACATGGCAAAAATATTTTTCAGAGGTATTTTGTAAATCAAACAAATGTGTCTATTAACAAATAAAAAAATTATTAGTCTACTTTAGTGTTTTGTTTAATTTTGTACTTAGAATTTTAAATGTTAAAACATTAAAATATTATATCAACATTAACTGTTGCCATCACCTATTAAACTAAATTTTTCATTCCTTATACATATGGCATTAGGAAGTTGATTTAAAGCTTTTGCAAACATCAAAATTGTGTACTATAGCATTTACCTCGAAGAGAAAATATGAATAGATAAGATCATTCATAATTAATTATGCACGAAACATTAAAAGAATAAGCAGGAAACATAAATAAAGCAAGAAAGTAAGCTGTGACATTTATTGCCCATTGATATAAATTGTAAAAAGCGGGAATTTTCTTTCACTAAAATTATCTTTATACTTTTATAGTTGTTTTTCCTTACTATACTGCAAATCATATTTTTAACTAACCAGCATTTTACATCCTAATGATTTTACATCATCCGGTTTGTATTTGTGAACTTTGTACTAAAAACACACAACATATTCTATGCTAAAATTACGTTGGTGAACTAAGTTCTGTAGTTCTGTAAATGTATTGACGTCAAACAAATTCTACGAGCTATTCTAAATTCCAGTTATAGCTAAGATAAAATCAATTATGTTGTTAAAAAAGAGTAAGTAACAGTTTTTGTTAGATTTAAGGGCGATGTGTTATTCTAAAATGCAATAGGCACTAAAATAAAAAGGGCACTCATGGAAATCAGCAAGGCTGGAAATTGAATGAAAGCACTTCCATATAGGATTATGCAGATGAAGGGTCCGGTCTGGGCAGAACCGTCCAGGACGCATTACAACAATGATGCAGATGATTGTTGTCAAGGAAACGATATACGTAAATGCAGAGTTTCTCAAAAACCTTAAAATCAAGATATTGTGTCTTATTTTTAACTTAATTGCCAATTTTACATTAGGTGTATTTGTAAATGTTGCCTTAATTGCGTCCTCTCAAATTTGTACTGTCTTAAACTCGCCCCACCACCCTAAATATCTGGACCTTATTACTAAGCGAGGGCTGGTTATACTATATAATAAATGTGTTAATATTTTCAGTATAGAATAAACAATATTATAAAATAACCTATTAGAATGATTAAAAACACATGTACAGTGTAATTGTGTAGGTCATAAACTCAGCACACAAGCTTATCTTTTAACAAATGGCGGTACAGAGCGTTTACACCTACCCTTCTAACATGGCTTCAACTATTGTCCGCTTGGTCTTGCTTTGACATGTACACAATGTAATGCTCACTGTATTGTCTCTTTGTCATGTCAGACATCGAACATAATCATAGGTCACCTAAGTGTTAGTCTGTCATATTAGGACTATAAAACGAATGTCATTGATTGTGGCATTGACGAATTTGTGCAGATATCAAGCTTTTTTCTATCTTTTCATTCTAAATATCGAAGGCGGCTCTCAAAGTTGAGTTTTAGTCTAAAATATCAAAATGGAAAATCATTTTAAAGATGAATTGCAGCGGTTTACTTAGTTATAAACACAGATTATTAGTTATAACTTATCTTACACGCAAAATGTAACAAAATTAACTGAAATTGCAACAACATTTATATGTAAGACTCCTAAGCCGCAGACCGGGGTCAAGACTCCCAACGTTGATACCTAAGACAATGCCTAAGACTGTCTTTGTCTTTCACCGTTAGTTTTAGTTATATGAAGGTAACCCCAAACGGTTATTACCTAGGGGAAACTTATAATTCACTATTGTAATAATATATGTTGTAAGTGTTATCATATTTAGTTACTTAGAAAACTGTTAAATTTGCTTTGTTTTTGTATCATGTTTGGTGAATAAAGTTTAATATTATTATGATTATTATTAGGCCTATGCCATAGAACTCTTTTAATACACCTGGAACGCTCGGGTTGTGTCAAGAAAACGGTCTTTACCCCCACCCCTTCAATGTCACTCACGGCCGCTCAGTGGATTTCAGCATTGTGTGCCCTATCGTTTACACGCTTTTGCGCCTCGCCAGATTCATGTAATTGAAATAAAGTTTATATAGTATTTATCTGCATGAACTACGAAAATTAACAGTATAAACTTATTGTAATTTGATTTATTTGTAGTAATGAAACTATTTAGTGTTTTAAAAGTGTGACACGAAAAAGTCATTAAGCGTAACATTTTGTTTTGGGGTTAAAAAGGAAATTCTAGCGGAAAAGTTGTTGATAATAAGTTGATCCACAATTTTTATCCCTAACATTTTTTCATAAGTTGATTTATTTGTTCTGTAAATATGGTAACAACGTTTCTCGCGCTCAAACCAATTTGTGCCGCACTCATTCCAGCTAACTGACGCGACACTTTGTTATACAACACGAATTTGATTGTATGAACAAGCTAAACTACGACTTATTATTTTACAGACAGTTAGTGGTCTACGGTAGTTACTCTTATTTTTATTTTGGAAATAGATATTTGTTTCATTATCGCTGTTTTGTATTAAATAAACTGAATCACAAGTGAAACCAACATATACGGTAGCATGTTAAATGACACAGCGAACAGGTTAATATTAAAAATGAGTTTGAAACCCAATTTTAAATTATATTTTACTATGATATAAGACTATACAGTTGTTCTTAGACATCTTACGTTTTATTATATACAATTAACTTATTTAATTTGTGCCATAGGCTCATTAATGCTTTATTTTGTTCCATGGATCGAATCCGGGTTAACTCATTGCATAGTATTTTGAAAATGATAGCAAATCGTTTTTACAAGTTGTAACACATGGCGATCATCATAGTGATCGGATTTTAACAAAATATGTTACCACCAAAGTAATTTATTTAATTGTTTACAAAAAGAGGAATGCCTCCCGAGGAAAATAAAAAACTGTAGGGCCTGCGTTGTTTTTAATCGTCTTATAAGGCTACCAATTTAAAAAACATCTGGTTTGAAATGCTGAATACAAAGTCTACTAGTATCTGACGGAAAAGGTGTTTTCTTTTCGTATAAATTGAGCAATATTTTTAAGGCCCGGGTCTGAAGGTAGACTGGAAATAAACCATGGGAAATAATGAGTAAGAAATTTTTGTGAGTTAGATTTCATTATTAGTTTAGCTTATTCCATTATACCGGGTTTACCATAAAAATTATCCTTACAAATTGAAACCTGTGTAGAACGTAATATAGTAGTATTTTAATGGACATCGATTTTTTTTCTAACACATGTTCTTAAGATTGTTACTCTTTGTATAGTCTTTACTTATTTACTTTATCAAAACTATCTTATATTCAAAATTTTATTTAAAATGAAGGCGAGATGTGTGTTTTAGGTTAATTAGTGCCAATTTTGATATTCGAGTTGGAAATAATGTTGAAACCTTATACAAGATGGAGACACTACCTCCGACATTGGAAAAAAATCATGGAACAGGTGTGCTCCACCCAATAAAATAGTACTTGTTAAACCAAGTTACACAGCTTGCCCTTCCTTCAGAAGAAAACGTACTTTTTATTATAAGATAGTTACAAAATGAAGAAAATAGGATATCATGGATAAAGGTTGTTTCCGGTGCGGGACAGCAATGTGACGTGACGGCGGCGGTGGCGATATCAAACACGCGCGTTTACGCTTTAAATGTGAGAAAAATAAAGTCTGTACTAAGAAATATTTCAGATAAAAGTTTTTATTGAACTCATTTCCAAAATGTTTCTCGCTTGAAGTTTGTTTCCACCCCAAAAATAAAAAAAGTTTACTGTTAGTAACTTTTTCATGTTAATTCTGTTAACTGACTGATCTGTAACTGGTTTACTCCGTTGGAATCCTAAGTTCTTCCAGATAATAAATATATAAGTATCATTACAATCGGATCCCCTGTGCGATGGAGGAGCGTGTTAGTGAGTGCGCGCATTAAAATATTTACCGGCATAAATCGCTCAGTTGACGAAATTAGCCATTAAGTGGAGGGGGGATGGACCGTTTTTCGCTTCAAAAACTCCACTGCGCTAGCATTCAAGGTGTTGAGTTCCATGGCCGATGCCTATTGAAAAAATATAAAGTCCCAAGGCCGAAAATAAGTATGGAATAAGTCTACAAAGGGTACAAAATCTAAATATTACGTTTTTTCTTTTAGATTGGCTGGGTTTCAAGCTAAGTAAAACCTTGTGTATACTTCAGTTTATCTGGATTAAAATGACAACATAAATAAATGGCGACGAAGAAGAAGTTTCAAGCATAAATACCCCCGTTGCAGCAAACCTGCGTTGCAGCATACTCAGCGAATGTCCAATGCATATATATGGGTATCGCTACTACCTAGAGCCACTTTCCGAGTTTCACAAAAATACATTCATTATTAAGTAATATATAGCATTTTATTTATTCTCTATAAGAATAACATTATAATTGATTACGCAGGTTTGCTGCAACAAGGAAGATAAGATATGTGTTTTTTGCAATTATCAATATAACTCAACGAGGTGAAGCTACATACCAAGTTTTATTAATTTATGTTCATAACAAAGGGAGATATACAACTTTACTTATTCTCCATATGAATAACATAGGGCCGAGTATGCAGGTTTGCTGCTACCGGAAAAAATCAACAAAAACCATTTTTTTTACTAATATCAATATACCACAACTAGTTGAAGCCACATACCAAGTGTCATCAATATACATACATAAATAATTAAAATATAACATTTTATTCATTCTACTTAAGGATAACATTGGACAACGTACTGTGTTTAGCACTTTTAATATCCCAGGAACGGTTGGACGTAACACAACAATTAAAACGACAAAATTATTGTTTTGTAGATCTAAAGTGATTGGTAGGAATAAATGTGGAGTTTTTAGTGAAATTATCTGGGGAAAATCCAAAAACCGTATTCCCATAACATTAACATGGGAAATGTTATGGACACATTTTTGACTTTTCTCCACAACCACTAAACCTAGCTTAATGATTAAAAATAGTAAATTGTTTGTTTTTAAATACTATATAAAATGGCTATAACCAAAATCTAGTGTTTTTAAAATTTTAGGATAAAAAGTCTAAAAAACTGATTTTGGAAAATTTTAAACCCCCATAAATCCTCCTTCCCATAGACCGATCGATCTGGTTTTCGGAATTAAAGTCATAAATGTTACTCTCCACATTTGTGCCAAATTTTATCAAAATCAGGCGCTTCTTTCAAAAGTTATCGCGGTAAAGGACACACACACACACACACACACACACACACACACACACACACACACACACACACATACGTGTATTCCAGTATAGTGAGATCCACTTGAAATCCACAGTAATGTGGGATCCGGTAGATGGGAAGTTTCTATCAAAAAACTGGCTGATACTTTTTCTCTTCTTTAATTCCAGATTACGAATATCACCTCAGAATTAGGATTAATTGTAATCTACTAGTATGGAACTCTACATACAAACTGAGATCCGGTATGTATGACACGACGAGATCCGTACGTGGGAGGGGGGGGTGTACGGCACAACGAGATCCATCTGAATGAGTGGGGGGGGGTGTACGGCACGACGAGATCCGCCCGTAAGAGTGGGGGGGTCCGTGTCGTGAGATCCAAATGTTAAACTTTATATGACTGACAGTTTTTTTTATTATTAAAGTGGTACAAATAGGCCTAAATGTAAGATCATACACTGTACGTTTAATTTAGTAGATAATATAGAAGTCGTCCTACTTATTGGTTATTTTTTCGTCATCGATAATTAAATTAATTTCACTTTTTTATCAATATTCTTTAACCACATAATTAGACTTATGCTCAATGTGTTAAAAAAAAGGTTGGGCTGGCTATTTATTTTCATACACTAAGGGCAATGATTACATGCAATTTTATTATTCACACTTGCTTTGTTTATACAGCGTGTCCAGCTTCGACTGTCTGAAACTTCACAGGGTTATTTTCCAGATAAAAACAAACAAAAAAGTTCCTATAAACATATATCCTAAAATGCTTCGTTTTCCGTCTGTAGGTCGGTATGTGTTTTTTACTTAATGCATGGATATGTTTTGAACCGTTTGAGCTATTGAATTTAAACTTGGCAAGAACATCAATTGTAACTAGAACTAGATTTAACATAAATTTTACGTTTCTGTCTTTAACTGTTTCAAAATGGTAACTATTTAAAATAATTAATTCAAAATATCTCAAAAAATTTTAATATTAATTAAATATTTTAAAATCACTAAAAATTGTAAAATTGTATTAACTAACTAACGACACCAAGATTGTAAAGATCAGTGAACAAACAAAGTTATTAAAATTATTCTGAAGGTAGTCATGCTAATTTGGACATTTTACTGAAAATAGGCATGTTTTGTTTTAAAAAATTATCTTTAATTATAACTTCAAACGGTTAAAATAAAGGTTCAAATTTTGCATGAACCTTTATGCCAAAAATGCCTGGTTCTGGACATTTTTAGCGAATTTCCCCTATAGGGAAGAAGCTATTACCGTAGGTCTCATGGTAAGACTTAAGCCCGAGACCATGATAACTTTTCGTTTTGAGGTCCCCAGATGCCAAAAACACCATTCGTTCAAATTGTTATATATGTATATATATATATATATATATATTTATATATATATATATATGTGTCCGTAAGCACGATAACTCTCGTAAAAGAGGTCCGATCTTAATGAAATTTGGTACAAACGTGTAAAGTACCATTTATTTGAACGAGTTCGAAAACCAGACAAATCGCACCATCCAAAGGGGGGTTTTGGGGGGGTTTTGTACCCCAAAAATGGGTTTTTTGGAGTTTTCACATGTAATAATAATGTAAATCAAATTTTAATTTATACCATTGGATTCAGCTTAAAAAAACAAACAATTTGGTATTTTGATCATTGCTCTACGTCAATTGGTTACTGAGATATTGAACGTGCTAAACACAGTACGTTGTCCAATGTTATTCTTATGGAGAAAAAGAAAAATTTTATATCTCGGTTGTTTATGAACATAAACTGACGAAACTTGGTATATCGCTTCATCTGGTTGTGGTTTGTTGTTGTTTAAACAAAAAACTACTTTTTCGCCTATGGTTCCCGTAGCAGCAAACCTAGGTATTCGGTCCCCATGTTATTCTTATGGAGAATAATAAATATGTTATATATCGCTTATTTATCAATGTATATGGATGAAACTTGGTATGTGACTTCACTTAGATGAGTTCTATTGATATTTGCATAAAAACCCATTATTTTGTGTTCCTTGTTGCAGCAAACCTGCGTACTCATTCCTAATGTTATTCTAATGGAGAATAATGAATATTTTAAATATGGCTTATTTATGAATATATTTCTTATGAATTCTGGTAAGAGGCATAATGTGTTATTAAGACATATATATTCATTGGAAATTCGCTGAGTACGCAGGTTTGCTGCGACGGGGGTATTTATGTTTTCCGATGTTTGCGGCCATTTTTAATTTTCAAAATAAAATATCTCTAAAACCATAAAAATTATCAAAATTTACGAGGTTACAATAAATGTGTGTTTTTCAATTATCTATATAATAAAACCAAGATTATAATGATCAGACTCCAAATAAAAGATAAAATCCAATTTTTTATGAAAAAACACTAATTTGGTAGATTTTGCTTGTAAAAAGCATGTTTTCTTTATGAAATATTAAATTTCTCTTTTGTTTGTGGTCTGATCATTGTAATCTTGGTTTTATTATGTATATAATAAAAAAAACACATTTTTTTAAACTTCATAAATTTTGATAATTTAAACGCTTTTAAATATATTTAATTTTTTTAATTAAAATGGCCGCCAACATCATAAAAATATAAAGAACTTCCAGAACCAGGCATTTATGGCATAGAGGTTCATGCACAGTTTGAGCTTAATACAACAATTGGTTACGGGAATAAAAATGTTTAGGATAACAAAAAGGCGGCTAGCGGCTAAAAAAGCCAAAATAAAAAAAGTTAATGAACATATTCGAGTTATTTTTGTATTTAGAATCCAGTTCTACATAGCACGCTACACATTTTTGTGGCACCCTGTATAATTATACTTTAAGTATAAAAAGTGAATTGAGTTTGATCCTACCACAACAGATAGCACCACCTCCAAAAATTCAACCATTTACTGTACTTTAGCGACACCCTTTTCATAATCCTGAGATGTATTGGCAAATCTACATGAAAATACCTTTAATTTAACACCCCAAACGTTAAAATCTGTAGCCATTATCGAGTTATGACTGTGAAGAAAAATACCCCCGTTGCAGCAAACCTGCATACTCAGCGAATTTCAAATGGTACTTCACTAAGTCATGAAGCCACTTACCAACATTAATCAAAGCATATTAATAAATAAGCGAGATCTGACATTTTATTTATTCCCCATAAGAAAAAGATTAGGACTGAGTATGCAGGTTTGTTGCATCAAGGACCACAGATTCTGGTTTTTATGCAAATACCAATGGATCACCTCCAGATGAAGCAACGTACCAAGTTTCATTAATTTATGTTCATAAACAAGCAAGATATCTCATGTTTATTATTCTCCATAAGAATAACATTATAGCTACCGGGTACGCAGGTTTGCTGCCATGGTGACCACAAAAATGAGTTTTGTATGCAAATAGCATTAAAACCCAACTATATAAAGCCACATACCAAGTTTCATTAATATTTGTTCATTAATAAGCGAGATATACAATTCTACTGATTCTCCATAAGATTAACATTGAACGACGTACTGTGTTTAGCACTCTCAATATCTCGGTAACCAATTGACGTAGAGCGATGATCAAAATACCAAATTGTTTATTTTTTTAAGCTGAATTTAATGGTGGAGACCAAAATGTGGGTTTAAAAAGAATTACATTTAAAGAATTCAAAAAACCCAATTTTGGGGGACAAAACCCCCCTTAAAGTAGAGCGACCTGTCTGGTTCTCGAACTCATGAAAATAGATGCTATACAGTATATATGTATATATATATATATATATATATATATATATATATATATATATATATAGCATCATATATATATATATATATGTGAATTTGAACGAATGGTGTTTTTAGCATCTGGGGGCCTCAAAACGAAAAGGAAAAGTTATCATGGTCCCGGGCCTAGGTCTTACCATGCCACTTACGGTAATAGCTTCTTCCCTATAGGGAAAATTCGTTAAAACCCTAGCGTATCAATATATGGATTTCTAGAAGGGTTTGTTAGCATAAATATTTTGCATGATCCACAAAACAATTTAAAGAAACTTAATTCTAAAATCTATCTATCTATAATATTATAAAGAAGAGGTGGTTTCTGTCTGTCTGTCTGTCTGTCTGATGTTCCGGGTGAACGCAAAAACTACCGAACCGACTGGGGTGAAACTTTACACATAGGTAGATCTTGAACCCATGCAACACATAGGCCTATTCACTTCCTTAAAATCCCCTCGGGCTTCGCCCCATGAACGTCCTAAGTTCAATGTTTACATTTCAGAATAAAGTAAACATTGAGAAACTGTAATGCGAACAGCTGTGGATACTTACATTTGACAGCTTAAAGAGCAGAAGCAAGAACAGCTGTTTCAAGCTAACTAAATTGGAATTTGCATTGACTAAAGAACGGGTGGAGAAAACCCCTGTGCGAAGAACGGGTACGTCAGCTAGTAATATTATAAAGAAGAGGTGGTTTCTGTCTGTCTGTCTGTCTGTCTGATGTTCCGGGTGAACGCAAAAACTACTGAACTGACTGGGCTGAAATTTTACACAAAGGTAGATCTTGAACCCATGCAACGCATAGGCCTATTCACTTCCTTAAAATTGCCACGGGCTACGCCCCATGAACGCCCTAAGTTTCAATGTTTACATTTCAGAAGAAAGTAAACATTCAGAAACTGTAATCGAACAGCTGTGGATACTTCGTTTTGATATGTTCAAGAGCAGAAGCAAAAACAGCAGTTTCAAGCTATCTAAAATGCAAATTGTATTGACTAAAGTACGGGTAAAGAAAACACCTGTGCGAAGAACGGGTACATCAGCTAGTAATATTATAAAGAAGAGGTGGTTTCTGTCCGTCTCTCTGTCTGATGTTCCGGGTGAACGCAAAAACTACTGAATCGACTAGGCTGAAACTTTACACAAAGGTAGATCTTGAACCCATGGAACACATAGGCCTATTTACTTCCTTAACTTTCAATATTTGCATTTCAGAATAAAGTAAACATTCAGAAACTGTAATTCAGACAGCTGTGGATACTTACATTTGACACCTTGAAGAGCAGAAGCAAGAACAACTGTTTCAAGCTAACTAGAATGCAAATTGCATTGACTAAAGAACTGGTAGAGAAAACCCCTGTGCGAAGAACGGGTACGTCAGCTAGCTATTAATTAATATTAATGAACAAATATTAATGTGGCTTTATCTGGTTGTTGTCTATTCTTATTTGCCAAAAAACAATTTTTACCGATACTTCCTGCACCCGATTGCTCCCCCCCCCCGATTTTTGTTTTTGCCCCACCACCGATTTTATATTTTGTTCCCCACTCTTCGATTTTATATTTTTATTTCATGTCCCCTCCATTATACATTTTATGTCCTCCCCATTATATATTTTTGCCCCCATTTTATATTTTTGGCCCCCCGATTTTATATTTTCCCCCTCTTTAATTTTATATTTTTATTTTATGCCCCCCCGATTTTGTATTTTTGAGATAAATAGATAAATACCCTGCACCCAATACCAATACCCTGTATATTACTAGGATTTTTTAGGAGTATGGGACACCATTTATATGAATCACATGTGGAAAAAATATACAGAAAATATGCTAGAAAGTAGGAATATGGTCATCTTAAGTTTTTATTTAATTGAGTTAAATTACAACAGCGAGTGTTGAAATTTGGTACACTAATTTAAAAATCAGTGTGCGTTCAAAATATTAAAACATGATGGTTTTTAGCGAATTTCCCCTATAGGGAAGAAGCTATTACCGTAGTCGGCATAGTAAGAACTAGGCCCGGGACCATATAACTTTTCGTTTTGAGGTCCCCAGACCCCAAAAACACCATTCGTTCGAAATTGTACATACATATATATATATATATATATATATATATATATATATATGTATATATGTGTATAAATATATGTGTCCGTGAGCACGATAACTCTCCTAAAAATGAATCCGATTTTGGTGAAATTTGGTATAAACCTGTAAAGCAACATTTATGACTTTAAGTTCGAAAACCAGCCAGATCGCTCCATCCGAAGGGGTATTCTGGGGGGGGTTTGTACCCCAAAAATCAGTTTTTGGATTTTTCACATATAATTTTTGAAATAGTCAAATTTTGTTTTCACCATTGATTTCAACTTTAAAAAAACACACAATTTGGTATTATGATCATTTTTCTACGTCAATTGGTTACCGAGATATTCAAAGTCCTAAACACAGTACGTTGTCTAATATTATTCTTATGGAGGAAATGAAAAATGTTATATCTCGCTTATTTATGAACGTATAATGACGAAACTTGGTATGCGGCTTCATCTGGTTGTGGTATATTGATGTTTGCTCTAAAAAAATTTTTGCCAAAGGCTCCCGTAGCAGCGAACCTGCGTAGTCAGGTTATTCGTATGGAGAATAATTAAATGTTGTCTCCCTTAGTTATGAACATAAATTAATTAAAATTGGTATATGACTTCACCTAGTTGAGTTATATTGGTATTAAAACCCATTTTTTGTGTTCCTTGATGCAGCAAACCTGCATACTCAGCCCCAATGTTATTCTTATAGAGAATAATTAAAATAGTATATATCGCTTATTTGTGAATATATTTTTATGAAACTTCGTAAGTGGCTTTATGCAGTATTAATAAATTTATATCTCCATCGGAAATTCGCTGAGTATGCAGGTTTGCTGCGACGGGGTATTATTATGATACAATGTCAGGTCGCTGCTCCACTGGCTTTTAAATTTACCATGTTATCCGTATGGACATAGGTTTAATTAGCCAGATTATTATTTAAACAGATGTTAATTTTTGAATCAATATTATTACAAGTATACAAAATAATGCAGCACTCAAAACGGGTATATTAATATTACTGTACAGGGAGACAAGTGAACAGAGTGAACTAGCTAGTAAAGGGGGCGAGTGAGCGAAACAAACTAACTTATCCTAGAGACGAGTGAGTGAAGCAAACTAGCTCATCCATATGGCGCGTGAACGGAGCGAATGAGCTAGGATGATATTAGAAATTTAAATCTTTTTATACTTGAGTTTCCATGGTGAAGCACCAGTTACAGATCCTTATACATAACTAGCTGTAACCCATTCTTTGCCACGGAAGTTTAAGTAGAAAAAGATTTAATCTCATAATAATAATTGTAGGACGAGCTGGTTCAGTTCAGCTAATCACTAGCCTCCAGGATTAGCTTGTTCGCTTCGCTCACTCGCCTTTAGGATTAGCTTGTTCGCTTCGCTCACTCGCATTTAGGATTAGCTTATTCGCTTTACTCACTCGCCTTTTAGATGAGCTTGTTCGCTCTGCTCACTAGTCTCTAGGATTAGATCGTTTGATTCGTTCACTCGCCCTTGAGGTAAGCTCGTTCGCCCTTGAGCTAAGCTCGTTCGATCCGCTCACTCGACCTTGAGGTGAGCTTGTTCGCTCGCCTCTGGAATTAACTTGTTCGCTCTGCTCATTCCCCTCCAGGATTAGCTCATTCGCTTCGCTCACTTACGGAACAATAACAATTTATCGTTCTATTGTACCAATTATTGTCAATTACAGTAGAACCCCGGAAACTCGACTCAACACTCTGGATACCTCGAAGCCTGACATATTTATTTTGCTTTAAAAAATTAAACACATTTTTGCAAAATCTTAATTTAATTTGCAATAATAATATTAATGGGTATCAAATATTACAGAATGAATATATTGCACTGAAAAAATTTTGTAATAAATCCTAAACAATTGTTAAAAACTAAAACATAAAGAATTACACTAGTACTGTCAGTAAAACCCATTACTCCTGTAAACTCGACATTTCGGCAATTCAACACCCTTTAAGTCCCGAGGGTGTAGAGTTTCCGGGATTCTGCTGTATTACCCGTGAAAACACAATAATAGGAAAAATACTCAGTCGCAGCAAACCTGCGTACTCAGTGAATTTCCAATGCATAATCTATGACTTAATACCACATAAAGCCGCATACCAAGTTTCATAATAATATATTCACAAATAAGCGATATATACAATTTCAATTATTCTCCATAAGAATAACATTGGGGATGAGTACATAGGTTTGCTGAAACAAGGAACATAAAAAATTAGTTTCTATGCAAATATCAACATAACTCAACTAGGTGAAGCCACATACCTAGTTTCATCAATATACATTCATAAATAAGCGATATAACCCATTTTGATTAATCTCCATAACAATAAAATGGAGGGATGAGTACGCAGGTTTGCTACAACAAGGAACAAAAAAATGGGTATTTAGGCAAATATCAATATAACTTAAGTAGGATAAGTCATTTAAGAGGTTTTATTAATTTATGTTCATAATTAAGGGAGACAAAGCATTTCAATTTTTCTCCTTAAGAATAACATGGGGGCTGGGTACGCAGATTTGCTGCTACGGGAACCTTTAGCAAAAAATTTTTTTATTGAGCAAATATCAATAGACCACAAACAGATAAAGCCGTATACCAAGTATCGTCAGTATACGTTCATAAAGAAGCGAGATATAACATTTTTCTTATTCTCCAAAAGAATAACATAAGACAACGTACTGTGTTTAGCACTTTCAATATTTCGGGAACTAATTGACGTAGAGAAATGATGAAAATACCAAATTGTGTGTTTTTTAAGCTGAATCCAATGATAAAAACTAAAATTTGATTTTTTTTCAAAAATTGCATGTAAAAATTCCAAAAACCTATTTTTGGGGGACAAAACCCCCCCAAAATACCCCTTCGGATAGAGCGATCTAGCTGGTTTTCGAACTTAAACTCATAAATGTTTTTTTACACGTTTCTACTAAATTTCATCAAAATCGGATCATTTTTAGCGAATTTCCCCTATAGGGAAGAAGCTATTACCGTAGGTCTCATGGTAAGACTTAAGCCCGAGACCATGATAACTTTTCATTTTGAGGTCCCCAGATGCCAAAAACACCATTCGTTCAAATTTTTATATATGTATATGTATATATATATATATATATATATATATATATATATATATATATACATTTATATATATATTTATATATATATATGTGTCCGTAAGCACGATAACTCTCGTAAAAAAGGTCCGATCTTAATGAAATTTGGTACAAATGTGTAAAGTACCATTTATTTGAACAAGTTCGAAAACCAGATGAATCGCACCATCCAAAGGGGGGTTTTTGGGGGGTTTTGTACCCCAAAAATGTGTTTTTTTTGGGTTTTCACATGTAATTTTAATTTAAATCAAATTTTAATTTACACCATTGAATTCAACTTAAAAAAACAAACAATTTGGTATTTTGATCATTGCTCTACGTCAATTGGTTACCGAGATATTGAAAGTGCTAAACACAGTACGTTGTCTAATGTTATTCTTATGGAGAAAAAGAAAAATTGTATATCTCGCTTATTTATGAACATAAACTGGCAAAATTTGGTATATGGCTTGATCTGGTTATGGTTTATTGTTGTTTGCACAAAAAAACAATTTTTTGCCTATGGTTCCTGTAGCAGCAAACCTAGGTACTTGGTCTCCATGTTATTCTTATGGAAAATACTTAAAATGTTATATATCGCTTATTTATGAATGTATATGGATGAAACTTGGTATGTGACTTCACTAAGATGAGTTCTATTGATATTTGCATAAAAACCCATTATTTTGTGTGCCTTGTTGCAGCAAACCTGCGTACTCATCCCCAATGTTATTCTTATGGAGAATAATTAATATTTTAAATATCGCTTGTTTGTGAATACATTTCTTATGAATCCTGTTAAGTGTTATGTTATATATTCATTGGAAATTCGCTGAGTATGCAGGTTTGCTGCGGCGGGTGTATTACAAGAGTTATCATGCTCACGGACACACACACACACACACACACACACACACACACATATATATATATATATATATATATATATATATATATATAGATATATATATATATATATGTATACAGTTTCGAACGAATGCTGTTTTTGGGGTCTGGGGACCTCAAAATGAAAAGTTATCATGGTCCCGGGCAAGGTCTTACCATGCCGACTACGGAAATAGATTCTTCCCTATAGGGGAAATTCGCTAAAAGGGGGGAGCAAAAATAGAAAATGGAGGGGGGCAACATAAAATAAAAATATGAAATCGAAGAGGGGGGGAGCAAAATATACAATTGGGGGTGGGGCAAAAATAAAAATGGGGGAGCAAGAATCTAAAATCGGGGGAGGGGCAAAAAATATAAAATCGGGAGGAGGGCAAAAATATAAAATCGGGAGGGGGCAAAAATAAAAAATGGGAGATATAAAATAAAAATATAAAAATCAAAGATGGGTGGGGCAAAGATATAAAATCGGGGGTCAGGCGAAAATAAAAATCTGGGGGAGTGAGCAAAAATTTAAAAACTGGGGGGGGGCAAAAAATATAAAATCAATGGGCAAAATATAAAATCGGGGGGACATAAAATAAAAATATAAACTCGAAGACGGGTTGGGCAAAAATATAATATCGGGGAGTGGGGCAAAAATAAAAATTGGGAGGGAGCAAAAATATAAAACCGGGGGGGGGCAAAAAAATATGAAATCGGGAGGGGAAAAATATAAAATGGGGGGATGTAAAATAAAAATATAAAACCGAAGATGGGGGTGGGGCGAAAATAAAATCGGGGGAAGGAGTAAAATATAAAGACTGTGGGGGGCAAAAAATATAAAATCGGGGGGGAGCAGGAATATAAAATTGGGGGGCAAAAATATAAAATCGAGGGAGCTAAAATATAAAATGGGGGGACATAAAATAAAAATAAAAAATCGAAGAGGGGGTTGGCAAAAATATAAAATGGGGGGAAAATACAAATCGGAATGTAGTAAAAATATAAAACCGGGGGGGAAAAAATATAAAATCGGGGGTGGGCAAAAAGTAAAAATCGCGGGGAGGGAGCAAAGATATAAAAACTGGGGGGGGGGCAAAAAATAAAATCGGGGGGGGAGAAAATATAAAATCGGGGGGGAATATAAAATGGGGGAGACATAAAATAAAAATATAAAACCGAAGAGGGGGGGCAAAAATATATAATCGGGGGGGAGCAAAATATAAAATCGGGAGGGGACAAAATTAAAAATCGGGGGGGGACAAAACTATAAATTTGGGGGAGCAAAAAAATATAAAATTTGGGGGCGAAAATATAAAATGGGGGGACATAAAATAAAAATAAAAGATCGAAGAGGGGGCAAATTATAAAATCGGGGGTGGGGCAAAAACAAAAAATGGGGATATGGAGCAAAAAAATAAAATCGGAGGGGTACAGGAAGTATTGGTACAAATTGTTTTTTGTGCAAATTAGAATAGACCTCAACCAGATGAAGCCACATTAATAATATTTGTTCATTCATATTAATTAATAGCTAGCTGACGTACCCGCACAGGGGTTTTCTCTACACGTTCTTTAGTCAATGCAATTTGCATTTTTGTTAGCTTGAAACAGCTGTTCTTGCTTCTGCTCTTTAAGTTGTCAAATTTATGTATCCTCAGCTGTTCGCATTACAGTTTCTGAATGATTACTTCCTTCTGAAATGTAAACATTGAAACTTAGGACGTTCACGGGGCGTAGCCCGAGGGGATTTTAAGGAAGTGAATAGGCCTATGTGTTGCATGGGTTCAAGATCTACCTATGTGTAAAGTTTCAGCCCAGTCGGTTCAGTAGTTTTTGCGTTCACCCGGATTATCAGACAGATAGACAGACAGACAGACAGACAGACAGACAGATAGACAGACAGACAGAAACCACCTCTTCTTTATAATATTATAGATTGTCAACCAAATTTAACGTACAGTAAAACAATACTTAATGATCCCATATTTAAAAATATATGGTGTTAAATTTATAAAAATGTATCCTGTACAAAGCTGTGAATAATATAGCTTTTGAGAATTTTAAGAAACTTTGAACATCAATAAAATAACAGAACTAACTAAAAGGACATTGGAAAATCCCTAAGACTCTTAACAATAAATTACAACATTAAGCTTTGAACATAACAATTATATATCACCATTGTTGGAGAAATGAAGCGTTAATTACGACATTACTGTATAGAATAGCAGGATAAAAATACAACAATTTTGCAGAAGGCCTAATCATTAAACAAATTATAAAACGATAGCTTAAATAGCAGTTCAATAGACAGGAATTCAATAACATTTCACGAGTAAACACTGTAGTATCAAGGGGCCATACCTTTATTACGTAACGCACTTAAAGGGGGGAGGGGATATGGCATAGCGTTATAATGCGTTTTGTGGTGGAGGGGGGGGGGTTGGATCAACGATACGTAACTTAACCCTAAGAGCTGGCCCACTTCCGTATGTATTGATACTATTATAAATCTTTCAAAATTAAAAAATAATCAAATTGATATTTAAATCAAGGTTTCAGTTAGTTATATAAAAAATACTTCCGTCATACTATTTTAATAACAGTTAAACTAAAAATAAATACATGACTTGTTTTAAGTAAGCAAGTTATGTGTTGCTTTACACCTATGTTTTGTGTTGTTTTAGAGTGTAAAATTATGACTTGTATTGTGCAATGCAACCCACATCTTTAGTTGTTTAAATGGTTTTCTATTTGTATTAGTTTGAAATTTAATTTTGTACGTTTTAAAAAACTTTGACCCGATCAAAGTTTTTCTTACATGTCATGCACGTAAACATGGTGAAATAAATAATTTGACATTTAAAATGAAACAATAACTAACACTCCATGAGAAAATGTGCAAGATAGTTGCAGGATCACAGTTTACTCCATATCGCGCTAAGTTTAGATCAGATCTTGACAGTATGGCAATGGCTGGCGAGACGGATCTCATGTTACTGCTACTGCTTGCTAACCGCCTGTTGACTGGTTCGTCCTCCTAGCGCGTCTCAAACCTTGTTATTTTGTTTCGCTGGCGGATCTCGTTTTCCCGTGGTTTCCCACTCCGTGAGTAAGAGTTGCGTGTATACGCGACACTAGCGCGACGTGGTGGCAGTTTTAGGAAGCTCATACACATACACAACAGGGGAAACCACGGGAAAGTGAGATCCGAGCTCAAAACAAAAACGGTTTGTATTTCTGGAATCGTATTGGTCGCCTGATGACGAATCAAAGGTCAGAACACACTTAGATCCGGTGGTCGGATCTCGTTGTGTAAATCGGATCTCGCTTTGTGGGTGTGTAACCAGGTTGTGGATCTCACCATACTGGATTAAAAACCCACACACACACACACACACACACACACACATTTATATTATATATAAATTTGAACGAATAGTGTTTTTGGCATCTGGGGACCTAAAAACAAAAAGTTACCATGGTCTCGGCTTTAAGTCTTACCATGAGACCTACGGTAATAGCTTCTTACCTATAGGGGAAATTCGCTAACACATTTCAGTAGAGATTTCATTTTCTTCCAACTTGACTTAAATGGAAAAAAAGTTGACCAATGGGCATGAGGTTACGCTGTGACAACAAATTATACTTTCTAAACCTTATCGCTCGGCTCTGCGCTACCAGAATCTGCGTCACAACATACATGATATTATTGTTGTGGAAATAAACATTTCTATTGTTCTTTTGTGCTGGCTGTTATTCATTTGTCGTTTTTGACAGTGTATTTCCAGTTTTACTTTATCCTCTTAAGCCTTGTCCACACCGAGAAAAATGTTTGTAAAGAATAAAACCGGGAACAATTTGAAAAGTTTATACAGCTCTGTTTTGCAAAAAAATAATTGGGTTATGAAAAACAATCTATTTATAGAAAAAACATGGAACACTGTTTGCCACACATCACAATGCTTGTTAATACACAAAAACAACTGTTTAATCAAGCGTATTTTGTCAAATATTTTCTTGGAGTAGACGAGCCTTTGAAGTAAACTTCAATTTTGTTTTTGAATAAAAATATCCGTTTTTGGAAATATGTCATATATAATGATTGATTCGCAAACCTTAAGAACAATTTTCTCACTAGGTGAACGTACTCCTTTGTCGCAGCCTAAATGAAAGTGAATGTCGCATGCTAATTTGATGTAAATATATAAAAATAACTAATAATTATAAAATGTATAAATAGTTCAATTTAAAGTTGCCCCTTTTTATCGCATCTCTGAACAAAATCCCCTATAGGGGTATGGCAAGGTTATATATCCAACATAAAATACATTTAATTGCATGTTCCCTGATCAAAAAAGTTTATTTAGAAAAATAAATGGATCATAGCCAATTTAATTCACTCGGCGGATTTCATTCAAACATATATGTAGGAGTAATACGTAAAATAAAATTGGATTAATATTTGTCTGAAATGATTTGTATGGTATACTTTGTTTTAATATTTGGCAGTGTTGTTAATGTCTTAGTAGTAAGCAACGCAATAATTTATATGTTGTAATAATTATTGTTATTATAACACATATACTGAAAAATCTCTTAACCGACAAAAAACCATTAATATATTAAAATTATGGAAAGATTTATTGACTAATTCATTCGTTGTTTCAGTTGTTGTTCAGTATAAATACGATATTGTATAAATAATGACAATAATGAAAGTGTAAGCTTTGTTGGGTCAGGATTCAATAATAAACCAGGGATAGTGTATAATAACTGATAATCCTAGGCGAGAACGTACAAAGCTTCCACCTCATTTCCATAATTGATTGGCTTACAACGTTGGTAACAACAGGGTATTTCCATAATACATCCACGTTTGTTCAACCAGTGTCTATCGGAATTAAATTAAAACCGTGTATATATTTTCCTGAATACTACATGTTTTGTGAAACCTTTATTACAGTCATTACATGAATATTAAATGCTAATCAAATACTAATTCATACAAGGCATAATTTCAATCATACATTTTGATGACGTTTTCTTACTGAAAAAGAATGCTCCATAATACTAAAATTAATTGAATCATTCTTATTCTTAATTTGTGATGTGTGCTGTGTGTATAAAAAGAAATTTTTTTTCACTTTAGGCTCCGGTATACCCCTTTCCGCGCAGCGCTAGGGAAGGGGTTGAAGGATTACTGTTTACGGCTGCTACATAAACCCTTTAACTAAAGTTAAAGAACAATATTAAGGAGACAAATATTATCTACAAGTAAACTTTTTTCCTTTTTAATTTATTTAACTGAGTTGCATTTACAAGCCCTATTAATTGTAAAAAATTAACTTTTTCAAACTACAACAACGACAGAAGCATTATTTTTAAATTATAAAAAATAGCATGAGTAGAATCAACCTCCCTCCATCAAATTCCGGTTATAGTATATTCATAACATACTCGCTTCGCTTGCTGGGGGCTCCGCCCCCAGACCCCTGTGGGGGGCTTCGCCCCCAGGTCGCTATTTGGCCTCATTTTGAAGTGGCGTCAAATCAAGTGGCCAAGAACCCCCATAAGACTACTACTCATACTAAGAAAACAGACCAATCTTCAGAAATTTAAATATGAGAGCATCCGTATGGCCGTTGGAACTGTTTAAACAACACTAGATTTCGATTGTTTTTATCCGGCATTGAGGTAGTGATTGAGGTAGTAAAACTGGAAAAAGTAAGGCTTAGGAATTTTCTCTTTGGTTAGAAAGTGCAAAGCACATGAATGCCAAATCTGGAGTTCCTAACTTTAGGAAATGTAACCGAAATACTACGAATATTAATATAATACTACGTGGAAATAAAACCGAAACCAGATAAATAATAATATTAGTGGTATAATCATACTCCGGGTATATTTTAAGTTATTCAAATAATTGAATAACTTTTAAACATTTTTTAGTATGACCTGTAAATAATGATTTTTAAATGTTGTGGATGGATACACCGTCATAACATACCATAATAATAATACATGTGGTGTCTATAGGACATGTCCAACTAATCAAAACAAATTTGTGCTGGTTTTTACCCACTATGTCAGTCTAACATGCCCAAATATCAATGAAAACACCGGGAAATCTAAAAAACTAGAGGATTTTCAAAATTGTTTAGGGTTCAAACAATTCAAATTGGTCATGCGACTTCTGCCACATACTTCCTGTAATGTAGAGATATTCCGTGCCAAATATTAGGACTCTAAGTACTATTTTTGAGTGTCAAATAAATAAAAACCACTAAGTTTTGGTGGAAAATTGCTAAAGATTTAAGAAATCTAGCGCTACCTAAGGGTGAAGGGGGTGAGATACGGCAAAATGTCATATGAATAAAGTTATAGTTTGTCTAAAATCCATGGCACGTGGTGGTCTTCGTTTTTCGATTGGACAGCCCGTTCTGCCACTAGAGCCCAAATAAAAAAAAATATTGCATTTTGATTTTTTTATTCACAATTATTTATTTCTATTGAGACAGTTCAAGCTAAAAATAGTAGGATTTGGGAAGAAAAGGTGCAACGCACACGCATGCCATATCTCACGATCCTAGTTAAAGTATAAATGGTGATACGTGCATTCTATTTAATAACAATTGTTCCAGAACCGGCATTTTCTTACTACTTATACTTAGAAAACTGTAAAATATATAGATTTTAAGAGTTTTTGATTTCCCGGCAGGTTTAAGTAGTAAAAATGGTTATATTTCTGCTGCTATTTACTAAGTGTGATGTAGACATACTGCATGCCCAATATTAGGCCTCCAACAAGTATATTAACGTGATAGGAAATGAACAACGGCCACAAAATATAGAAAATATGCCGAAATTTGAGAAATCTAGCGCTATCTAAGGGTGAAGGAGACGAGATACGACAAAAAGTCATAGGACCAAAGTTATAGATCGTCTAAAGCCCGTGTGTCGTAGTAGTCCCCGTTTCTCGATTGGACCAACCGTTCGGACGCTACAGCACAAAAACATGCACTATTTTGGAGATGTTCAAAATTTCCTCCGTTTTGATTTTTTTTGAGGAGGTTAAAATAAAAAATTATACCTTTTTGAAATTTTCCTGGGCGTTTCAATAGACAAGATACATATAGGCCTAATTCCATGTTTCTAGCTTATCTAGAATTACCTGAGTAAGTCGATAATGCAGTTTGTCCTTTATAGAATAATTAGGGTTTTTAATTTTTTGGGATGTTTAATTATTAAAATATGTTAGTTTATCGGGTTTTTCGTGGAGGGTAACGTGTAAACATATTGAGTGCCAAATATCAAGCCTTTACATACTAAATTAAAGTGATAGGAAATTAAAGACCACAAAAATAACCGTCGAAATTGCCTGAAATTTGAAAAATCTAGCGCTACCTAAGGGTGAAGGGAGCAAGATACGACAAAAAGTCATAGAAACAAAGTTGTAGATCTTGTAAAATCCGCGGCACGTGGTTGTGTCCGTTTTTCGATAGGTCAATCCGTTCGGCCGCTAGAACTCAAAAACCGTAATTTTAAAATAAGCCTTTTTTGGGGGGATTTTAAATATTTTTTTGGGGGGGTTAAGATAAAAAACCGTCAGTTTTGGCGATTTTCCTGGTGGTTACAAGCTATAAGCTACCTGCATGCAAAATTTCAGGTTTCTAGCTCGTCTAGAAGTGGTCTAGAATTCGTATACCTCAGTCAGTGAGTGAGTGAGTGAGTTACACATGCGGCTGTATATATATTAGACTCGCTTCGCTCGCTGGGGGCTCCGCCTCCAGACCCCTGTGGGGGGCTTCGCCCCCAGGTCGCTCTTTGGCCAAAATTTAATGTAAATTGGTCCAAATCTATACTTATTTAATAGGAGAGCAGGTTTTTTGTGACAATCACTCCTTCTAAACTACACAACCGATTTTCATGTTTTTGGTGTCATTGGAAAGAGCCTAACGTGAAGTTGTGCAGGAAACTTTTTTTATAGAGAAATAATTTGTGAGTGAGGCCCAGGGGCCCTTTAAAGTTGAGTTTTTTCCTATAAGCTTAACATTGGGAAATAACTATAAGTTTTAAGCAATCAGCTGGATAGAGTAAACACAGTTAATCAGCAGGCCATGTTGGCTTTGGAACGTTAACACGATATTTATAAATGATGATCGCGAGCGAAGCCGCGGCAGGTTTACTAGTTCTCTTTAAGACCTATGAACTCTACAAATATTCCAAGGTTTTTATTATTTTTAGGGATTTCACCTATAAAATCTGGTCATATGCCAGTGTGTGAATACTACTTGGCATGGAGAAGTACTGTATGTTAAATGTTAAGTTTCCATTTATTACCTAAGTGCTTGGAGAGAAAATTGAAACCCTACACTGGATTTTGTGATATAGCCTTTATAGGACGTCGCCTAAACCTTATAAGGGGGAAAACAAAGTTAACAACCTAAATTGCTATGTATTTGGTCAACAATAAGCATTCCGCAACAAATATAACATTATTTATAAGGGTTTTTACCCTTGCTGGAGCGCTACATAAAAATACACCTAATAAAAACAAATAAATTTACAAAAGTTCAAAGTCTTTTTTTTTCGGGTGTTTAAGTGATATAATCTGGGCATATGACTGGTTCTAAATACTAATTAATTGTAATATAGGAATACTATGTGCCAAATACTAGGCCTCTAAGTTCTGTATTAGAACGGCAAACCATTGAAAACCACGTTAAAATCTTGAAATTTAACAAATATAGCGCTATCTAAGGGTTAAGGGGTCGAGATACGGCAAAAAGTCATGGGAAGAAAATTGTAGATCGCCTAAAATCCGTGGAACGTGATAGTCTCCGTTTTTTGATAGGACAATCTGTTTGGCCGCTAGAACTCAAATAAAACGACACTTTTTTATTTAATTTTTTTATTTGCCATTATTAATTTTTATTAAGGGAATTTAAACTGACTAAAGTAAAATTTTGAAATTTTCTCTGGGAGTCTCCGTTTTTTGATAGGACAAAATATAGAAAATATGCCGAAATTTGAAAAATCTAGCACTACCTAAGGGTGAAGGAGACGAGATAAGCCAAAATGTTATAGGACCAAAGTGGTAGATCGTCTAAAATCCGTGTGTCGTGGAGGTCTCCGTTTCTCGATAGGACCAACCGTTCAACCGCTACAGCCACAAAAAATGCACTATTTTGGAGATTTTCAAAATTTCGTCAATTTTGAATTTTTTTGAGGAGGTTAAAATAAAAAATTATACCTTTTTATAATTTGTCTAGGGGTTTCAATGGACAAGCTACATGTAGGCCTAACTCCATGTTTCTAGCTTACCTAGAATTACCTGAGTAAGTCGATAATGCAGTTTGACATTTATGGAATAATTAGGGGTTTTAATTTTTTTGGGATGTTTAATTATTAAAACATGTTAGTTTATTGAGTGTTTCGTGAAGGGTAATGTGTCAACATAATGAGTGCCAAATATCAAGCCTTTACATACTAAATTAAAGTGATAGGAAATTAAAGGCCACAAAAATAACCGTCGAAATAGCCTGAAATTTGAAAAATCTAGCGCTACCTAAGGGTGAAGGGAGCAAGATACGACAAAAAGGCATAGGAACAAAGTTGTAGATCTTGTAAAATCCGTGGCACGTGGTGGTGTTTGTTTTTCGATAGGTCAATCCGTTCGGCCGCTAGAGCTCAAAAACTGTCATTTTAAAATAAGCCTTTTTGGGGGGGGGTTAAATATTTTTTTGGGGGGGTTATGATAAAAAACTGTCAGTTTTGGCGATTTTCCTGGGGGTTACAAGCTATAACCTACCTGCATGCAAAATTTCAGGTTTCTAGCTTGTCTAGAAGTGGTCTAGAATTCGTATACCTCAGTGAGTGAGTGAGTGAGTGAGTGAGTGAGTGAGTGAGTCAGTTACACATGCGGCTGTATATATATTAGACTCGCTTCGCTCGCTGGGGGCTCCACCCCCAGACCCCTGTGGGGGGCTTCGCCCCCAGGTCGCTATTGGCCTCATTTTGAAGTGGCGTCAAATCAAATGGCCAAGAACCCCCATAAGACTACTACTCATACTAAGAAAACAGACCAATCTTTAGAAATTTAAATATGAGAGCATCTGTATGGCCGTTGGAACTGTTTAAACAATACTAGATTTCGATTGTTTCTATCCGCCATTATTAAGTTATTGAGGTAGTAAAACTGGAAAAAGTAAGGCTTAGGAATTTTCTCTTTGGTTAGAAAGTGCAAAGCACATGAATGCCAAATCTGGAGTTCCTAACTTTAGGAAATGTAACCAAAATACTACTACTATTAATATAATACTACGTGGAAATAAAACCGAAACCAGGTAAATAATATTATTAGTGGTATAATCAGACTCCGCGTATAATTTAAGTTATTCAGATAATTGAATAACTTTGAAACATTTTTTAGTATGACCTGTAAATAACGATTTTTAAATGTTGTGGATGGATACACCGTCATAACATACCATAATAATAATACATGTGGTGTCTATAGGACATGTCCAACTAATCAAAACAAATTTGTACTGGTTTTTACCCACTTTGTAAGTCTAACATGCCAAAATATCAACAAAAACACCGGGAAATCTAAAAAAAGTAGATGATTTTCAAAACTGTTTAGGGTTCAAACAATTCAAATTGGTCATGCGACTTCTGTCACATACTTCCTGTAATGTAGAGATATTCCGTGCCAAATATTAGGACTCTAAGTACTATTTTTGAGTGTCAAATAAATAAAAACCACTAAGTTTTGGTGGAAAATTGCCAAAGATTTAAGAAATCTAGCGCTACCTAAGGGTGAAGGGGGTGAGATACGGCAAAATGTCATATGAATAGAGTTGTAGTTTGTCTAAAATCCGTGGCACGTGGTAGTCTTCGTTTTTCGATAGGACAGCCCGTTCTGCCACTAGAGCCCAGATAAAAAAAATATTGCATTTTGATTTTTTTATTCACAATTATTTATTTCTTTTGAGATAGTTCAAACTAAAAATAGTAGGATTTGGGAAGAAAAGGTGCAACGCACACGCATGCCATATCTCACGATCCTAGTTCAAGTATAAATGGTGATACGTGCATTCTATTTAATAACAATTGTTCCAGAACCGGCATTTCCTTACTACTTATACTTAGAAAACTGTAAAATATATAGATTTTAAGAGTTTTTGATTTTCCGGCAAGTTTAAGTAGTAAAAATGGTTATATTTCTGCTGCTATTTACTAAGTGTGATGTAGACATACTGCGTGCCCAATATTAGGCCTCCGACAAGTATATTAACGTGATAGGAAATAAAAACGGCCACAAAATATAGAAAATATGCCGAAATTTGAGAAATCTAGCGCTATCTAAGGGTGAAGGAGACGGGATACGACAAAAAGTCATAGGACCAAAGTTATAGATCGTCTAAAGCCCATATGTCTT
Organism: Allygus modestus; assembly: GCA_963675035.1. Classification (NCBI taxonomy): domain Eukaryota; kingdom Metazoa; phylum Arthropoda; class Insecta; order Hemiptera; family Cicadellidae; genus Allygus; species Allygus modestus. The sequence goes on along the minus strand of OY776111.1, from coordinate 384,567,539 downwards.
AGTAAAACACGTTTCTCGATTGGACTAACCGTTCGGCCGCTACAGCACAAAACATACACTATTTTGGAGATGTTCAAAATTTCCTCCCTTTTGAATTTTTTTGAGGAGGTTAAAATAAAAAATTATACCTTTTTGCAATTTTCCTGGGGTTTTCAATAGACAAGCTACATATAGGCCTAATTCCATGTTTCTAGCTTATCTAGAATTACCTGAGTAAGTCGATAATGCAGTTTGTCATTTATAGAATAATTAGGGTTTTTAATTTTTTTGGGATGTTTAATTATTAAAATATGTTAGTTTATCGAGTGTTTCGTGAAGGGTAATGTGTAAACATATTGAGTGCCAAATATCAAGCCTTTACATACTAAATTAAAGTGATAGGAAAATAAAGACCACAAAAATAACCGTCGAAATTGCCTGCAATTTGAAAAATCTAGCGCTACCTAAGGGTGAAGGGAGCAAGATACGACAAAAAGTCATAGAAACAAAGTTGTAGATCTTGTAAAATCCGTGCCACGTGGTGGTGTCCGTTTTTTGATAAGTCAATCCGTTCGGCCGCTAGAGCTCAAAAACTGTAATTTTAAAATAAGCCTTTTTGGGGGGGTTTTAAATATTTTTTTAGGGGGGTTAAAATAAAAAATTGACAGTTTTGGCAATTTTTCTGGGGGTTACAAGCTATAAGCTACCTGCATGCAAAATTTCAGGTTTCTAGCTAGTCTAGAAGTGGTCTAGAATTCGTATACCTCAGTGAGTGAGTGAGTGAGTGAGTGAGTTACACATGCGGCTGTATATATTATAGATTTATCAACATACCATCTTAACAATATATTTTTTCGCGGCGGCGCAGATTTTTCTATAAAGTAGACCGGAGCCTTAATTTTACTATTACTACTGTCACAGATGATTGGTTTTTTAATCATTGATTTTACAAGACTGTGTTTATTTTACGAAAACTTTTTTTGTGTTTGGATTTACTACCACAATTGCAATTTGAAAACAATTTCACTTTGTACTGTGCTAAACAACATCTTTAACTCTTCAGCGGCCTCCTAGTCTAAGAGCCAATGACCCAAAAATAATACCATTTGCAAACTTTTTTAATGCTATATAACCAGTATGACTTACAATTTTCTTTCAGGAAACGAAAGATGTCATTTTAAATAATACATCCTATTCAATATTCACTGTTAATATCAAGATCGTAAAATATCATTTAGTATGTCTGTTCAAACGTTAATTCTATAAATTCAGATTTTCAAATTACTCTTGAGAAGATATGCTATTACTGTAGTCGTCACAGTAAAACATTAACCCGGGACCTTAATAACTTTACATTTTAACCCATCTAACTGTAATAACTACTATTTGTATAATTTTGAATATGACCCATTTTGTACATGTGCATATTTTTAGATACATGGCCATTCACAATGTAACTTTTGATTTAAAATTCCGATTTAAAATAAATTTTGTATGACCATGTAAGACATGTAAGACAGTATTTACTGACACGAGTTAAAAAACCAAAGAGATTGGATCATGGAAAGATTGTTTTATGGCGTTTTAATAATATTAAAAACAATTTATTTCCATATGTTAGTTTTAAAACAACAATTTTAACTTTGAATTGTTTGTATAGCATAAAAAACTAAACAATTTACTATTTTGAATAATTAACCTAGGTTGAATAGTTGCGGGGAAAATCCAGAAAACTTGTTCAAAATATCCCCGTGCTAATCTTATGGGAAATAGGTATTTAGTTTTTTACTATAAGTGTTAATAAGCAATTTATATGAGATGTTACCAACTAATTTAGTTAATAATAACTAACATTTTTATTTTTAAATGTTTGGTTTTCGTTCATTGGTTCTCGAGTCATCGAAAGTGCTAATCACAGTACGTTTCTAATGTTATTCATATCGAGAATATACAAACTATATCTTGCTTATTTACGAAAATATTTTTATGAGTCTTGGCCATCAAAATTTACAAAGGTTACAAAGTAAATGGCCACATATCAAATAAATGTACATGTACAAAATGGGTCATATACAAAATAATAGATAGAAAAATTCGAACAAATAGTATTTATTGCAGTTAGGTGGGTTAAAACATAAAGTTATTAAGGTCACGTGTTAAAGTATTACTGTACCGACTACAGTAATGGCGTATCATCTGCACAGTATTAAAAAAAAATCTGATTTAATAGAATTAACGATTGAAAAGATAGACTAAAAAATATTTAACGTTCTTGATGTTAACCGTGAATATTTAATAGGGTGTATTCTTTAAATTGATATCCTAAAGTCAAAATCAAGCAACTGGTATAGGAGTTATAAAAACTGGGAATATGCAAATGGTCTGACTGGAAACGGGGTTTCCGCTCTTTTCATGACGTCTGCTGCCATTTTGGGAATACCCAAAATATTATATAAAATATTATATAATTCCCAATGGTCTGGAATTACCTTTTTGGTGATCAGCCAACTATTATAAGGCAAATAACGTAAGAATGAAAAGTCTGCAAAATAATTTACTTCCCTCCAAAAATTTTAATTTATATATTAGATGTTCAGACGACTACAAATTCTATATAGGGGACACAAGAAGGACGTTTCAGTCAATATTCACAGAAAACTAATGCATCAATGATTGAATTATCCGTTACAAAAATTAGAGGTATAAAATAATAATGTCAAAAGGCCAGTATTGACAGGTATTTAATATATGTTAGTGAATTTGTATTTATATTATTTCTGTTTTACCCTGTAAATAAACACATCTGTGTTTCAAGTCAACAAAATCTATTGATTTTCCCATATATTATTGCAAATCGCTGTTTATAAATAGTAACGAATAAAAGGATAATTTGGTGACTTTAAATATGACGTGGTTAGATAATCGGAAAAAGTGTAACAGTAAATTTGTTATTAGGCCTACCAAAATGTGATTGTAAAATAGGTTAAGAATTTGAGTAGGACGAAAAGTAGGCCTACACTGAAAGCAGAATAATGTATGATATTTCACTGTAGCCTAAAGCTCTTAAATTATATTAATGATTAAAATTAATATAGTTTCGTGTGATAACTGTATCGGTAACAAAAATGTAATGAGCAATGTTGGGTGGGACAAACTATTTGTATTTCAGAGTTAGGTACCAAGTGTTTTATGAAGTATACCACACTGTTTTTTCGATTGAAACCTAGGCCAACTTTAGTTGAAACCCACCAATTCCTCCAACACACATAAGAGTTTTATGGCATAATAGAAATAATGAGGACATTTAACAAAGGTCGTTATTTTGTTAAACTCTAGTACAATATATGTATAAGTGTTAGATCTGAAAACGAATCAAAAATTGTTGAGAAGGAAATGGTTTTATTGTAAATCCAAGTTAGCAATTTAACCATAACTAATTTCCCGGTTTCCAGAAGAAAGGGAATTTGGCGCAGATTGTCAAATATATAAAGGTTAAGAGGTTTTGATATTATTATACAAGCATTTACTCCAAAGTAACGTAGCAGTCAGAATAGGTAGATGAATACACTTCTGAAAATTAAAAAGTGATATCGTAGTTCCCCTACGTCAATTGCTTCGATAGTTCAGTCAGACGAGTGCCTAGTTGTCAATCTAGCGGTCCGGGTTCGAAACTCACGCTCAACCGAATACTTTTTGCTAACAATTTGTCATTGATTGCACTGTTTTACCCAACAGCACCATTACATAATCAGTTTCAAGAATGTTAATCAGAATTTTGATGATTAATAATAAAACTTAATTTGGTGTCACGGAAGGCTTGTTTGCTTTAGGCCTATGTTTATTGTAGAAGTATAATTCAACATACTCCCGTGGTGTTAAAACGACTTAGAAATAGGATTTCTTACTGCCTAATAGCCTGCGTTGCTTTAAGAATACACATTTCCGAAATTTAGTTTCATACTATCAGACCTATTATCAATGAATTAGACAAACTATGATTAAAGCCAAGTGAAATTAAGGTAAAACCCATGCAACACAATTCTACAATCATGGATGGTTCAGGGCATTTTAGGTAAGGGCTAACGTAATCAGCGTTTTATGTTACATGTTGCATGTTAGCATATTGCATGCTAAGGACTAAATTTTGATCGTTAGAGCTACAATTGCGAACAAAAAACTAAACTTTCTGGCCAGATTTAACCATATTACATCGCAGAAACATGATAAAAATAATTAAATCTGTTACAGATTAGCTTCGTTTCGTTACTTTTACTTACAACTAACATACATAACTATGAATATAATGCCTGGTACATTATATGACGTAATATGTATAATAAAACAACAAATTTTAATTAGCCACTTTACTACACTAACTATGATTAAAGGGTTATCAGGTAAAATATGTTATAACATGATATAATTATGCATATCACTCGATGATGCATTACGTTATATTTTCTATGACAATCATCTGTTTACTTTCTTTTAACTTTTTCATTATCTTAATGTTTGTTCTACTTTTAACTCAGAATCGTTTTAAAATAATAAAATAAACATTCCTTTGCTTAACTAATTATAAATATTTTTTCTTCAGTGCGTATGTTGGTACTCATACAACAGAGTGTAAAAATTATCAATTACAATATAGTAAAGCCTCGACTGACAGGTGCTTCGGCGAGCTAACAGCTGATTTGCTCTGGTCGTTGCGGCGAGCTCGCGTTTGATTGGCTCCGCTAAACGGGCCCGGCGAGAGACTACCGTTGCCTCAACGCCGATTTGCCCCAATGGCTTGTCCCCATATATATATTGGGAAAATTACAGCTTTTCATGTGAGAGCCAAATACAGTTGGTTTGGGTTAGAGCATTTATAAAAACAGCAGTCAAAATATCAAAAGGTCACTGATTTGGGTCACTTTTCATTTTATGGAATTCAAGGCATACAATTTAATTCAGTAAATACTTGTCATCACCCTATGTATTCACTTTTATAATTTCTATCACTGTTATGCCGTAAGTGTAAAAGTAAGTTGTGTTAATGTGACAGTATGTTTTGAAATCCTGACGCTATCAATCCCCATTGGGGTAAAAGATGAGAAAGATTGTAATGGTAGTACACATGACATTGTTATTACATACAACTGAAAATAAAATAAATATTTGTTTAAACACACATATCGCCTTTTGTTTGAAGGGAAAACACAAAAACAAATCCAGAAGCTCCGATCTGATTTGGAGCTATGAATATAAAGTAAAATATACCTTTTGTGAAAAAGAAATCCATCATCGCCAATACCAGTATAAACCATTCTTTACACAATAATAAGTAATATTTTGTAATAAGTTGTAATTCTATTTCAGAATATATTCATTTATTTGCTCCCCCGTCGCAGCAAACCTGCGTACTCAAGGAATGTCCAGTGCCTTAATACCACATAAAGCCGCATCAAACTGGTAAAATATATCTATTTACACAATTTTTTATTTTGAAAATTAGGGGGATGTAGTATTTATTTAAACTTCTTAAATTTCTTAAGATTTTCTTCTTAAGGAGAATGACTATTATTAAGCATGCATGAAGAATAGTATATTAGAAATCCCAGTTGTTTTCAAAGCTCGAGTTTTGATCGGCCGTTGATTTGGGTCCATACGAAAGTCAGGTCAGATCTTTACGGAGGCCGCTGGGAGGAAGGGGCGTCCAGGCATGGAAGTGGTAGTAAATAGAGCAATATACCATATTGAGAAGTTTATCATCTTTAGCCTTTCTACACCGGCGTCCACCGAAGCCTCCCACCACCCCAGGCACTAGACTAGGTTTATAAGTTCATTCTACATGCCGTTACTATTTCGAGAGTTATAAGGTAAATTCCAATGAACGAAGTTAACAAGCATAACCTCTTTAGGAGGAGACAATCTAACGATAAATTTGCAAGCAAATACACCAACCAACTGCTATGAAACGGTTCTGGTAATTGTGCGTGAGGCATCAGATCTTAAACTAAAGGGAATATTCACATAAGAAACTGTGACTCTCATAACATTTCCTACATTATTGTTGGGCTTGGTAACTAAAGAAAACCGGCGTTGATTAACTGTATCGAACAAATTGAAACCGATTAACTAGGTATAACATAAAAAAATGCTTTAGATCGAATGTTCAAATGGATTATTTTACAATTATCATAAATCATTAATAAATTAGTGTAGTTTTTAAGGTATACCTACCTCCGTTACCTCCTCCTAACTTAGCTTGCTCCTATGTTAGCCTAACTAGATCTTAATATCTCGACGTGTATTAGTTATGTATGTTACGTTTCAAGTACTGCTTATTTTATAATACGTTTGTTTGTATCAGATTAAGTAGGTCCTAATAAAGGTGCAATAATTCTAAAGAAATTACTGAAAAGTATTTTTTAAGTAAAATTCGTTCAAACAGTAAAAAGTTAAGGAAATGTGTAAATTCTATATTTTATTCCACGCAATTATCCAGTGTAGAAAGAAATTACACTGTTTTGAAATATAAAGCAAAATGGTTTTGATTCTGTTGTTTCTTATGACACCTACTATTATAATATTATAAGTATTGCATTAATAACTGGTTATATAATATTTTTTTTCTGGTGTAAATTTAAATTTACTTTTATAGGTTTTTTGGGCTTTATTTATCCTACCTTTCTTCTTAATTAATGAAATATCAATTGAAGATGTATTGTATATTAAACCATAATTGTATAATTCTAGCGCTTACCATGCTCACCAACAAGTTTTTTTTTTAATTAAGTCCTTGAAATAAAAATTGTTCATCTTTAAAAGACCGTATTTTGCTTTGGACGGGTGCTATGGATAAGGAATTATATTCTGGAAAATGTAGGTTGCCCATTTCATACAAACATCTTTTATAGAGGAATATTCCGGACTGATTACATTAAGCTTGGAACACAGCCATTGGGAACAACTATCCAGGAGTTGAGTGAGGATGGAATATTTATTTACGGCTATGATCAAATATTTTATATTTAGATGTTGCTTTAAAGTATGATAACATGTTTTTACTAATATATTTTCTTACAATGTTTAATTTATTGTGAATAAGTTAAAGATTTTGATTTTGTAAATGTTAATTAAAATTATAATGATACCTTTTACGACGGGGGCCATATCTCTAAACAATTAATTCGAACTCTCCTGTGTTAATAAACAAAGAAACACAAAAAATATTTCAGCTATTTTTATAAATTTTAATTACTATACTGTACTCATATTATATTAAATATAACAACAATATATATACTAATTAAATCTTATATATTAATACGCTAAGCCAATTTTTGTTAGGAGAACTCCTCCGTCATTTATGAACCGATTTTAACGATTGAGGTACAAAAATGTTTGTCCCGATTTTTAGTTGTGCATAAAGGTTTTCATTTTTCAATATTTTCAGTCAGAAGAGCACGGGCTGCCCTTAAAGTTCGATTTTTGCCCATAAGATTAACATGGGTATAATTATATTTGAATTGCAGCTGTTGATAAGTTATGGACAGATTATTAGAAAAACCAGATGATACAGGTAAAGAATTTATTTATCTATATAAATAAAATAAGTTTATTTTACACAACGCTTTGAGCAGTGGAATGATGTGTGCAGCGGAGATATTTATTTTTTTGTTAAAACTTGTTTATCCGCCTGTGTGTTTATGAGCCTCGCGTTTCACAGAAAAATACTGTATTGAAGTAAATAAAACATTTTGCCCATTTTCATGTAAAGAAGTAAACTTGTTGGCTGTTTTAAATCATAGTACGGAATTAGAGTTATGCCCCTTTGTCTGGCACTGCTATAATGTAGATTTTATTAAATATACATGATTAGGTTATATTTATAAATGGCGAGAACTGTTAAAACTGAGGATTTAATATAAAGCGGACATGTCCAAAATGAAAAGAAACGAGCGAATGAGCAAAGTAAATATGCTAGACTTCGAGAGGAACAGTGAATATGAGTACTCTAGGCATTTTGAACAAACTAACTGGTTTTTCAAGCAAAGCTTGGTCCCTCAGGTGCTTTAACAAGTGTAACTAACTTCTCAAACATAATATTGTATTTTGATCGCGAGCAAAGCCACGACGGGCTTGTAGTTTTTAGTTAACTTTCTAACAAATAAAAGACAGATTCGAAATTCAAATGCATTACCAAAGTTGGACCCCAGACCGCTTTACCACTTATAAAACTAAGTTTATAAATCAGCAAACTAATGATACGAAACTAAGTCGTTTTTTTAAAATTACCTAAGATGATTTGACTTAGTCTAGGCTCAGCCTACGACCAGAGCCTCTGTGTGTTGGCAGAGTTAAGCTGCAATACACAATTTATCGTTTCATACATGGAACTAAACTAGCCCAAGTTGGCTTGCTTTTCCTATTGCGGATAGGCTTATGTATGACTCAATATGTCCTCGTCCGTCTGGTTTGTCAAAAGTGGTTTACCTAACTTGGCAGTTCAAGTTGAGCACCACTTACCGTTAGTGATTTCATTTATTTTGTATCTTGTATTATGGATGTTTCACTGTAGAATTTAAATACAAAATTAATTTTTTTTAAACTAATTTTTGGGTTATCGAATTGTTATAATCACAGGATGGATGGAAAGGTAAATTCCCTTCCTCAGCACTGAAGAGTAAACCCGTAACAAATATGTCGTTAGCAAGATTTCAAAACAACAGAGTTTGTTTGACAACGGGGATTAATTTCACCGTTTGTTAATGTTATTAATTTACTCAGAACAATGCACTATATAACTCCTATTTTTATATAGTGAGAGAGCGATTCTCTGTTAGGTAAGATATTCGGAGGTACCACGTCAATGACATTGAATATCTTTGACGTTAAAATGTTAAGGGTGCCATTAGGCTTCTTATATGTGATATACCCTCGTCGTCTTGCAGACCATATTTACGGCATGAGATCAGTCGGATATTATTCTTCATTGTATGAAGGTACCAATTAAGTGATTAATTATAATAGTATTACTAAATAATAAAGCATATTTTAATTAATATAAAATAAAACATACGAACTACTTTTAAAAGCTAATAATATTTAAACCTTACTTCTTGTGTTTCCAGATATGAAGATGTGTTTTCCACCCAGTAAACACGAATTTATTATCAACGTGATACTTGCGTTACTCTACAGTTGAAACATAGCCGTTGGCTAAATATCAACGACTCAAGTACCACTAAGGACCGAATCCAAATACGATCCGTAAATAGCACTAAACATTTCGTTTGGATTGAAAATTACAAAAGAAAATAAGAATATTTTGTAACGTCTTATTAATCTTATTATATTTTTCTTCTATAACATTACTGTAGTAGTAGGGAAAGGGGACTTTTGGCTCACTTGATTGATGGCTTCCGGTCACATGACCGGAAGCGCTGCGTCATGAAAGACGTCATCTGAGGCTGAGCCAGTGACGTAGGCGGTTTTGTGACGAAATGAGTAAAAGTTCAAAGTTCAAGGTCACGGTGAAGTTTTTTAAAAAAAAATCTACCTCGCACTCGTAAAACGATTGTGATTCGATAGTTAATCGATAATAAATATCGAATGAAACAATCGAATGAAGCAATCGAATGATACGAGTGCGAGGTAGTACAATTACAAATTTTACTTTATTTTATTTACAATAAGTTATGTTTACAATAATTCATGTTTACAATAGTTCCCCGTTGTTGGTTGTCATCGATGTTGTTGATCCGGACGAGTTGCGGCCATCACTTTGCTTTCTGAAGAAAGACGGTAGATACTTCGTTCCCTGCGCAGAGTCCATGTTGTTTTTTGATGCGTAAAGTTCCAAAGATAAATCGTAACCGGACGCAATAAGAAGTCTTAACTCTTCACTAAACACCTCGAGGTCTTGGAAAGTCGCAAGATGAATAGAGTCATAATGAATACACCTAATTTTAATGGACATTTTAATATAATGTTTTACGTTTGTGGAGAGCACTCGATGTTCACCAGTCGAGAGCCGGAGGTGTACTGACTATTCGCTAGCTAACGTTCTGATATGAAATGAAATGGTGGGGGTAAAAGTGTGGTGGGGCGGAGAAGATGGCGGACAGCAGATGGCGGGCGGCAGGTGGCAGGTGGCAGCTGGTGCGAGGCAGATCGTTGCTACTACATTCGCCGCCACAGTAATGCAATCCTTCGGCGTAATTCTTGTATTTTATCTTGTCGGTTCATTTGATACGTTTTACATCTACATATGCAATAGCTGAAACACTTGCACTTACGACAAGCTTTCCCGTCAACTTGATCGCCTGGTATTTTAAAACATTGTAACTCGCAACAATATGTCTTCAAATTGTTATCGAAAAATAAATTGTTCATAGGTGGCACCGACATGTTAGCTGCAGCGTGTGTTAGACAAGACTGAGACTAACTTCACTGCTCCCTCTCTTTTATACCTCTTCATAAGTTAACCCTGAAAGAAAGTTCAAGGTCATCCATTTGAATTTTAAAAAAAAGCAACACAGCAGTATATAAAATAATATACTGCTGTGGTGCTGTTTTCTTTATTTTCTTTATATTATTTTTTTATATTTTTTCTTTTCTTTATTAAACAAACATCTTACAATACAATAAACTTAAGTTTAACATTGATGACTAGAAATACAAACAATAAAATACAAACAGAGAAATACAAACAGAGACATTATGTACAAGGATGCATGATGTGCAGAGTGAGTTCCGTTGAGTTGTTGCCGCTTACACCGTGTGATACCAAATACAACGTCCCCGGTTGAATATCTCGCAAATCTTCATTCTGTAGCAGTTGAACAAATCGTTTTGGAAGAAATACTTGAAACTTCGGCTCATCTCCTGAAGTTAAAGGTGCTTCGCTCAATGAAACTAGAATTGCTTCTCCATGTGTGGTTTCCACTTTCTTGATGTTATGAATAATGTAGTGTTTTTGTTCTTTTAATTCTGAACACTTTTTAGTTAGCAGAAGGTCGGATTTTGAATGAGTGTTGAATTGATCAACCAGTGTTTGTAGAAACTGTTGTGATGCCATCTTCGTCAGTGGTGGTTGCGATGTCTTCTGTGATGTTGCCTCTTCGGAGTCTCGAATAATACTCGTGCCGGAGCGGTGTTGGCTCCTCGTATTTATAGGCCCCGCTACCCCCACCACATTCCGGTTCTTTGCTACCCCCACCACATTTCTGCGTTTGTTCCAAGTAAGCAGCCAAACGATATGCGTTGTGCAATGCGCAGTTTAATTGTCCGTGTTTAGGATCTTTTGCAGCAACACAAATATTACCGAGATTAATGTTAAAGTCCTTACCGATGGTTATATCGAAAACATCACCGTGCGTGTACTTTTGTATCCAGTTCCTTTTTTCTAATCCTCTTGTGTATATATGTGAATATTGTTTGCAAAAGTTAAACATAATACTGTGCAGATTACTGTAGCTTATAAATCCTTCATACCAATGTATGTGATGAAAGTAGTTTGTTATCCATTTGTTTGTACTTTTTGCTTTGGCGTTAAGGTTGTTAAAAGAAAAAGGAGCTTCAAACGTGAATGGGTAAACTACAAATGTAAGCAAGTCTAAAATTACTAATTCCTTGATAATAAACCTATCATCATTATTTCGAAATGCTTGAAATTCTATTACACAAGGCTTTACACTCACTTCTTCATCCCCTCCGCTCATCATGGCACCTAGCGATCAACTAAACTGTTTTCCACACCACGGTAGGTTAAATACCAGGCCGTACAGTTGCAGGCGCGTTGGTGTATATTTAACGTGGGCACCGTCCCCAATAGGCCTACCCCACGTGTGTTCTTCTTTACTAAGTCAAACTTTAGTCTTTTTTAACTTCTTCTTCTTGTGTTTCGTTTTCTTCTTCTTCTTGTTTCTCCGTTTCTTCTTCCTGTGTTGTTTCTTCTGTAGCTTCTGTAGCTATTTCTACAAGTGGTTCAAAATCCTTTAACTTTCTCCACATGCAAACTTCATGAGGTATTCTATTAAAAATAGATGTATCCACAGGTCCGTACACGATGGTGCTATCAGGTTGTTTTTCCAAAGTATCGACCAAATATTCTTTAATAATAGCGCTTGCAAATACCAACTGTCTCATGTACCTTGTAATAGGTTCTGTTGCGTAGTTTAAAACGTAGAATTCTTCACGTGACAGTAGAATCTTATTTTCATGTTGAGTCAAGTCTCTAATTCGCACTTGTAGTTGTCCACGATGTTTAACAATATCGATTTCATTGTCACAATCCAAAAGTCGAATATGTGTTTTCCTTCCACACAAACTGTTAGTTAAATAACATTCTATTAAATGTACATGTTTCAAAAATGACTCCCAAGCATTTTGCGAAAATAAAACCTTTTTTGTTCCATGGTGTAGTATTACTGTAGGGGAATAATCCAATGACTTCATCAATCCAACTGATACACTTTTACTGATGCATGCTGAGATGGGGTAAAAGATTCGCAAAAAAACTTCAGTTAAAATGTGAGGAGGAATATTTTCTTCAACTTTCTTCTTCCTCTTTGGTACTACCTTTGATGGGTCTGCATTACTTTCCTCCTCTCTATCTCTTTTACCAAACTTTAAAAATGCAGTTATTTCCTTGATGATTTCTTCTTCACTAGTATTATCACGTTCCAATAACGGTGCTACCTCTGCATCACCTTGTACAACAGATGGAGAACTCATTTTGTAGAAGATGTTGCCCATGCGACGATAGACGATCAACTGAAGACCTGCATTGTTGCTCCGCTATTTATAGGTTAGCGACAGTGGCGGTGCCGGTGGTGGTACAACGTTTTACAATACCGTCTTTACGATACCAGTCAACGGTGTGTATGTAACAATTTTATCGTGCAAAATTAAACAATACGCAGATGTATTTGCAGGTACGTTTTCTTGAAATTCCATTTCTATTTTTATATCAACACTAGACGATTTTACAGATTCGTTTTGTTTGGAGCAATCAATTACAACAATCGGAGCTTTCGATTCAAACTGTACGGGAGATAGTAGAGGTGTGTTTGTTTTGCCGTAATATGAATTTTGGAACCTAGCGTACATATCGTATAAAACACTGTACCTTTTTTTATCAAAAGAGATATTAAAGTTGTCGTAGGGAAAGAATTGTGAATTCAGGAACACTTTACAGTTTGTTAATTTACAATGGTCAAATTCACCAGCATTTTCAGTTAATATACTTTTTTTCTTTGTTTGTAATCCAAAGATTACATATCTCGCTTTTTCCAAATGAGTAGAAGTTTTTACAGTCCATGTATGCCGTTGTGTTGAAGGTAAAACGGGGTATTCATGAAACTCCCAGCTTCTGAATGGCATTACAATGTCTCGATCTGATTTTAACTTTCTTAATAATGTAATCCTGTGTTCATCATTTAGTCGCACATGTGGTACTCTCCAAACAATCTTGTCTAATGTTAGTTTCCAGTCTAAATTGGCTTCAGTTGTTCCAGCAGATGCTTTAATAATATCATTATCGTTTGATGACCTTAATAAAACTAGTTCTTGTTTTACATTTATTATTATTCTTCTGTAATCTTCAGCAAATCCTAAAAGTAATCTTAAAGGTACGTAAAAATCAAAGTTTCCCGAAGCGTCAGGAGTAATTATACTTTTGTCTGGTGCAACCCATCCTGCAACAGCTAACAGATTCTTCTCATTTGGTGTTAAAGACGCTAATCCTTTTAATGTACTAGAAATTCCAACCTTTTTTGTTGAATCGACTGTAACTCCTGAAATTTCATATCTAATCTCGTCAAACAAAAATGCCATAGGATTATTTATGAACGGAACAGTGGTTCCAACAGTACCGTCAGCTTTTGTTACTTTTCCTTCAATATATAAATAACTTTCGCATGGAAGAGTATAAATGTCTTGTTGTTGTATAGGAATCCTAATTTCATCGTTATTGTTTAATTTGGACGAAGCGTAAGGGTTGTGCGTGTGATATTCCTTTTCCCATAAGGTCTCGTCGAATGTTGGGCCCTGCGCTATATCCAGTATATCCATTGTTAATGACCTTTAATCCAATTTCTTCTAGAAAACGAATGTTGTCACTTGTTAATCCTTCTACAGCTGATGAGCTACTGACCTCTTTGCTGGTTGGCTCTCTCTTTTTAAATGATAACCCCATTATCTAAGCGGATGATTTTATATGTATTCTTACAGTAATAGCTTCTCCTCGAAAGTCAATAAGGTTTCCGTCTTGATCCACTATGTTCAGCACGATGTCTGAAATGAAACTGGTGTTTAACGGTAGGTACACAAGGTTTTGAGGCTTTTCTACTATCTTGAAACCCGGTGCGACTGATGGGTAGAATGTGTGTAATATATGCCGATTTTCTCCATCTCTGTAGGATCCTTGTATAATGTTACATGTAATGTCTATGCTGTTTACTTTGATGATCGTCACAGTTCTATTCCCAGAATGAGTTGTATTAGGTTCTAATACCTTTGTTTCCTTAGAAAACCCTAATAAACTACCAATTGAACGTTCTTGACCAAAATCAATATAATACTTAGAAGTAATTTCGGCTTTCATTGTATTGTTATTGCCTTTTATCGTTATATTTTCTTTTCCCATATGTTTTTGTATAACTTCATTTATATTATCAATTTCATAAGCTCCTGTTGGTAAACTGAATTCTTCCAAAGCTGAATATTTTCCTTTATTATCTTTTGTCTTGTAATAATGTATTTTGTTATTAATTCCTTCACTAACGTTTGGAATAGAGTTATATGTTGTTAAATCCAATAATGCGGCTTCCCATAGTCTTCCTTTTTGCAAACGTAGCGCTGGAAACAGAATACTGCGCAAAGTACATGAGTTACCGGTTAATGACACTGTATACGAAGACATCTTAAAGTTGACTAACACTTTTAGCTAAAAAGTCTAAACATAAATGACCGCAAATGGATGTATCATCAGGTTGTTTTCTTGTATAATTGTAAAAAACATTTTCCGCCGCACGAAAGTATTGTTGAAGTTCTTTCGGTGGTGGAAGGTTTCCAAAACTGTCGAAATAATAAATCGTTTCACCAAGTTTCTTGTAACACACCCAATGAGTGCCTAATCCTTCACTATTATCCAAATTTACTATACCAGTCTCATTTTTCCACATTTTAACCGGTAATTCATCTTTCATAAATACTCCTCTAAAAAATGGGATTTTCAAACAAGAAGCATATGTAATCAGTTCTTCATTGGTTAATTCTTTGTTTTTAATTATTAATTGCTCTTTCTTATTTAATACACACGATACGGTCTTAGGTATAGTCCTCCTCCCTTTTTTATCATTGACCATATTGTTGGTTTCTTTTTACCTTTACCACTAGTAGATCGACGTTTTCTTCTGATATTACCTCCTTGTTTCTTAGCGGGTCTTTTCCCACGCCTTCTTCTCTTTCCTTCTCCTCCAAACGTAGTTTTTGCTTTCATTGCTGCTGTTACTGCTAAAGACGCTGCTTTTTCACCAATACTCGCGTCACTAGATTTTACTCTTTGCCAAGCTTTCTCAGAAAGTGCTCTATCTGCTATTGATCTATTTTTTGTATCACCAAATTTGGAATACGCTATATCGTGCTGTTTACAAGCCTGATCAAGCTTATTTATTCCAGGATCTCCTCTAGCAAGCCGTTTCTCTAATTTGGTTCCAGGACCACAATATTGATATCCTCCAGGTAAATGTAATTCCACAGGTAATAAATCAATCGCCTTGTTAACTATAGCTCCAACCGGTTTACTTAATAGAGAAAATGCTGTTGATGCTATTCCCCTTCCTCTCTGTAATCTCTCTCGATTATGACTGATGCGTTTAGCCCTCGGCATGACTATTTATAGCCAAACTTACAATCAGTAGGTGCACTCTATAAATGTTTTACAATGAATGTAATATTAGTCTTGGCTTCTTGTATTATATATACTGTTTAAAATCCATTTATTATATAGAAATGGATTAATTAATTAAATGTAGACATAATAAATAAAAGTAGTAAAAATAGAAATAAGGTGTAATTGAAGATGTTTCAAATGTTTCTCCGCTGGTGATGGTATCGTTGTTTTCGGTAAAATGAATAAAATCTAAATAGTTGTCATGTTCCCTTAGAAACTTGCCACTTAATCGTTGGTAATTAAATAACACATTCCAGTCTAGTTTATCTTTAAAATTGTCAATGTAATTTTCAGAGAGATTTTGATATTTACTTATTACTTCCCAACAGTTATTAAAATTTGATGTCATCTCTACAAGGAAGTTTTCTGAAAACTGTTGTCTTTGTAAAATATGAATCCAGTTAACTCTGTGAAAATAAATTCTTAACATAGTCATTGTGAAGAGGTAGTGTATGGAAAGTTGTTCCCAATCCATATATCTATCAAACCGTTGAACAAAACCATCTGTCAGCACTCCTTGGGGAAATCTCGGCTCTTGAGATATTAAACTCCACGCAGTAATATTGGATTCCATCATCCTCTCTGTATCATCTCTCGAATATAACTGATGCTTTATCCCTTATCATGGGTATTTAAATTCTTTTTTCTCTTATATAATCTTCATCGTTTTCTGTTGGTTCATTAATCACATTCACTTTATCCCCCTTTCCTAATGTCTTGACTTTAGAAGGCTCAGACGGTTTATCTAATTGATTAGGTTTTTCTGGATTGTGTATCTTTTTCCAGTCTAAATAATTGTGGCTGTCAACATCTGAAGCTACAGCTCTTCCTGAAGCCCGATGGATATAATTAAATAAAGCTGCACCAAACCTTTCCATATGTTTTTCATATTCTGTAGTCCATTTCTTGTGTACTATATCAAATATTTTCTTATTTACAGCGTCTCCATCCTGCTCACAATCACCTACATTTGACAATTTTAATTTTTTTACATCATAGCTTGTATCAGTTTCATTCTTTTTGTAAATCGTTAACAATTTTAAAGTCGCTAAATTTACTGCTTCACCATCATAAATGGGATGTTTTATATTGCTTAACCTTTTACCGGAAAATCCCCAATGGTCTTCGTGTACAATCGGGGTTCTTTTATCCATGTATTGTACCGTAACCGCATCAGAAGACAAAAGCGGATCACCAACATTTTGAATTACTTTTCCTTCAAAATTATAATTACCATCAGGTGTTAACGGAAACCCAGCTCTTTTTTCACTATATCCAGATTTTACTCCAAACTCGGAATACCGTCCAAACTTGTCCACACTCATGATGTAACTGAATCGCTATCGTTTAGGTTCTTACTATATATATATATATATATATATATATATACGTCTACTGAACAATTATTTCTCGTTTTCGCAGTTCATCAACCAAAGCTACCCATTCGTTTTCTAAACCAGTGTGCCCGGCTTCCATAGCTTCATGTAATAACCTCATTCGATCAACTAACTTATTTATATCGTTGTAATATATTATATTGGTTTTATACAAATTTTTTAATAATCCCCTTCCAGATGTAGTAGGATCAGTTGTTTTTCTTTTTTTATGCAAAACATTTAATTCAGCAGAAGATAAAGCTCTTCTTTTAATTGGAGCTTTATTTGATTTCGAGGGGAAAAGACTAGATATAATGTTTGTGTATTTTATTGACCTGTTTCTATGAATAGGTAGTTCTTTGGAATATTTTTTTCTATGTGCATTTGTATACTCTAGTATATTTTTAAACAATTGTAAATCCTTTTTAGTATATTTACCAGGATTATTTTTAAAGATGAGTTCAAACAAACCTGTTGTACCTTTATATTTCTTATCACCAATAACTATATCATCATTTTCGTTTATATCTAACTTTCTATCTCCAATCATTAATCCTTTATCCTCTATTCTAGCTCCATATGTATGATAATTTCGATTAGCATGTGTGCCATGTAACATTTTTAATGTATATTTTCTTCCAAGTGTTCCTTTAAACATAATATCTGTGCCTAATTTGCTTAAGTTGGATGGGTTGATATCCTCTTCTTCTGCTCTTGTATCTTCCGCACTTGTATCTTCTGTACTTGTATCTCCTGCAATGTTCTTTTCCCTTAAATCTCCTATATCTCCGCTTTCTTCATACTCGTCGCTTTCTTCAGATGTTTGTAACTGGTCAGAACTTTCATCATTCTGAAATTCTTCTTCATATTTGGAAATTGGTAGCATTTTGTCTCCTTCGAAGCGAATTGAAGGTCTTTCCATATTTTGTGCTAATCGCTTTAAAGGTTCAGTAACAGGTTTGAATGTTGTTTCTAAAAATTGCTCTCTTTCATTTATACCTGATTTTAAAGCTCGGTTTTTTTGTCTAATAGAATCACTAAGTGATTTTATTTCCTTTAATAGCTTTTCCTGGTTAACCATCTTCACACCTTGACGACTTGTACAGTAATACCGCTAATCAGTGTATTAAAACGAATTTATCAAAACCTATTCTATAACGACCATCTTTT
This sequence comes from Allygus modestus, assembly GCA_963675035.1. NCBI lineage: Eukaryota > Metazoa > Arthropoda > Insecta > Hemiptera > Cicadellidae > Allygus > Allygus modestus. Next base: position 384,549,068 of record OY776111.1, on the reverse strand, counting down.
ATAGCTTGATCTTTCATAATAACCAAAAATCCATACTTTTCCGCCCATGCTTTTCCGCAAAGCTCTTTAAACTTTTCAAATGGCATATCCGCATTCACATGATCGTTATATATATGTTTTAGGTTAGTATCATCTTGTTTGAATACAATTAGAATATTTGCATTATCTCTGATAAGTTGTTTTGGGATTTTGCTATAAGTTTGTCCTATATATATGCTGTCGATGTTATTATGTCTTCCCATGGCAAAGTAGTTTCTAATAGTATCCTGATTTTCACAAGATACATCGTCAAATATAAATACAGAATACGGTTTCGCTTCGTTTGGTTGCATAATGCTATCACTAGCGTTAAATTTGTAAAAATTAACATCAGACACATCAGATAGGATTTTATCCAGCAATTGATACTTTGGTTGATGTAGAGACTTTGAAAAAATATATAGGTTACTAAACCTTAATCCCTGCGGATTAGTGATCAAATTAAAGACAACATTGGTCTTTCCACAGTTTGAGGGGCCACTTACTATACATCGAACAGTGTTTGGAAGTAAACTACCGTGTTTACCATTGTTGATTTTAACGTTATCCACAGTTAAATCATCTATGTTATTAATATTGAATCGATCTTTATGGTGAATAATCTCCATCCTGCTCAAAGGTTAACGATGAAATGAGTTGCTTGTATTAAACCAAGTCCTTTATAGGTATCCATGAATCCTCAGTTTTGTTAAACCCTAACCACCGCACTTTAACTGCGTCCTTTTTTCTTTGTAACACTTTTTCAACAAGATATACATCACCTACTGTTGACTTTAACATTTCATGTCCATAAAATGCACCTTGCAACAAATCTCCTTTGTTATCTTTTAGGATATACGTTTCAGGTACAGTCGGTTGCACTTTATACACTGTAAAGACTTCATTCGTCCAATTGGGAAGGTATTTTTTGGTAAACACTCCCTTATATTTACTAATCCGTACTTTATCACTTACATTAAATTTTCTTGGCTGCATTTTTTCTACTTTAGGCTTTGTATTTTTCTTTATGCGTTTTAATACATCTTTTGCATTTCTTCTATTTACTTTGTTAGGTTTCATACCAATAGTTCTATGAAACCTGTTGTTATAATCATTTATTAATTGTGGTAAAACATCATACCATACGTAAGAACCTCTTTTTGAAAATTGTTTATACAGTGCTCCTTTTAAGGTTCTATTAAATCTTTCTACAATAGCAGCTTTTTTCTCTGAATTTGTAGAATAATGATTTATTTTATATTTATTCATTAACTGTGCAAAGTTTGTATTAAGGTATTCTGTTCCATCATCAGTTTGTAAATGTTTAATTTTGTTTTTATCTCTTTTTATGGCTATTTCCATGGCTTCTGTTACGCTTTTACCAGTCTTGTCCTTTAGAGGCAAAGCGTCTGCAACTTTTGTAAAACAATTAATAATTGTGAGTATATATTTAAATCCTTTGTTTATTCTGCTATGCGGTCGCATTTCAATTAAATCCGCTTGATATAGATCATTTATCCCTTTTATAACAGTATTTCTTCTTGGAAACTTTATTCTTGCAGGTTTGTGTAGTTCATTAATAATCTTCTCCTTCAGGTCTGACATGATGGTTTCACGAAGGCAGCTGATATGGTATTAAATATTCTTTTGTATAAATCTGCTTATATATATACATATAGTTCAAGGTCATTCAAAACTTGTGTAAAAAAAGGGGAAACACAGCTTAACATTGCTGTGTTTCCCCTTTTTTTACGGAAAGGAAAAGGATAGAGGATCTAGGACGATGAAAGGGTTATTAGTCAATAGGGTTGAGGGAATAGTGACCGAATGGTAAAGTGTGGATGTTGTCTGGAAGGGTTTGTCTTTTGTCGTCATTACAGGATAGCGCCTTTTTAACTTCAGTCACGCTGTACAGCTGATGGTTAAAACTTCTGATGGTGTTGAATTTAGCTGTAATGATGTTATCCTCAAATAAGCATTGCTTGTAGTGTTAAAAATGCACTTTCTTCTTTAAATATAAACTCTTTACACCTTTAGCTTTCTTAATATAGCTATTCTTCTTTTCTTCTTCTTCTTCTTTTTCATTATAGAGTTTCAAAGAATATAGTTTAGACATCAGTGCAACAATCTCTTCAAGTAGAACACCATTAGCCTCATCCTTGAATTTGCCTAGTACTTTTTTGTGTCTGTCATTGTCGTAGTTTGGATGATCTTTTGGATAATCGGAGAAATCAAAGTCGTTCTTGTAAATAAATGTACGTAAATCTTTATACATATCCAATGTTACTATGCGATATATAAAAGCGTCAGTGTCCATATATGTAATAGATATATTTTCTCTTCCGTAGAACGCCACCATTTTGTTGTAGTGAAAATCGTACATGTGTGTTTTTGAGATGTCCAAGATTGACATGCATATATACAAAGGACGATCCATCTTCACACTCGTCTTCTTCATGGACACTGCTACAAGTTTTTCATTAATAATTATCGATGTTCCAAAATTTGGCTGCTGTACTAGTTTCTGTAATTTTTTTGCGTCGGTAACAAGTTTAACATTTTTATGTCTTCTTTTGTTTTCCAATGTTTTTCCAAATATCGCATTATTCATTAATTTAAAGAAATCTTTTTGAAAGTCTGATGTAGCTGCTGCTCTTCTGATGGTATTTGAATCAATGTAGGGTTTCAACCAGCATGATTGAGAAAATTCCAAAACTCTATTAATTTTTGTTAAACGTAGTCCTAATTCGATAGCTTGTTGAACCACCCAAAAGTGAGCCACGTAGCGTTGTTTATTATTTAATGTCATCATTAATTTGGGGTGTTTTCCAATTGGTGAAATTTCTGTTTTAGCAAGAAGTGGTAGGTCATAATGAAGATCATGTAAATTTTCTGGGTATTCAAAATCGCAATCCAAAATATATCCAGTGTCACCATGTTTCGGAATTTGTAAAATATCGCCAATAAAGTCGGGATTAATCCATTTAAAGTTATCAAAAGGAAGTGGGTTTGACATTGCCCAACCGTACAGGTTATTTGCATCGAAATATCCTAAATAGGTTGACGGTTTGGTTTCATCATAATCGGGTAGGTATTTGTTGTTGGCTTTGACATGTCTGGTAACACTTTGGGTCAATCCGCCTCTTACTCCAGCTTCAACCATTAAAACCATGTCAATGTCTGTTAAAAGTTGGAGTTTGCATTTTGTTTCTTTTAACATGGCTTGCCAAGCTAATCCTGGTGAAGTATACGAATGTAGAGGGTCCAAACCGTAGGCAGCAAAACAAGTGTTTCGGAATTCTTCCATTACATCACAAAGAAGAGTTACATCTAGTTTGACATAAAAGTCCGAGTAATCTCCTAAGGTCTTCATATCTAACTCGTTCCATACTCGACGTGCGTGTTGATAGTCCTCAAGTGATATTTCCGAATCATTAAGTTTGTTTTTGAAGTGGTCTGGTGGAGGTAGTGATGTTTCATCAAATCTATGCAGTCCATCGATGTAATCATAGGGGAAGACTCCTTTTCGAAGAACCAAATCCATTTTACTATTGGGTACAATTTTGCTTGTTTCTATCAAATCTGTTCTTCTTAGATTTTCAGATAATTTCATGAGGCTTGAAGGCATAAATCTAAATGAATCAACAAACCTTAATTTAATTTTACCCACCTTTTTTGAAAAGCTTATAAATTTTTCCATTGTAGTAGCCAAAACATCTATTGCTCCATTATCTCTTCCTAGTTCGGGGATTATGAAGTGCGAATCATAACCACTCAGATTGTGCAGAACTACGGGGATGAAATATGGTAGTTTGTAGTTCAAGTTGCAAGCGTTACAGGCTGCACCTCTATACGCTCCCGTAAGATGATCGTGGTCACGAACTTTAACGTTATCCAGTGTAAAGGTGTTATTACACAAATAACACGTTGTTGTTGAATAATAATGTTGAAGCTCTTCTTCTTCCATAGGTGACATGGGTACCTTTGTTCCATACAGTTCTTCTACCTTTGCAGCTATTTCATACAGATCATCGACAAAGTATTTGGCTGCTTCTTCACCGCGATAAATCTTTGGAGAAGATGATAGTCCATATTTTTGAAGATGGTCTTCAGTCAACGTGGATTTAATTAGTATGCAATAACTGTTTGGTGAATGAAGTTGGTATTTGCTTCTTCTTGTAACGTCCTCTTCTTGTTGTTCAAGTGGATGTAAAGAAGACTCGAAATCAGCGTAAACAGCAACAGGTACACGGTATTGTTGTATTATTTTGTCAAATTTTATCTGCGCTCTGCTGGAATGTGGCAATTTAATTCTAACCTCATAGTTTCCATTACATAACCTTTGATGTTCTACTAACCATTCTGAACCTCCCCTTCTTAATGGTTTGCCTACATGACAAAAACATCTTTTACAAATGGTTTTCTCTCCGTGTTTTTTTGATATTTGTTTAGATACAAGAGCTGCAAAGTTTTTTATGTAGACATAGTGGGATATGTCCCCTTTAGTGATCAATAGCAAATCCGTATGATCTCTGCGCTCAATAGGTGTTATGCGCAAGGGGTACGCATTGTTTGACGAATCTAAGCCAAAAATGTTGACAGAAGCTGAAGGATTTTGCTTTTCAAATTTTGATATATCAGTAATTGCAACAGGGTAATTCATTCCCTGGAAATTATACTTATGTTGTATTTCTTCATATTTGTGACTTGGTCTTATCGGATTGTCTGTTACATATTTGACCAACATGGCATATTTAAAACATTCAGTATCTTGATTTTGTACGTTGACGCAGGATAAGGTATTTCTAATCTTTGTTGGTAGAGGGATGTAGCTACTTCCTCGAATTCCATAGCCGTGTTTGTGTACTCTTAAGTCTAGCCCTGTGATGCTTAACAAACTCCATCCAGAGCCTCTTCCTTCATGTTCTTGTATTTTTGTCTTGAGCTCTTCAAAACATTCAGATACGATTGAATCAATATCTGACGAAAACATAATGGTACGGTTTTTTGTTAAAAACCCTCTCGGTGAAGTTTCATTTTGAATGTTTGTAAATAAAGCATCCATTAATAGTCCAAATTTGATAAAATTTAATCTTTTTAATTCATTTTTCAGAGTTTTACTTACCAATCCTTTTGCGTTATTTAAAAATTCTTCGAGTTGTAATTTTGCATTGTCAATTTTAAAGTGGGTTACTACATTACCCGGAAGTGCTCGGGCATGTAGTTCTACATTTACTGCTGTTGATGCTGAAGGACGGTGAAGTGTAGACAGAGCATGCGTAGAACTCGATGCAGCTGATGATGTTGAAGGACGATGAAATGTAGACAGAGCAGGCGTAGAAGTCGATGCAGCTGATGATGTTGAAGGAAGGTGAAGTGTAGACAGAGCAGAGGTAGAAGTCGATGTTGATGGTGCATATTGAATTACAGTTGGTCTGGAATGTTGGTGTTGAGCTAACATTTGATCTATTTCTTTCAATTCTTCTTCTTCATATTTTTCATCTTGGTTGTTGTTATGTTTCAGTTCATTATGAATCATTAAAAGAAATTCATCCTTAAATGAAGACTTGCAAATATCGCAGCGATGCATAATGTAGGTGCGATCTCCACAAAGGTCAAGGCAATAATGAACAACACTGCAAATGCCCCTCTATTTATACCCTAGCAAAAGTGGTGGGGGTACGTATTACGTTAAGTTTACTATTTTTTTTTGCATTTTATATTTACTATTGTAGCTGAAGGCTACAAAGTTCTGTATTTAGGTCAAGGTCATTGAACATATTTGCCAAAACGGGGAATAGAGCAGTAAATGATTTCATATCAAACCATAAACTGATCTATTCCCCGCTCTGTATTTAACTAAGACAATTTTCTCCAACAGGAACATTTGATAGATTTTAAACTCGGATGTGAAGTCGGATTGTACACATTGCATCTCGATCAACTAAAAATTTCATAAAACAATAGGGATCTTCAGTTGTAGATTCATCTTTAACATATTCGATGGTCAACATTGCAGAACGAAGATCTTGTGGAATTACGTCGACTTTTATGAGTCGCCTTTCGAGTTCAAACCGTTTTGTTATTGATGTAAGTTTTATCACATCATCGATATCGATGAGGGGAAAGCTGTAGCAAACGGAGTTTCCTGGTGGGTTCATCATGCCGATATGATAAATATACACTGTTGCATCGACATTAAATAGACGTTCCCCCACCATTAAATTTATAAGTTACCCCCACTTTTTCTAAACAAAAAAAGCAAAAAAAAAAAAAAAAAAAAAAAAAAAAAATTGAAAGCTGGTAAATATTTTCTGTCTTGTAACTGGGTCAAGGTTATACAACGATATTACCAAAACGGGGAATAGAGCAGTAAGTAGTTCTCACTTTGACTACAAACTGATCTATTCCCCGCTCTGTATTTAAAGTTTGTCAGTTGACAAGAAAAAGACAACACTTAATCAGACTTATTTGATGAATCGGAATCAGTTGTATCAGAAGCATCGGAAAGAAATAGTCGTCGACGAATATGATATACCCCTCGTGCACTATCTAAAAATAACCCATCCAAACTACTACTACTAGTGGTTGGAGTTTCATCATGTATTTCTTCAGAACAGAGAAGATGCTGATAGATTCTATAGGTTTCAGATTCCCCGTCACTTAACGGTTCAATTTGTTCTATATATCCTGCTTCAAGATCATCACTGTTTATATCACTTAATAATTCAAAATCTTCCATTGCATCCATATCACTTAATAATTCAAAATCTTCCAATTCGTCTTAATTTTCATCCTCACTTTCAATCACAATATGTTTTATAATTCCTACGATTGATTTTGCAGAAGGAAATATATTATCCTTTGGTGACATAGCTGCTATATATTCTAGTGCTAACACAAGTAGCAGAATGAGATAAGCACTGATGAGAAATCTCTTTTTATATTCCCCGATTTAAGTGGTGGGGGTAACTAGTGATAAGAAATGGGTATTATTGTATCAAATATATGTAACAATGTTTATGAAACAAGGATGTTTAAGTCCTGTAAGTAGGTCAAGGTCGTTTTAACTTATTACCAGAACGGGGAATAGAGCAGTAAGCGATTCTCACTTTGACCGCAAACTGATCTATTCCCCGTTCTGTTTTCCCCCCGTTCAGTATTTCCAAAACATCTTTAGTCAATTACGAATGCTAGAAGGTCTTCAGGAAGATCTTGTTGAAGTGATGCACCTTCTAACAACGTTTCTAACGCATTAATGTATTTTATCGCCTGTATCAAAATGGCATGCCTTGAACTTTTTTTATCCATAAACGGTAATTTTGATTGTAATAACTTATATGTTTGATTTATTTTTTTAATCCTTCCTCTTTCTCTAGCATTCCTTCTTCTTGCCTCATCATTCTTTTCCTTGTTATTTGTTGTAGGCTGCATCGATGTTGTAGGCTGCGTCGATGTTGTAGGCTGCATCAACTCTGCTGGGCTATTCATAGCTGAATAACTATACTCTAAAGCTGTACGCCTTATATATGTTTACCCCCACTATTAAAGTCAAAGGATTTAGATGGTGGGGGTGGGGGGGGGTGTAAGTGATAGGGAAAGGATATGTTATTTAACAATTACTATCCGCAAATTTTTTCCAAGTCTCGTCAGTGGGTCACGGTCACTTAAACATATTGCCAAAACGGGGAATAGAGCAGTAAGCGGTTTCACTTTGACCGCAAGAAATAAATACATTTTCCAATATCTTACCAAACAAAGATTTTCTAAGTCCCGAAGTGGGTCAAGGTCATCTGAACATGTTGCCAAAACGGGGAATAGAGCAGTAAGTGATTCTCACTTGGACCACAAACTGCTCTATTCCCCGCTCTGTATTAGGGAAGTGAATTTTGAAGAAAGGTCACAGTTATAGGCAATAAACCTGATAACAGAACCTTTTATTAATTTATCCAAACAAAAGGAAGTTACAGATAGTTTGCAGGGAGTATTTGCAAAAGTTTCTCGAGGGTAAGATGGGTAATGTCAACCGGTTTGCATGGCCGTATTGACAAAGGTCGGTTTTCGTGCCATACCTTTTTGTAAGGGGTTAGGAAAAGGATGAGAAACATACTGATCAGTTAAAGTTAATTTTACAAAGACCAACCAAGGTCGGTTTTACAAAGGTCAACAGCATCCTGAAACCCAGTCGGACGTTGGTCAGTAACGGGCGTCAGGCAACTGTGAACCAAAGTTTTGACCAAGGTTAGTTATAGCGTGTAAGAAAAGGACATACCAACCAAGGTCGGTTTTACAAAGGTCAACAACATCCTGAAACCCAGTCGGACGTTGGTCAGTAACGGGCGCCAGGCAACTGCGAACCAAAGTTTTGACCAAGATCAGTTTTAAAGCGTGAAAGAAAAGTACATATTTCATTAGTAAATAAAACACTTCAAAGACCAACACCACAAATAATTACAAACACCAACACTAACTACATTTTCTAGCAGCAAACTACAAGCTATAATCTAACAAACTAACATGCATAACATACTAATATGCTAAGGTAGAATCTTTAGTATACAGGGGTACCACCTACAAAGCGGGGAATAGAGCACAAATTGGTGCTCTATTCCCCGCTCTGTATTAGGGGACAGGGAATTACAAGCAATGATTTTAATAACGAAAAATAAAGAAAAACCCAAAAAAGAAAAAATCACAACAGTTTCTCAGGCTAAGAAAGGTAATGTCAACCGGTTTACATGGCCGTATTGACAAGTCCGGTTTTCAGGGCCGAACCTATTTGTCAGGGGTTAGGAAAGGAGGAGAAACATGTTACTTTGAAACAAACATAAAGACTTTACCCGCAAATATTTAAACAAATTGAACAGTTAAAGTTAAAGTTTATTTTTCAAAGATCAACCAAGGTCGGTTGTACAAAGGTCAACAGCAAACTGGAACCCAGTCGGACGTGGGTCAGTAACGGGCGCCAATCTACTGCGAACCCAAGTTTTGACCAAGGTAGAATTACAAGGACCGATTTTATATTTACAAGTTATTTTTTCAAAGATCAACCAAGGTCGGTTGTACAAAGGTCAACAGCATACTGGAACCCAGTCGGACGTGGGTCAGTAACGGGCGCCAATCTACTGCGAACCCAAGTTTTGACCAAGGTAGAATTACAAGGACCGATTTTATATTTACAAGTTAAACCCCACGGATAAAAATAGGGACACTTTACCCAGTTTGGATCAATGTCCATAAGAAAAGGGAGCTGTAGGGAAGGTACATATTAGTAAATAAAACACTTCAAAAACCAACACCAAAACATTAATTACAAACACTAACTACATTTACTAGCAAACTACAAGCGTTAATCTAACAATCTACCATGCATAACAAACTAACAAACACATGCAAGGGCGCGAATCTGTTAATTGCGCGTCGGGCCCAACGCACACTTAACAGACCTACGCTGCAGCAGAATGCAACCCAGTCGGACGTTGGTCCGTAAAGGGCGGCAAGCTACTGCGAAGAGACCGCGGACTGCTCCCGCTTATAAAGGCAAAGTGACGTCACCGAAGCGGAAGGGGGGATGTTACGTCACGGGGGGGATGTTACGTCACAGGGGGGGGGGGTGACCTTGAACATGACCCAAAAAAGGGGGGGGGTGACCTTGAACATGACCCAAAGGGGGGGGGGGGAGACCTTGAGGGGGGAGACCTTGAGGAAGGGGGGGACCGGTTCTAGAACCTGTCTCAGCTTTCTAACCATATATGGATAGGGCAAGGTTTTACCTTGCGACTCGATTTACTCCTTCCGCCACCTCATTCCAGCTTCAACCATTGACTGGTACACTTCACAGCTCTCGCTCTCTCTCTTCTTACAAAATGACTTCGCCGATAACCAACGAGAAACTGAAAAGGATTAAGGAATCCTTGAAGAAGACAGCTCCGAAGACAAGCGGATTTAAACAACCTTCTTCCCTCAGAATGAGGCTAAAGAGGGATTTTAAAAACCACCCTCTTTACTACAAACAAGGTTCTTCTGGTTCGACTTCTTCATCAACAACGGAACGACACTCTGCCACACGGGATCATCTGGACGTGTTGCAGAAGATGAAGACCTTGACGGAAGACGAATTGGTATCTCCCATTGCAGTTACCAAAACAAAATTCAAACATTTGAGAAGAAACTTCCCGTACAGAGCGGTGCTGAAGAACGGAAGCACCTACTACTTAACTGCCGGTGAAGTTCTCTTTGAGGTGGAATTGCCACGATCAATTCCGGCACCACCAGAAGTGTCATACAAACAGACCTTGTCCTTGGTAAAAGAAGAGAGTAGAGTGAAGTGGACTGTAAAGTAAAATCCCTTACCATCCCACCCTCCCTCCACAAACGGTCCTTTTCAGGACCACCCTAAGCATTTCAAGTTAGGGACTTGGCCTGTACATAGGCAGGAGACTATTAGTCTTATGTTTGTGTGCAGCCCACTTTGTGAAAATTTCTAAGTCCCAAGGTCCTTGACCTTGACCTTGACCTTGAACATGACCCAAAAAAGGGGGGAGGGGGGGGGGTACACAGTTTGTGCAAAGTATGTCATGTGGGTACTCAAATTACGTGGATTGATCAGACGAACAAGTTGGCGCAAACAGAATTCAGATCCGACAAAGGGTATAGCAGCAACAGCGAAAAACAACTATTTTCAAGGGCAAGCCTAAATAACTTCTTTATTTACGGTTTAAAATATATTAAGTGGGTACTCAAATTACGCGGATTGATCAGACGAACAAGTTGGTGCAAACAGAATTCATATCCAACAAAGGGTATAGCAGCAACAGCGAAAAAACAACTATTTTCAAGGACAAACCTAAATAACTTCTTTGTTTTTGGTTCAAGGTCTAACATGTGGGTACTTCAATTACGCAGCTTGACAAGGCGAACAAGTAGGTGCAATTTAAATTTAAATCTAACCAACAGTATAGCATCCGTGGCGTAAAAACGATGGTTTGAAGGACAAGGTAACGTTGTGGTGGGGGTAGATGCCTATTATACACGATAACGCTACATCATTATTCTTCCAGCTCTTGTCGTATGAACATCTACCTAGACGGTCTGAAAAATGTCGCAGTTTTACAGGAACATGAGGAAGGTGACCTTCAGTAGTCCCCTTGACACTACTTTCTACTTCCCTGACGATGAAGACAGAAGGTCTACACTTTTAGTGGACAATGAGCGGTTTCGTCGAAGAATAATTGAGGTTGAAACACTTTTAACCAGTTGTTTGCTACGCAAAAAGAACCATATGAATACATGCACCGGTTTAGATCATAGTAGCTGTTATACTTATACAGCGTTGAAGCGCAAACATTATTGAGGTTTTTAGTTACGGAGGTAAGGTCTTGACAGTCTAAGAGCTAAACCCTAACTAACACATGTAAACTAGTTATTGTGCGATGTAAAACTTGGTGGGGAGACTGGTGTAGTGGGGGACTGGTGTAGTGGGGGACTACCATCTGCCGCACACTTGCCACCTGCCGCCTGCCACCTGCCGCCGCCCATCTGCTGTCCACCATCTGCTTCGTTCTACTACACTTTTACCCCCACCATTTTGTTTGATACCAAAAACGCTAGCTAGCGAATAGTCAGTACACCTCCGGCTCTCGACCGGTGAACATCGAGCTCTCCGAGACGCTCTTCACAAAATAACAATATCATTTCACTCAAGGTCTGATAGATGTTTCTATTTCATTGACGTCACGTATTCTTTCCTCCTGACAGCAATGAAATGCAAACACCTAACAGAACAGATAGGTGTCAAAAACACAACATGGACTCTGCGCAGGGAACGAAGTATCTACCGTCTTTCTTCAGAAAGCAAAGTGATGGCCGCAACTCGTCCGGATCAACAACATCGATGACAACCAACAACGGGGAACTATTGTAAACATGAATTATTGTAAACATAACTTATTGTAAATAAAATAAAGTAATATTTGTAATTGTACTACCTCGCACTCGTATCATTCGATTGCTTCATTCGATTGTTTCATTCGATATTTATTATCGATTAACTATCGAATCACAATCGTTTTACGAGTGCGAGGTAGATTTTTTTTAAAAAACTTCACCGTGACCTTGAACTTTGAACTTTTACTCATTTCGTCACAAAACCGCCTACGTCACTGGCTCAGCCTCAGATGACGTCTTTCATGACGCAGCGCTTCCGGTCATGTGACCGGAAGCCATCAATCAAGTGAGCCAAAAGTCCCCTTTCCCTACTACTTACTGTAAATCCAACATTATAATACCTTTGTTTCCAATAATACCAAATGTGTTTTTAGAGGTATTAAAGAAGGTTAAGAGTAGTTTTCAGACTCGCTTACTCTATGAATGACGCATAGATGTTGGTTAAAATATAACTACTCAACCACCACTAAAACTGCTTTCAATGTATTTCTTATGGGGAAAAACTAAATTTTATTTTAAGATATTTTGTTATTTACTGAACAGAATTCTTCCAAAATCAAACTTCGATCTACAAATTACGCTAAAAATCTACTGTCAAAGTTTTGAGTCGATCAGGAATGGGTTCGAAAGTTATCGTCTCCCGTTCAAACAACGTAAGTCATTTCCCCAGACCAATCTATAGAGAGTGTAGTCTAGTATGGAGATTCCTCCACTTCGTTCCAATCATCCAACTTCTTTCTTTAAGATAAGAAAGTTAAATTATTTTTTGAGTTTTTTGTCGAAAGAAGCTATTTACGTCAATGTTTAAAGAGAGTTTATTATCATTCGCTTTAAAATGAGTATTTGTTCCGATTTAATCAAATGAAAATACTTGCTAATTGTTATTCATTTTGAAATAATTACAAAAAAGTGAAACTAAAGTATAACTATTATTAGTAAGTATACAATGTATACACATAAGTAAATTTTATGAATCCATTCAAAATTATTGTGTTAATTTGAAATTTACCTAAAATTGTGTTAGTTTTTACCACAATTGTTGCATCAATAAAGGATATTTCATTACTCAATTTTAACCACTTAAAAACTTGCACATACAGATTTTTTAAAGAAATCGTTATTTATTTAAACTTTGCAATGGAAATTTCAGTACTGAAGTCACATCTGGGACTCCTTAACGAGGAACAGTGAGGAGGCTAAACAAACTTTCAAGCTTACGCCATCACAAATTAGCTTCTTTATCATTGAATAGGTCTTTGACTGATTTTAATATTGATGAGCACATTTATTATTTATGATAAAAGAAACCCCTTATAAAACCACTTGTATGACTCAGAGACATTTTGGCATTCTCATCTGTAGGGTTACTATTATTTATATATTTCTTTCAGTATTGAACTTATCGGTATTATGCTATTTGATTTCGCACGTAATCAATGTAAATTAAGGAAATATTAGTTTTCGTAAAGTTTAGCTATAGAATAAATCAAAGGTTTACAGCCTAAATATATCAAAGTTTTAGTTTATTTGTTTTATTACCAAATAAACAAATCATAAAATGTTATATGTTATGTGATATATCTTACGTTACCTTATATGTTATGTGGTATATCTTATGTTATATGTTATGTGGTATTTTTGGTAATTGACAAGTGAACATTTTATTTGAAGCAATAAATGAATCTGAATCTAAATTTGAACATTCGGTATCTGAACTAATAGATATTTATACCATAAGGTTGACTGACATTTCTATATTCCAAAATGCCAATTCAATATTCAAACTGCTCTAGTGAAAAAATAGTGAACAAAAAAGTGAGCAAATATGGTAAATTACTACTCAGAGACATGTAAACGTCGACGTGCCGGTGTACACTCCTGGTGACGGACGGTCCGTGCTGCTGGCATGTACAGGCTATTTTTGCCTTTGTTTATGTTCTTGTACGTCATCCCTAACAAACCAGGCCCTTTGTTAATCGTAGTAGAATTCACTCGACAGAATGATTTCAGTTAGTATGAAATGGACATTTAGTTTTGTTAGGGCACACATACAATCGATGTTGTAAAAATGGGAGTTTCAATTGTTAATATAATTTACCCAGATTCATTGTCTTTAATTTTAACTATATTATATAAATTCATCTCCAGACATAAACTGTTTGACTGTGGAATTAGAAGTGATATAGGTTTAAATTAATTAGATATAACACATTATAACATTGAATAGGTGGCTGGAACTTATGTATGTTCATCAACTATGGCGCAGATACTATTAAGCTACATTGAATCTAAAAATTGTTAAAGTTTTATTATTTTTAGCGAATTTCCCCTATAGGGAAGAAGCTATTACCGTAGTCGGCATGGTAAGACCTAGGCCCGGGACCATGATAACTTTTCGTTTCAAGTCCCCAGACCCTAAAAACACCACCCGTTCGAAACTATATATATATATATATATATATATATATATATATATATTATTAGATTGAAAACAAAATTTCCAGAGTACCCTTTTTTAAACATATATATATATATATATATATATATGTGTGTGTGTGTATGTGTGTGTCCGTGGGTGCGATAACCCTCGTAAAAAAGGCTCGATGTTGATTAAATTTGGTACAAACGTGGAAAGCAGCACTTATGACTTAAGTTCGAAAACCAGACAGATCGCTCCATCCGAAGTGGTTTTTTTAGGGGGTTTTTGCACCTCAAAAATCTTTTTGAAGTTTTTACATGTAATATTTATTGAAATAAAATTTTAGTTTTCACCATTGGATTCAGCTTTAAAAAACACACAATTTGTTGTTTTGATAATTTATCTACGTCAATTGGTTACAAAGATATTGAAAGTGCTAAAGCTAAACACTGTACGTTGTCCAATGTTATTCTTAAGGAGAATAATAACAAATTTATATATCGCTTATTTATGAAAGTATACTAACGAAACTTGGTTTACAGCTTCATCTGGTTGTGGTCTATTGTTATTTGCACAAAAAAAATAAATTTTTAATGATTATTCCCTTAGCAGCAAACGTGCTTACTCAGCTCCCATATAATTCTTATGGAGAATAAGTCAAATGTAATGTCTCCCTTAATTATGAACATAAATTAATAAAACTTGGTATGATGTGGCTTCACCTAGTTGATTTATATTGATGTTCACATAAAAACATATTTTGTTGTGCCTTTTTGCAGCATACCTTCGTACTCATCCCCCATGTTATTCTTATGGAGAATAATTAAAATTGTATAAATCGCTTATTTATGAATGAATATTGATCGAACTTGGTATGTGGCTTTACTTAGTTTAATTATATTTATATTTGCATAAACACCAATTGTTTGCGATCCTTGTTTCAGCAAACCTAAGTACTCATTCCCAATGTTATTCTTGTGGAGACAAATTAAAATTGTACATATCGCTTATGTATGAATATATTTTTATGCAAGCGGACTTATGTGGTATTAAGACATATATTTTGCATTGGAAATTCGCTGAGTATGCAGGTTTGCTGCGACGGGGGTGTTTTGAAGTTATAAAGGTTTTATTAATTCTTAATTATAAAAAGTCTAATATACATATTTATTTCAGTAATAATATAAAGAATTTATGGGTTTAAAAGCATTATAAAAGGAAAGATTAACATGAAAGGGAGTGATACAGCGAAAGTCTAACTTACGTTACAGTTTGCCTCTTAATATTTTCTGAAAATTGAGTTAGAAGTCGTTTACCAGAGTGAATGGATAATATGGGTTACACATGCTTTATACGTACATTCTGCCATAGCTTTGCTTGTATCACTATCTTGAGTTATTTTTTACGTGGCTATTACTTTACCACCAACTTGTGATATCCCAATTGTACAACCAGCAAGGGCTACACGTTATTTCCAAAGGACTGTGTCAGCAATTATAATATATATAGATGTTTTCTCTGTGCAGTCAGGGAAAACACAACAATTAAGTTGAGTTTTTACGAACTAAATATGTTAATACAACAACTGTTATAAGACATGAATGTTTCTTTACAACTTAGAATTCTTGAATACGATAATTATCTTGGAAAATTTATTCGAGATCGCTTGGGTGTATAAGGCACAAAAGAATTTTCCACAGTTCTGGTTTCATATAAAAAAAATACTTTAACAGTTGTAGATTGATGGTTTTATAAAACTGTTTTTAAATATACTTTGAAACTTGTTTAGTGTCCATCTTTAAACTGGTCATATAATCTTTATAATCTTACTTTTTAGCTTATACATATATGGAGTGAAGCTCAGGTCAATAATTGTTTTATTTTACCTTTATCTTACATTTTAGAGAAATAAATTTAAAACCGTTATAACATATGGTTAAATATTTCATACCCAAGATGTTAATATAAAGTATTTACACTTAATAGGTAAGTTATTTTATATATTTATAATTTTTAAAAGACCTACGCAAATTCGTCTATGCAATTTTATTATTTGTTATCAAACTGACATAATAAAGACAATGCAGTTTAGTGCAGCAATGCAACCTCAATGCAGCAGAGATAATGCGGGTGTCGCAACCTTAACCGTATTGTCTGGTCAATACTTCTATAGCCGTTGGATTATATTAAACAAATAACTTTCAGTGCAAGTCGTTCCCACCAAAAATAACGAAAACTAAAATAACGCTTAAAAGAAAAACTAGTTCTGTCTATCATTCTATATTTTCGTTTCAAAAATCCCTGTGGCCAAATGATACAAATATAAATTTAATATTTGCTAGAGGTATCATAAAAACACAATAGAAATCAGATACAACCATTTTGTGATATATACTATTTGTACTTATCAAACATTTTGTTAACATTATTTTGAATATATGCACTAAATATATTTTAAACCAGTCTTGATTAACATTATTCAAGGAGTAGAGTTTTCCAAAACAAAGTATCATGACATTAATTTATTAAAGCTAACATTAATTTTGACATTCTCAACATGGTTAAATTGTTTCCGTTTACGCAGTCTGTTGTTGTAAACCACCTTTTATTACCATCATAAAACATTATAGCTGAAACGACCAACATTTATTGATATATAACCCGTCATCTATAAGCTCTGTCGATCTCGAAACGCCAAACTATAATAAGGGGATATGCAGTGTTCCCCCAGTTTTTGTTCAATTACGTTAATGGAGGACTTAACAGGATTCTAAAAGGTCCCAGAAATGGTTTAATATTATATAACTGTTGTATTGGGACATATTGCAAAACATCTTTGCATCTTTTTATTTCTTATTTATGTTTTGTAGTTTATTTTAATATCAAGAAGTAAATATTTGCATTTAAACATCTATTTGGTTTTGTTTAATTAAATACAACAACATAAATACGAACTTGAATTCGCTCTCAGGTACAGACTGATTAGTGAGCGTTTGAGCATGTATTTCACTTTTTTGTGTACTCAATTGTAAATATGTTTTTATTTTGGAATTGAACTTCTATTCAATATGTTTAATATTTAATAAAGAATAAGGTATTTTAAAAATAATATTTGATCTTCGCCATAGATGTTACATTTGACAGAATATCCCAACAAAGCGTAATGTCTTGTAAACAGTAATTTAAATTTAATATATACAGCTCACTTAACGAACTTTTAAATACAAATTGTTAAAACTACATTTATGGCTTTCTGGAAAATGTAAAAAACATCTAGTTAGTTTAATTTGGGTGTTTAACCATTTAATAGATAAGTGTAACGACTGCTTGTGCTAGGCTTTAAAGCTGAATGAGAGAAATATAGTCACAAAGATATAGTCTATTAGATACTAGTAGTGAGGACATCAATAACATTGTAACTCAGGGATTAAATAAAAAGATTTAATAGTTCCATCACGTTTATATGAGGGAGTTATAAAGTTTATTGCAAACTGGATCCCCTGAGACCTAACTCTTTTGGGTGTAGGCCAAAACACATTATTATACATATATATAAAAAAGGTAGAAGGTAATCCTATCGCACCAATGATTGACTTTTCTTAGCTACAAACATGTATGTAGACACTTTTAATTAAAATATTGTCCGTCTTAATGAGTGGTTAAGGTTGATTAAAACCTTTTGCACTTTACGACATTGGTCTGTTGTTTAGTTTTATAAATACCTCTCCAAAATTCCCGGTACTTCTTTTATGTAAGGTGATGCATTTCTTTTTTTATATTTTTTTTGAGGGAGAGGCGAAAACACAATTAACGCACACAAGTGACCATCCTGTAGCGTTAGGCTTCTATTAGACGTAGTTTGCCAACAACAAAAAAAATCCTCTAATTTTTCATACTCTAAACCGGGAATTTCTTTAACATGACTTCAGGCTGGGCCTTCTTTATGATTACGCCCTCAGGTCTCCGTTTGTTCTGGCTGATAAAACTTTCTATGTAAGGTAGCATATATACAGTATACACCTTTTTGTTAGATTATCTTGTTTACATTGTCTCCATCATATTGTAAGTGACTTAGTTTTAACATTTGTGGATTATTATCAGTTACAAAAAATACCAAATTAGCTCTTATCTACGGAAGAACGAAGTGGTTTATCCTACCGCAGGTTTCGTCATTCCCTGGTGGGAAAATAAACTCCTGTTTTGAAGTCTGTAAATAGAAGAACATAGCATCAAAGGACTCCAAGAAATACTGTTGTAGCTTAATATAATGAAGTCTGTTTGAAGGAAAGTCTTAACTATTCCCAGAAGGCAGCGCTTCTATATCAAACAGAGTTATCTATTCACCGCTTTTAAAATTCAAATACAATATATTTGTGTCAGAAAATTATTAGATGAAAGTAGTGTAACCCCCTTTCTAATAATATATATTTAATATTATATAACTTCTAAGTAGCATAACTAATACATTAACTTAGTAATAACAAATAAATTATTACAGTATAAAAAATTATAACATAACGAATTAAATAAGTACTAAACAATATATATTATGTTCCTCAAACAAAATTTACTTAACAAGTTCCTAAATTTGTAAGTGCAGATCTTTTTAGCTTAATGTTTATAACTTTATGGAAAAACCTATGCTATTAAAAAAGTGGTAGGATAATTTGAACAATGTCTTTGACTTTTTAAATTATGTTTTACAATTATATGTAGGTGTTTAATATATAACATATCTACGTGAGATAATAAACATACAGTTCTAGTAATGTTGCATAAGGCAACAACAGTTTCACGAAGCCTGTTGTAAAGTTTTGATAGTAATTGAAAGATACCAGTGACATTCTAAAACTTGTTGACATATTAGAGAGTAATATATGTCTTGAAAATGCGTGACTTACATACTTTGTTCTTCCGAGGGTAAAATGTTTATTCTTTTCAAAGGTTCTTAAGGAATTAAGTACGTTACGCTTACAGGTTTTGTTAAGAATTTAACCAGAACTTATCTAAACGATTTTCCGTATGATTGGTATTCATAACAATGCGTGACCCCGAATGTTATACATATTTTTTGATTCATACGTGTTGTGTGTGATGTTAAACCTTTACCCTAAAATTAGGTTAGTGTCCGTATTAGTATATGACGTATTTTCAAAGTCAAAAGGATTTCACGCACTCGTTTTAGGTTTAGCGGTTTAACGTAAAGAAAACATAATAAGACGACTCTGAGACCGAACATTCAATACAGTATTGTATTTGCAATTATGAGTATGTTACTCACTTTCAAATACTATTTAATTTAAGTATTATATAGTTATACCTCTTTTTGTTTTGTACCTTTTAATTAAACTTGAATTAAAATGTTTCATATATGAGCTTTATGTTGGATTTAATTCAATAAACCAAGAGAGAATTATGCTATGTAAAATAGACATATTTAATTCCTTTAAATTTGAATATTAATGTAGGAATTTTTGGTCCGTCATAAATTAAGTATAAAAAGATAGATCTGTCTGATTCAGCAACAACGCTCCATTGGCCATTAATTGGTTTCGTAAAATACGATTCCATTAGATCGAAGCTATAACTATTCCAAGATAAGCATTTACTACTGATTTATTCAACTTTAACATTTTACTATTGAAAAACTGATATTAACTTTATTCTATTATTTGAAAAAGCATCAAGTTGTTTGTTTAGTCGTGTACTGTTTATCGTTCACCTCTTTCTTTTCTGCCTATGTGAGCAACAGATACGTGAAATACTATTATATTCAAATGTAATACCATTACAGATTTATAAGATGAAATAAAGTGTGTAGCAAGAAATTAAAAATAGTAAATAAAGTATTAAAAAAGGTAAATATTTTTAAATGTTACTCTACACCTTAACTTAAAAAGCTATAATAACAATCTTTATTTTTATTTTTAGAAAGTTTAATTTGTGCATTGCCTCCATCCAGTTAATTGTCAGGCTCATTCAATCGTAGAACTGAATACTTTATTTGCTGTGTAAGTCATTGCTGAAAATCATGTGTACTTTGGGGAGATTCGGTGGCCATACGTTGAGTGGATGTAAGTGCATGTGTTATATGTATGGGTATTATATTTATATATCAGCAATACAAACCAATAAGTACAAGTAAACATGTTTTCTGGTCTAAAATATTTTAAAGGTTCTCGGTCACAAATTAACCTAAACTAATGGATTGGTCTTAGAAAAAAATGCTTACACTATATATTCCTGAACGATCCAGCAAAAGACTGCGGATAATCGGGTACAGAGTACAAAGAAATTAATGAAAGAGGTTTATCCGTAGGAAAAGGTAATAATCAGAACAAGATAACTACATTTACTGTGGGTATAACTAAAATCAAAATAACTATATTTATTAGACAAATATTTAACAATAAATCTTTTTCCCCATTCTTAATAAAACTGGAGTTTAAATTCAACCTTATTATGACCTTTTAGGTCTTATCACATCTTCCTAAATGGAAAATCTAATTAAATATCTAAAAGTTGAATATAATAAATGTTGCCCCAAAAAGTTCCGCATAAAGTAAAATGACATATAAATAATGTCATGGAAATAAATTGTATTAACTTTGCGATTACTTTCGAATTCAATCAAAGTTGAACCATTTTCATTCAATAACGAATTCAACATAAAAAAACAAATTCAAAGATATTCTGTATCTTACGTTGTTTCAAATATCATAGTGAATTAGGTTTAGGTTTATGCTTCGGCCAGACCTATTTAATCGGGATTTGAAGAGAAGCTGAATAGAATAATGCAAATAATCATGAATGAAAATGTATAAACTAATCTTCTATTCCACTGGTCATACTCAAATAAATGAATAAAATATTCCCCGAATTTACCTTGGACGGTATTTTAAATAAAACTAGAACTGACGTTTCCAGTTAACGGGGAATATAAAAATAAACATATGTTTAAATAAATACCTGCTAAATATATCATCGCCTGCAATAGATAAACGTGAAAACATTAAATACCTATTGGGTGAAGCCCAAAGGGATTTTGAAATATCCTCATAATATTTAATCGATGTAGCAATGTTCTCAAATACATCGTATGCTACATCATGAGTTCAGTCACGATAACCCCTTCACATTTAGCATGGAAAATTTCCCATTTGATTATAAGTCTTCAAAAATTATAGTTTTAAATATTGTTATTGTGTGGTAAATGTCCTTATGCTGAAGTGACATTGTTTTAAAATCATTGACTTATTTCCATACTTAATTTATTATATCTGTTTTTTTGTTGTAATATATAAATCGGACTTGTACAAAGATGTGTAATGAGAAGAAGATTTGTATCCTGTGTTCAGTAAATAACGGTCTGCAAGTTTATTTTTTTTTGTATGAGTCTGTCGACCATTCTCATTGATTTGTTTGTATTATACATATTCTAATACTTGGCTTTTTTTACTCAGTAAAATTGCCGCTCCAGAGACCTGACGTAGAGAGACACTTCGAAGAGAGTAGGTTATAAGAAGATCGTTTTTCCTTCTCAATTCACCCGTCTTGCAGGAAATCATATTTAAGACATATGTACTTGTAGATCAAATTTTTACTTAATAACCTTGATGCAGGAACTTTCCGTCCCTAACCGCTTAGGGTGAATCTAGGAGAGGGTTTGAAGGGCGCCACCACATTTTGGCCATGAGTCCAACTGATCCAGTTGTTGGTACGTATCTTCCTATAAATGAGCTGACGGTAGTGAACATTTCTCGAAAAGATATGGGTAAGTCAAGGGGGTAATAGTTGTTTGACCAATACTATGAATACTATGATTGTCATCGTCGGTTTCACCACCTTACAATGAGCCACACGGTCAGTGGTCACGTTTCACAATGTCAGTGGAGCGTCTATTTAACGGCTGGCAGAGCTAGAATCAACTTTAAATTGGAAAACCTTTTATCATATTGTATTCTTACCTTTGACGAAATAAATATGTCATTTGATGTTTTATTTAATCTTAAATCATGTGTTTTATGTTTATTATGTTCTGAGTTCATGTAAACAACTAGTTACTTGTCTGAGTCAAAACTTATAATAAAATGGTATAAAAATATGTAATTGATCATTATTAGACATGGTAGCAGTGATAGTTATTTTTTTATAATGCCAAGAGCTAAAAGAAACGATAATCAACGTCCAGTAAAACTTATCAGCTGTCAAATACAGAAACATTTGATGAACTGCAGAACTCAAGGTCTAACAAGAAAACAATCTCAGCAATCATGTTTCAGCCCCCAGGATATTTTGATTTTAAGCATCCAGAGCTATGGGAGAAGTGGTCTAAACGATTTGATATGTATAGACTTGCTTCAGGTCTAGACCACGAACCCGAAGAAAAACCAGTAAGCTCTCTTATTTACTGTTATGGGATCAGATGCTGAAGATATCCTTTCATCAATACACCTTTCACAAGATGATCAGAGTTCTTATAATACAGTAAACGGGGCCTTTGATAATATATTTATTGATGAACGTAATGTAATATATGAAAGAGCAAAATTCAGTTCCAGACTTCATCAACAAGACGAACATTTTGACAATTTTTAGCAGACATAAGCTAGTAGGAGTCCCGGGAGATGAGAACCGGAAATGGCATAGTGGTTAGAGCGCGTTAATCCGGAAAGAGTAAGAAGAACATTTTCCCGCCAAATTTGCGCGCCAAAAAAAAATTGGCGCCAAACCTAACCTCACTTTTCTTCCCTCCAAAGTGTTACCAACTTAGCAGAGCTAATGTACCATACATAATTATATGTATCATATATAATTATATGTACCATATATAATACTACAGTGTATAATCATATATGTACCATAATAGCGTATAATATACCATCACCTAATTATATGTACCATACATAATTAAATATACCATATATAACGCCACAGTGTATAATCATAAATATATATATATATATATGTACCATATATAATTATATGTACCATATATAACGCCACAGTGTATAATCATATATATATATATATATATATATATATATATATATATATATATATATATATATGTACCATAATAGTGTATAATATACCATCACCAGAAAGGTAAGTGGCTATCTAACCTCACTTAGCCAGTGTTGCCACTCTAAACGCTACCTATAAACCTAAATTATTATATGTATATATATATATATATATGTATTATGTCATACTATCTAAAATTATTATATGTATATATTACGTCACGCTACGATGTGTTACCAACCTATGGCAATGTATATTTCGCAAGCAAGTACCGCCAAACCATTGTATAAAACCATTACATGTATATATACCAGAAAGTACCGCTAACTCAAAATATAAAACTATTACATGTATATATCGCAAGAAAGTGTTGCCAAAAAACTAAAAATCGCTTATATCTCGAAAACGGTAAGTCCTAGGGTCATTTTGACCCCAGAAAACTGCCTACTACGTAGTGTAGGCACTCCAGGGGGGTATCTACCCATATGCAAAATCTTAACCAAAATATTGCGGGTTGCATCTCAAAAAATGAAGGGGCAAATTTTAAAATTTAATATATTGAGAAAGGCTTGGCCGATTCTAATGAAACTTGGTATGTATGTACCTGTTAACCTCCGCTACATATTACAAAAACCTAAACTCTGTACTGCAGGTAGTATCAAAATAATTGAAGGAGTCATACTTTAAAAATCAATATCTTAAGAACGGGTGGGAAGATATAATTGAAACTTGACATGTGGATACTTGTTAACATTCTCTAACCTTCAATTTTGTTGGAGGGTAGGAAAGGGTTGTTTAGGGGATGATGGAGGGTGTAAAACTTTAAAATTTAATATATTGAGAACGGCTTGGCCGATTCTAATGAAACTCGGTATGTAGGTACCTGTTAACCTCCACTACGATTTACAAAACTTAAACTCTGTACTGCGGGGAAGTATCAAAATAATTGAAGGAGCTATATTTTAAAAATCAATATCCCAAGAACGGCTTGGCCGACTTTAATGAAATTTGGTATGTATGTACCTGTTAACATCCTTTACATCTTACAAAAAAACTTAACCTCTGCACTGCGGGCAAGTATCAAAATAATTGAAGGGGTACTAATAAATACCTTAAATCTCGCAGCATAATCGGGGGGAACGCGGTGGTCTAGTGGTTAGCGTCTTGGACTACGGTTCAGGAGGTCCCGGGTTCGATTCCCTCTTTACATTCTTCATCAAAGGTATTGTAAAAGTCGGGTCTTGCCCTTCCTTTACCTACAGGTACGTTTATCCGTGCTACATCTACTTTAAACGTGTCACTGCTGGTAATTGATTCAGCGTTGCTTTGAATTATGCCCCCAAAAACCTCCCAAAGGACATCACAGGGAACATAGCATGATCTAGGCTAAGTAAGGCATACTCTCACAGGGGGAACTTTTTTAAAACTACAAACTAACCTGTAATAGAACAAAGAAAAATACAAGTCAGAATAAATCCGAGAGGAGTGGTGGCGATTATATAGCCAGGCAGTGTCTATGGACAATCACTCTGTGTCTTGAGCATATATGTAGTGCATTTCAAATCAAACATTAGTTTTTAAGTATTGAACCCAAACCTACAGTGAAAGACAGTGGTGACCTACAGTGGACCACAGCGCCTATATTACTTCACTCTAGGGTGTCTACTGTTAATATACCATCACCAGAAAGGTAAGTGAAATAATACTCACGAAATATGCTGTACAAAGATATCTGTATTTAAAAAAATATTACTATTCTTCTTCTTCTTCTTCACCTCCTCCGACCCCACTCCCCATCTCTTCTTCTTCTTCACCTCCTCCGACTCCACTCCCCATCTCTTCATCTTCACTTCCTCCGCCTTCACTCCCCAGCTCTCCAGGTTCCGCTCCTCTCTCCATCTCTCCAGGCTCCGCTCCTCCGTCTCCTCTCCACCTCTCCTCAGGTCCCGCCAGCCACAGTCTTCCCCCGTCAACTGTAACAGAAAAACATTACGGTTAGCCACTGCCTCTACTTAACCTGGCCATAATCTATCGTTAAATAAAATTTTGAACGCTCACGTTTCCCCACCACGGTAAGCCTTTAGGCTAGGCCGTAGGAACGTCGGCGCGTTCTTTTTGGTTACCCAGAGCTTCCCCTGGAGGCCTAACCTCTGGGGTGAGAGGCCCCAACCATCGCCTCTCACAGTGGTAGCCACTCCATAACAAAATGCTACCTCCTTCTATTTTTTTGTATTCTCTGTCAATCCGTTCATTGTGTATGAGGAAGGTAGTCATTTACTAAGACAAATTCCGTTCATTTTAACACCTTTAAACTCTACATTTACTAAGATAAACAGAGAATCTTTTGTTTTTTATATTTTTTGTATTTTTATTTTTATATTTTTTTTTGTTGCGCCTTTCCATCCGGTTTTCCCTGACAGTCGGAGGATTACGACAAACGGTTTCACGGTTTTTTAGGCCAACCTCCCCACACCCCTGGACTTACAAAGGGCTTAGCCCAGCCTGATGGGTGAGCGACTGCCGGGTCTTTTTTTTTTTATTAGACCCCACTCGAAAATATTTTTCGAGCGTAGTACTTCGCGGACATCAAGGCGCAGTTTTCATTTTTATTTCTATGTACAATACAATCTACAAGTTCATAACTATCGCTACTATTTACAATATTAATCTCTTTAACATTAGGGTGAAATTCCCGAAGGAATTGAGCCTTTTCATGACCCTTTGTATAAATAGTTTCAAAAGGTTTACAGAGTGAGCTTAAAAGCTCCTCACTATACTCTACTTCGCCATCGTCCCACTTAATGTGGTGATAATGACGGGTCAGCCAACGGGCTGTCCTTTGCATTTTACTATTTAAACAATCAAAGCTGTATGGAGGTCGGAACACAATCTGTGTTCTATACGACCTCCCAACTATAGCAAGTTCTTTAATAATAAATCTGTTATTATTGCTTTTGAAGCCGTGAAATTGAACTATAGCTTCCATAATGAAACCTCTTGATATAGACGGTCAGCTACGTGAGGCGGTAATTGATCCGTACACTGTTCAGCATCGGTTAATACTTGATTAATAAAAACTTTAATAATATCCCCTATATAAAATAATTCTAAAAGAGAGCGGCCGATTAAAGGAATATTCCTTACAAGTTGATCCCACTCATTAAAGTTTAGAGCCAAGGAGTGCTCACCGTCAGAGACACAAACGTACTGCTGACCAAAAATTGTAGTGACCCTTATAACCGCCCTGCCTTCTACCGATATACAACACTGATATTTACCCAAGAGTGCTAAAGTTATTTCATTGAACCTGTCAACTAGCTGACAGTAAGAATCGTAACTCCAAAATACAACGCCTTTTCTCCCTTTAATCAATACACCCAAACTATATTCTCGATTTTTAAAAATACCCGACACGACACATTTAGTTAATTCGGGGTCCAAGAAATGGACTGACTTTAAAAATACACCGGTCATTAAATTAATAGGCTCGACCGACCGAGGGAGCGGCACAGCGTCTGCCTCCGGTGAAGTCATCTCTGCTACTGATCGTCTTCAGAGTCTTCAGACTCTGTCTTACAATCGCTATTGTCAAACTCTGTACACCGTTTAACTATAACGCTATCGGCCCCCGGGGGTAATTGAAAGTTTTCTTCAGAGCTATCAAATGTATAACTGTCTAATATTTCCCTTCTAACTAAAACCCAGTTTTTGTAATATTCTACTTCAACCCAATCGTAACGACGCATGTTTACTCAACGACTACTAGCCAGAGACTGAACTAACGGACGTACGGATGTATTCTTTTTTACCCCCACCCCTTTGATTAAAATACGAGTCACGTGACTCTCTGGGCCCACAGTTTAGAAATTACACTGGAAATCTTTTCTTCCGTTAATTTTATACGTCTTAAAAACCTGGCTCTGTCCCGCGCCATTTGTTCCCATTCTGATTTCCTGTCTTCAGCGGGCAAACTGTATATTTTTGTAACTACCGGGTCGGAGAAACTAACTCGAGATTTTCCTGACATCTCCCGTGATTGGTGTGTATGTGTAGTGACAGTCGTGGATTATGAGACAGTATGCCCAAGTATTGGCTGGGATGGGAGTTTTAGCTTGAATCTCAAGCCTGACGTCCACTGGCCCTGTTTTAATAGTATCGTCCTGTTTTGAACAGTCAATTACGTATAAAGGGCACTTGGTTTTAAAATCGTCAAAGTTTAATATAGGTGAACCAATTCTTCCGTAATACGAGTTTTGGAAGGTAGCAAACATGTCATAGAACAAGGTGGTGTTCCCACGAAGGTTATCGTACGGGTAAAAGTTTGAGTTTAAATAAAGTTTTACATCAGTTATGTCGCAAGCGTCAAATTGTGACATGTCCTTTGTTAAGTCGTTCTTTCTGCCTGTCTGGAAAGCCAGAACAACATACCGGGGTTTTTCCGTTTGGTTAGACGTTTTCAGTGTCCAAGATAATGTTTCAGTATTCGGAAGGTTCGGGTATTCAATCATTTCCCATTGACGGAATGGGAGATGGATCGCGGGATCTTTCTCAATAAATTTATACAATTTTAATTTTTGAGCGTCATTTACTGTTATATGAGGCATACGCCAGTAGATTTTTTCAATTTTTAATTCTAAAGCCCCGGCCTCCGTAGTTTTTACAGCATTATTATCTGTAGCCGAGCGTAAAAATATTAATTCTTGTTTTACGTTCACCAACACCCGCCTGTAGTCTTCGGCGAAACCTAGCAAGAGTTTTAGAGGTATAGAATATATAAAATCGGTCACTTTTTCAGAGTTACCAGGGCCTAGCCAGCAGGCGTTCTTGAGAGTGTTTGTTTCTTCCGAGCGAATGGATAGGATATTTTTTAAAGTAGTAGTAATACCGACATTTTTTGTTCTATCAATCTCCTTGCCACAAACCTCGTAGCGAATTTCTTCAAACATAAAGGCCACTGCGTTATTTACAAAGGATACGTCCAGAGCAGCCCCATCCGCCTTTTTAGCGCTGACTTTACCGTGAATCACAATAAAGCTCTCAAACGGAGCTGTAATTATGTCCTGTTGTAATATCGGTATTCTAATTTCATCATTATTATTGTAAGTTGTACTTGCATACGGCTGATGTGAGTGCAACTCCATCCCTGTTATCAAGTCATCGTACACAGCCTGGCTGTCTATCGCTAGTAGCGCCATTTTTTAATACTTTAAAACCGAGAGAACGAAGGAACGACACGTTTTTACAAGTTAACACCTTGACTTTCTGAACACTACTGACTTGCTGCCCCGCGGGCATTCCCCTAAATAGTAGCCCCATTACTGTGCCTGAGATGTAGTCTAACAGAAATTCTTTCTCCGCGAAAGTTAACAAGATTACCGTCCTGGTCTTTTAAAGACACTGTCAAGTTGTTGATCCTTTGACTGATGACCGGTAAATAAATGACATTCCTCGGTAATTCTATTATTTTATAGCCCGGTGGTTCGGCCGGGTAGAACTCGTGTATAACATGACCCTCGACTCCGTTCAAGTATGACCCGCGTGTGACATTACATTCGACCCGTATAGAATTAACTTTTATTATATCTACAGGTAGTTCCGAAACATGTTGTTTATTAGCCTTGTATATTTGTTTTTTGTAACCCAAGAGTGTCCCCAACGATTGCTCTTTAGTAAAGTCAATTTTCTTAGAACAATATATCGTAACCTTTAAAGTGTTGTTATTTGGTTTTAATGTAAACTGGATTTCTTTCGACAGTTGAGATTGTACATATTTTTCAATGTCCTCAATTTCGTAAGACCCTTCAGGGATTGTAATACTTTTATCATCACCGTAGTAAAACTTATCATTAATGTATTTCTCAATGTTTGGTATAGAATTATAAGTGGTCAGTTCAATTAAACCAAGTTCCCATTCACCCTTGCTAACATCTATGGGAAACGCTAGCTCGTGCGATAAAACACTAGTAGCTCCCGTGAGACAAAACATTACTACAGAGAAACTTTAAGCACAAATGTCCGCAAACAACTGAGTCAAACTTCTGTTGCCTTTCATAATTATAGTACAGTTCACATCCACTCAGGTATCGTGAGATCTCCTGTGGTGGTCTTAAGTTTCCAAAACTGTCATAGTAATAGACTTCTTTATCAATCTTCTTGTAACAAACCCAGTGAGTACCCTGCCCAGTTGTACTGTCCAAGTTAACTATAGCAGATTCACATTTTCTCGGGCGTTTCGGTAAACTGTCCCGCATGTATATCCCTCTAAAGTTTGGAATTTTTAACAACCTCGCCTATTTGATTAAATCATAATTTGTAAGTGGTTTTATCGGAATTGAGATGCTTTTTTTTTGTTCTCCTTTTCTTTCTTCTACCTGCACCTTTCTTAGTACCCGCACCTTCCTTTCTATAGGGTCTTAGATACAATCCTCGGCCTCTGGTACGTTTAGCGGGGCGTTTCTTTTTACGGCCTCCTCCAAATTTTGTTTTTGCCTTCATAGCTGTGGTGACTGCCCAAGCAGCGGCTTTTTCACCAACACTGGCGTCACTGGACTTGAATCTCTGCCAAGCGCGTTCCGCCAACTCTTTATCAGCTTGCCTTCGCCTCTCACTATCGGAGTAACGCGAGTATGCTATGTCGTGGACCTTACAGGCTTCGTCTAGCCCGTTTATTCCTTTGTCTCCTCTTGCCAATCTCTCTTTTAACCTCGTGCCAGGTCCACAGTACTGATATCCGGGGATGTGTAATTCGACAGGTAGTAAATCTATAGCTTTGTTCAACACCGATGAAACAATACCTCCGCCTCGCACGACCGCTAGTTTACGTCTGAGAGGTTTCCTTCTAGCCTTAGCCATTTTATTGTAAATATCTAATCACCTCGTACAGTCTATTCAGCAGAGTCTCACGTATACACGGAATTTTTAAAACTTCAAAAATGTCAGGCACCGTACGAGACACAGCGTTTGTGAACTCGTTGTACTCCAAGACCCCACTGTCAGTTATAAAGTAAATCATCCCGTTTATATATCTAAAGGCACCACGACTGTGAGCGGGGATACCGTACAGTGTAGACGAAACCATACCCATAAACACCCCAGTAAAGTCGCACTCGTTAATTTCAATCAGATACCAATCGTTAATAATCATGTAGCTCTTCCCCGTGTTAGTTGCAAAGGCCGCGTTAACTTTATGTACCGTTCTACCGGCTATGTTATTGAAATTATACATTGTAATCAAGGACAGTGAAGGGTATCTAAATAAAAATACTTCATTGCCCACAAACAACGCGATATCCCCATTCGGCCTCTGGTAAATGGCCGATATTTCAGTAAAGTTTCGTGGTAAGAATTTGAGCCAGTGTGATATTCTTCTTGGCCGTGTTGAATCCTCAGGAATCCTGTCTGCAGGGTCCAGACTTATAATCCATACATAATCCCTAAAGAAAGCAAATATCCTTTTGTTCACAATAATGTACGTATCAATTTGACCTTTAATTCGCAAATATCGCGTTTTTCAAATGTTTCGGGTGGTGTCTCAGGTGTTGTACTGCTTGGTGTGGTAGAGGTTGTTGTAGTTGTCGTAGTGGTGGTAGTAGTAGTGGTAGACGATGGTTTGGGTGATGTAGGGGGCCGACCATACAAAAACTCCATAGCGAGTCTGTCATCTCTACTTAGTTCATATTCGTTCAAGTCAACAATTCCTGCAGGATCCCTATTGAAGGGAAACATTACAGATTTATCATCGCCGGAATGGTCCAAGCCTAGGGCGTGACCAATCTCATGTACTAACGTTAGAAAGAATGAAACGTTTCCATATCGTGGTAAATCCATAGTGAAATCCCAGTTTTCTTCCGAATCAAAGTGTATGTCCGTTTGGTTATAACCGGTGTTGGGGAGATAGGCGTGAGCCAAAACTAACCCAGGACCGTCAAAGTCATACGGGCAAGTATCTTGTCTAGAGTAAAATACATGTTGTCTAGATGCTGAGAACGATATTATTATTGTGGGGTTTTTAATATTCTTTTTAAAAGTAATATTAGCGTGTTTGGCCCATAAATCGAATGCTTTTTGAATTAGGTGGGGGTACTGTGGTGTTCCGTATTGATACCACGTTATTACTGATGTATTCCACTTTCTATTGGGTAAAGCCGAGAATGGTAGTATATTGTCTTTATGTCCGCATCTGGGAGTTTTCATAAGCTTCAGAGTGGCATCATCAAATATGCCCGTTGGCTCAAGACGAAAATTCTCTTGAAATTGTTTCACTGCAGAAGTAATGTCCTGTGTCAAAGCGTTTTTCTCGAGATAACCATAATAAGTCAAATAATCTACTGACTTGTTGCACGAGGCAAGAGGCAGCATAAACAGTAAGAGAACCAACATCTTCGACGGTTCGGAGTAGACTAATCAGTATTCCTCGGTTTAAGTGGCTTTATATATTCAGCTTCCCGTCCTGAGGAGATTGGGGAAAGGGAACAGTATCATCAAATATCCCCGTGGGCTCAAGACGAAAATCCTCTTTAATTTGTTTCAAGAGAAGCTCCACTCAGTCCCTCTTCAGTCATAAAGAGATCATAAGTATCAGGCGGAAGAGGTTTGACGTCTTCTACTTTAGGCTCTTCACCACCTTCTAACCCGTCAGCAAACAAAACTTCCCAGTTTAAGTCATAATTTTCACCCGGCGTGGCAGCCCTACCAGTTTGTTTTTTGTTAATATAATTAAAGAGCATTGTACCAAATTTGTTCAACCGTTTCTCGTGAAAATCTTTATTACTAGTTATTAGACCTTCGCATTTTGACAGTCTGGCCTTGAGACCGGTTAAGTCAAACTGTTGATTAGCGAGGTTAGTGGTTATAGGCAATATCTCTTTTTCCACGTATGCCTTTGTCACTGCATCGCTGGGGTCTGTTGGTATAGCTAAATTAGTTATTTGTTTATTATTAGCGTCATATTTATCGTTGGAGATAGTCATACTCAGTTTTTTTAGTGTGCCCAAATTAACTGCGTCCAAGGAATCT
Source organism: Allygus modestus (assembly GCA_963675035.1). Classification (NCBI taxonomy): domain Eukaryota; kingdom Metazoa; phylum Arthropoda; class Insecta; order Hemiptera; family Cicadellidae; genus Allygus; species Allygus modestus. The sequence goes on along the minus strand of OY776111.1, from coordinate 384,516,643 downwards.
ACAGGGTTAGCTACACTCCATAGTCTTTTGTTTTGCATGTTGAATCTCTGAACGTCAGAAGGTATAGATTTATGGTCAACATAATTCTTTGTAGCAGCGTCGAGTGGTTGTACCGGTGTAGCCAATTTACATAACCGTTTATTTTGCATATCATAGTCACCTTGGGGTGTTAAATTGAAACCCTCTCCCTTGGGACCTTTGACGGCCTCACCTCGGGATTTCCGGCTACTACGTCCAAACTTGTCAATGGTCATTTTAATAATGCTTTAAACCTACTGTTACCAGCCCCTTTTATATAGCCGGCCTCTCTCAGTTCCTCGACGATACTCAGTATTTCATTGCCATGGACTCTGTTTCCAGTCTCTGTTGACATGGCTATGTGTCGTAATCTATCCACCAATTCATTGGCGTCGTCCCAGTGTATAATATCACGGGATCTTGCATTCTTCCACGCTAGACCTTTGCCCACTCTGGCCGGGAATAGGTCTTTAATAATTCTTCTGTACTTTAGATTGTTGTCCCTTCTAATTTGATTTTGGAATTTGTATCCTTTCTTGTGAGCGTTAGTGGCGATAATAATACTCTTATAGGTATTAAGATCGTCTTTATCGTATATATCCTCGTCAGGGGTTCTCTTAAATATGAGCTCATACAAGCCTTCAGTAGGTCTATATCTTGTGTTGTTTATTAGAATAGTTCCATCGTTGTCAAAGTCTAACACCTTATCTCCCATCATTAAAGTACTGCCTTCGTATCTAGGGCCGTAGTCATGATCAATAACTCGGACCTTACCGCTAGCATCTTTTAAAAGCAGTGTCATATATCTCACCGTAATGGGGTTACTAAACTGACTTTCAATATATTGGGACGCTGTTTCCAGTCCCGAAGGGGTCGATAAAATTTGCTTTAACCCGCTGGTTTCAGGTGTAGATACACTCTGCGGAATAAATTCAGCTATTTCTCCTTCATCATCTGTAGTATCGTATTCCATTGGCTCTTCTTTAAAGGTTTCGGGTTCAGTTTTTATGTCGGCTGTGTTTGTTGTCGTTTTTCTAAGTTCTTGAATAATTGGTTTATACTGCTTCTCAAGCAAAATATCACTTTCCTCGGATCCTTCCTTAAACATTTTATATTTCCGTTTAATAGCATTACGCAGCTCTATGAGCCGGTTTGTCAGTTGTTGTTTACTGCTTCGCTTCATAGTCATAAATGATAACTTTCAACCAACACATCTAGATTTAAGGCATTCCGACTTGCCTGAAAAACAGGGGCTTTCTTACTGCAGTAGTTTCGGCAAAATTTATTCTTGTCCTTGATATAGAAAGAGCACAAGTTTGATTTAACATTATGAAGTTGAGCGTTAAAACCTCTTAAATCGTTGTATGTGTAGGTGCGTACTATTATAGTTCAGTTACAAAACTGTCCATTCCTACCCTGTACCTTCCCTTATAAGGGTCCAGTGTTTTGTCAATCGTCAGAAACCCAAAGTTGTCTCGCCACGCTTGAGCGCATATTTCTTTAAATTTTTCAAATGACATGTCTGTAGTGACATGATCGGTGTATACATGTCTTAGGTTCTTTTCGTCTTGTTTAAATAAAATAATAAAGTTACAGTTATCCCTCACCAACTGTTTGGGTATAGCACTGTATGTCTGCCCTAAATAAAATGTATCTAAATTGTTGTGTCTTCCCATGGTAAAAAGGTTACGTATATTGTTATGTTTTTCGCAGGAAATATCGTCAAAGATCATTATAGAGTTTGGTTTAGCTTTATTTGGGTGTATAACTAAACTATTATCGTCAAATTCATGATACCCAACCTCCTTAGGCATAACCTGTTTAAGTAATTTGTATTTAGGTTGATAGAGGGACTTTGAAAAAACATAGATATTTTCAAATCATAAACCGTTTGGGTCAAACAATAAATTGAATAAAACATTGGTCTTCCCACAGGAACTCGGCCCCGCGATTATACTGCGTATTGAATCAGGCAGTAATACACCGTGTTTATTATTCTTAACCATGCCCGTTCCCGAGAAATAATCATCAAGATTCAATACAGGAAAACCGACTTCCTGTTTCTCAATCCACATAATGACTGATTACATCACCATACTCGCAAACAGATTTATACATCGAATGGCCTTCCACGGAAGTCGTGACCAGCCTCTATCACACCAAGTCCTTGGCATCAATCCAACTGTCATGGCTGCTATCATACCCCCTCCATCGTACAAAGAGTCTGTCTCCTTTCCTTTTTAATACTTTGTCAACTAAATAAATGTCACCGGTTTTTGACTTGCTAATTTCTTCAGCATAAAACCCACCTTTAAGTATTTCCCCCTGTTATCTTTTAATATGTATGTTATTGGTTTTGTTGGTTTAATCGCGTATACTGTAAACGTCTCATTTGTCCAATTTGGCAAATACTCTTTCTTAAACACTCTTTTTACTTTACTGATTCTAACACTGTCACCTAATTTTATTTTTTGTTTAAGAATTTTATGTTTTGGTTTTTTAACTTTATTTATTCTCTTTAGAATGTCTTTGACATGTTTTTGTTTAACATCCTGGGGTTTCATACCTATAGTCCTGTGCTTTGTGTGATTGTAAGAATTTACAATTTCTGGCAATAAACTTACCCACTCATAACTACCTCTGGCAGTAAATAACTTGTACATTTTTGTCTTGAGAGTTCTGTTTAATCTTTCCACTATACTTGCTTTTAGTTCTGAATACGTAAAATAGTGATTGATTTTATACTTTTTCATTAGAGCATTTACATGTTTATTAAAAAAGTCGGTACCTTGATCCGTTTGAAAATTTTTTATTTTATATTTAGCTAAGATGGGTTCTAAAGCTTTAGCGACTTGTGGCCCTGACTTGTCTTTTAACGGAACAGCAAAAGCTAGTTTTGACAAACAGTTAATTATCGTGAGAATATACTTGTAGCCTTTGTTAATCTTCGCATAAGGCTTCATTTCAACGAGATCAGCCTGGTAAAGGTCCGTTAGCCCCTTAAGGGTAACTTTACGCCTAGTATAGTTTCTCCTGGCAGGACGATGTAGTTCATTAGCTATAGCGTCCATTGTCAAAATGGTAAGTTTATTCAGATGTCGCTAGTTTTATACTGAATGTTTGCTTGGATGGGGTTTGAGACCATCCGTGCATGTGCACCCAGGTTAAACATTATTCCGTGCGTGAGCCAATCCAGATTACCTGGTTGATGCCCAGTACAGACTAATGTCCTCTCCCTTTGAGCAAACAAAGGATAGAGATTTTTTTAAAGACAAACCATGGCCCCTCCGCCGCCATGGTCCGTGGAGACCTTCCAAAAACAAACTAGCTGTCTCCCCCGTTTTTTTTATTTTTACTTTTATACTTTTTTGTATTTTACTTTTATATTTTTTTTTGTTTCACCCACCGGACCGTTCCAAGGAGAAGCCTGGTTGTTAGCCAGGCGCCTCAGTGTATAAGGTCCTTCATTCACACCGGGTTGTTCGAAGGAGTAGCCGGGTTGTTACCCCGGCGTCTCAATCTACTGGACCCCTCATTCACACATGGGTCGTTCGAAGGAGTAGCCGGGGTGTTAGCCCGACGCCTCAATCTACTAGACCCCCTTTCAGGTTTACGGGGCTTTTCGTCACCCGCGCCATTGACCTTCATTCAGGTTTACGGGGCTTTTCGTCACCCGCGCCAGAGACCTCCATTCATACAGTGGGGATTTTTTTGCATTATTCAAGACTTGCTCAACTATATTTACAGAGGTGAGGATATTGTTATGGGCAGATTCAATGTGATTACCATAACTCCTCATAACCTCTTTAGCTTTATTCAATATATATTACAATTCATTGTTATTACTTACAATATATTACTAAGGGAGAAGTCAGTGCCATTCAGAGAGTATATTTCAATCATTACACTTAACTTCCTCATCAATATTTACTGATACTATACAACACTGTACGGGCAGATCATTAAATATATAGGAGGTTATATGAGACATTTTAAACAAACAAATCGGATTATGTTACGCAAAGAGCAGCGCAGGGAGCGAATCGCTCCTCCCGTAATTCCTGTCGGGTTACTCGAGTCTTTGTATCTTTTTATAGCCAAATGGTAAGGTGTCGTACTCACCCTCGAGCCTCCTCTTTGGTCCTGTGATTTTAAACTTTTTAATTTCACTTACTGTTACAATATCTCTGTCTTTAGTCCTCCTGATTCTGTTTTCTTCAATTTCTAAAATTTCAGCAGTTTCGCTAAGGACCATCTTTTTCAATTGTTCAAAATTTAATGTTTCGGAGGTTTTTAGGTTGAGGGTGAGGCCTTTTATTTTACACACAGATTCTATTTTTTGTTTGTTGGTTGACCAGACAAGGTATGCGTAAGTTTTAGGCCCCCCAGAAACGAATTCAACAATATAAGAGCCGGGCCCGTAGTCACCTGCCAATTCATCGGTCATTTCCCCGAGGTAATCTCCCGTAGGGACCCTATACAACCCTCCCCGGTAGAAATAAATACATGAGTCCGTGTCATAGTAAAGGACTTGCCCACCCAAAGCCTCCAAGTGTTCATAAAGTTTAAGTCTCGCCTGGGCAGTGGTGTAGGCCGCAATTACAACATTTACATTTCTCAAAGGTTCCCCAACTTCCTCAATATATTCCCAGTTTACAACAACAACCTCTTCGTTAACAAGCTGGATCCTATTGACTTGTACTTCTGGACTTATTAACATGTTAAACAAAACTTTAGATTCCCTTACAATTGTTGCTTTAGTTTGGTTCTCCCTCTGTCCGAATTTTCCCCAGAATGAATTTAACATTAATTTTGCCAATTGTCCCAAACCCCCGTTCTTAACGATTCTGTCCTTGTCCAATTTAATACCCTCATGTTGGAAATAGTCTGAAATGTATTTATCTTTATCCTCTTCTGTCTTACACCAGCTAGGATAGCCTGAGGCTTCCTGCTTCATTTTCAAGAATTTATTAATAAAGTCTGTAAACAATCCCCCTTTCTCGTATGTAGCGACCTCATACTCCCACAACTCATACATATCAAGCACAACGTATCCTTTCTCTACAGCTTTTCTGATTTCATCCATAGTCCATGTCCCAACTAACGCCCTTTCACTACTCTCATGTTCACAATCCCCCTGGTTTTGAGTTTCCCCGCAAGTTCTACACAACACAAACATCAATTTATTATTCATTTTTGTTGGGAGAACCGGGTGGTAGAGATCCCGAGGTGGCAGAATTTTACATTTCAACAAACCATCTACATTTAGTCCTCGCTGCCTGCACTCCCTATCTCCCACATAGATTGTGGGATGGCCCAAAGGATATTTGCCATACTTGCAAACATATGGATAGAGAGAACAAACATCTACATATTGGATTGATTCTCCCCCTTCACATTTGTGGTATGTTTTTGCATTGCCCGTTCTGCCTCCAAAGAACGCTTGTCTAGGGTCAAGGGGAAGGTTGTTGAGGATCGGCAAGCTGTTCAAGTGTTTAAGGTTGTTATCTTTCTTTAATTTACGGAACTCACACTCCCACATTACTACAACTTCGTAGTCACTGATTTTTGACATCTTTTTCAAAGTTCTTTCATATCTTAAATTAAGTGAATCTGAGGGATCCTCCTTCAGAGGAGCCTCTCGATTGTAAGGAAAACATTTTGGACACCCGTGCCAATAACACCCGTGAAACTCGTAAATTCTCTCACCATCAAACCCGTCTACTTTTACCCCGTTAATTTTAACTTCTTTGCCTCGGCCAGCGTGCTCAATCCTCACTCCCCGTTCCTCCTCTTCCCAGCTTAGCCATTGAAGGGCCGCTGCAGATTGGTTGTCAGTCAGTCTGTACCCGTTTTTAGGAATCAAGCCAATTGTGTCTGGTTTTAGAAAATTGCGGCGGAAGGCCAAGTTACAGGCACTGGCAATAGTTACGGCCTCGAGGAAAGGGTCTACGTTACATTCTTTCAAGAAAATACTTCTGAATTTAAGACAGGACTGAGCTAGGATTTCTACGTCTGAAATACAGTACTCCAAAATTTCCTTTTGAAAATCAAAAATATAGTTACTCGCTACTTGTTCCTCGTACCAAATCTCAAAGGCCTTGTGTGGTTTCTCAAACATAGACTCGGGGCAATAGTATTTTTTGTCGGGCATAGGGCCTACATAATTTTGGTTCGCCAATGTATTGAAAAGATGCGGGAAGTAGCCCTTCTTTTTCTCGGGAGGCAGATCGAAGGCTTTAGGGAGCGCAGAGAGGGCCATGGGGAAATAGCTTAGGGAGTCGATGAATCTGACATTGTCCATTTCCATCAAAATAATTTTAGTTCCCCTCATTACCAGCTCAGGCGTGAATTTTGTTTCTTCCAACACATACTTTAACAAAAACTGAAAATCAAAGCCCTGCCCGTTGTGGGCGATCACACAGACATTCTTGAACTGTTTACGAACTTGCATCACATACTCCATGAATTGGTGAACCGGGTCAGAGTTGAAGACTCTTGTACGGTTTCTACATGTCATACAAAATTTACCATCGATACAATTAAAGCAAAATTGTTGTGAGACGCACAGGTTAACTTGATGTAATTTTTGTTCAGGGTCAGAGGGGAGGGACTCGTCTTGGCGAGTCTCCAGATCAAAGAAAATGAAAACGTAGTCTTTAGTTTTAGGTTTTCCTTCATTGGGTTGCATGTAGCATTTATGATTTGGATCTTTGAATGCATTGCAGGGTTTACAAAAAACTTCCCCGCATCTGTGAGGTCCTGATCTCTCTTTTAAGTTAATCAATTTTTCACAGTCAAGACACTTTTTTACTGTTTTGCATTTGTCAACCTTATGGGCAATAAAACAGTGCTGGTTTCTCATAGTCATGTTACAGTCCGGGCAAACTATTCCCCCATGCTCCTCTTTACAGGGAGGCGAGATGGTTTGGCATTGAGGACAGATGTTTGAGCATCTGTGCTCAGCTTTGTGTTCGAAAGGGACATGGCAAGCTTCGCAAAAGTAAGTGCAGGCGAAAGCCGCGGTCAAACTGTTGATTACGTTATAGTGCCGATTGTGAAAAAGCAAGTTGATTTTAAATTTAGGATTTTCAACAGCTCCTTCAAAGTAAACATCACGGCCTTTCTTGTCAAAGTTGTAGACTGTGATTTTGAAATTAGTTAGCAAATCCTGAAACTTTTCCAATTGGGGGATACCGGCGCCTTCCTCTGAGATCTCTACCCTCTTCTTTTGCATCAGTATTCGGGCCCTCACTGTCTGTCGTTTACCCTTGTCCATACGTACAAGATTATACTCTGGGTCATTTGTCACTTTAGCCATGGCCACCACCAAAGCCCGAGGGAGACACAAATTATCTTTGTTATTGATTACAACTATTCCCCGTCTCGCTTTACATTCCTCTTCAAAAGTATTATACAAGCCGGGCCTTACCTTCCCAGAACCTACAGGGAGATTAACTCGGGTACATTCAACTTTAAACGTGTCTGTCGATTTAATTGATTCTGAATTTGACTGAACAATACCCCCGAAAATTTGCCAAAGGATGTCTTCATTTACTTCGTTCGCGGGCCGGAAAGCTACAAAACCAGGTTCTTTTGATTTTAAATTTAGACTATGTAAAGTAAAGCCGAGCTGATCGTTTTCATGGGCCCGCTCTTTCATGTCATTGACAATTTTGGCAAAACCTTGTCGTAGCCAATCAATTTCGGTTGTTTCAGGAGGAGGATTAGAAAATTTGAAAATTGTTCTTGTTCCGAAAAGTCTAAAGTGTTTTACATAAGTATCGTCAGAACTGAGTATCTCGACAGGATTTACAGCCATTTTGGAAGGTTATGTTACACAGAATACAATAATATAAATCAAAAGTAAGGTTATGTAACTCTACAAATTATTAATATATTACAAATTAAAAAGTAAGGTTATGTTACACAGAATACAATAATATAAATCAAAAGTGAGGTTATGTTACACAGAATACAATAATATAAATAAAAAGTAAGGTTATGTTACTCTAAAATATTATAATACAAATAAAAAGTGAGGTTATGTTACACGTAAGATAGGGTCAGCAAACGCTCAAGTTTAATCTTTGCAAGACACAGCTAACGGAGCAACACGGGGACACGTCTGATCGCAATGAAAGCTGAGAGCAAAGTGAGAGGAAAATAGCGGTAATTGGGGGTGGTGGGGAGGTGGCTGATGCAATAGTGTTGTTTGTTGCGGGTGTCTGGACCAATCAGAGGGCAGGACGCTTAATTACAACCAATGGGGTGCGAGCTTATTCCGGCCAATCACAGAACAGTATTTTAACAGGTAACGGAAGGTTTACTGACAAATAATGTTTCGGATGTTGCGGTTATGTAACGTAAAAGGTGTACTTACTTGAATCTGTGATTTCACTAGACATAGATGAGTGACATGTATACAAGATACGCCACTCATGTTTCAACCACGCGTGCAGCCTCGGGTATATGCAGTAGTGGTACATGATCTCTATGATCGGGGTCGCTTGTACCAAGTGCCCCCGATCACAAACACCATGCACCCACAAAGGCATGAGGCGGGAGGAAAGCACCGGGAACTCAATACAGCAGGGCTCCATAGCTACGACTGACGCTGAGCAGTGCCAAGAGCATGAGCTAATCGCAACAACTTCCGCATGATAAAATACTGACCTTGAGATATAAGGCTGCCGCCGAGCAGTGCCAGCAGCGTGAGCTAATCGCAACAACTTCCGCATGATAAAATACTGGCCTTGAGATATAAGGCTGCCGCCGAGCAGTGCCAAGAGCGTGAGCTAATCGCGACCACTTCCGCATGATAAAATAAACTTGACCGAGAAATTGTATTACCGGGGGGATTATACATAAATGGCTTAAAACTTTGACAGGTTCCCGCCTAGCCCTAATTAATAGAAAGACTGAGGGTCATGAGAATATTACCGAAAATTTGGAGTATCTAGGTTAAAATGTTACTCTGCGTACTTACAGCTCGACATGATCACAGAAGAGGAGGCGTGGAGGTCTCTCATCCAGCTCCTGCAGTGATAGATGCTGGCAGGATCCTTGGAACCTCCCGTACTCGGGGCAGTACCGGGGGATTTAAAATATTATAGGCAAATAAATAAGTAAATAATTGTACTCACACACAAGAGCAGGTGGTCAACGGTTCAGCAGTTGTTGGTCTTTCACACCTACAGTACAGGGGCCATGAATGGTCTGGCGGGCTGGGAATACCCGAGCGGCTCCCAGAAGCTGACTTCATGGGCTTCGATGTCGTAACATCCACCTTGGGGCATGTATATCTGTAAGACAAAGAAACAGTATTAAGATAATCAGCAGTTATTAAATAAAAACAAATATCATTTACTACCTTACCGTACTTACCAAAAAGCAATCAAAACAGTATCGTTTTCTGAGCTCAAGTTTATACCCACTGTGATGTATTGAGTAGCAGTTGGTTCTGTGTTCAAATATTAACTGTTGTCTGATTAGGAACGGAAGGTTTAAATTTTGAATTTCATGTAGGAATAAATATTGCTGAAGGCAAAGTTGAGTAAGGCTCGAAGGCGACATGACGAACGACTGAGAGAGGAGCAGAGTGATTGTGTGTGTGTGTGTGTGTGTGTGTGTGTGTGTGTGTGTGTGTGTATTGGGGTTTTATAAGTTGTTTGTTGTTATTTGGGCTGAGGTTATGTCTTTATAAATTTATTTGTTTATTTTCAGAGTGGAACTGCAGTTTCCTTGAACATTATTACGGACCTTCACCACCTTTCCCAGGTATTGTTTTTAACTGGTTTTGAGTTGACATTATTATTTAAGTATTTATTTTAATATTGATTGATTCGTATTCATATATTAATATATTTTATTTGTTTCCTTTTTAGGCCAGCAGCTCTACAGCGAGTTTGACCGAGCTGCGACCTCTATCTCAGGTTAGTAGATTACAGTGTTTGCAAAACTTTTTAAGGCTGTTTTTTATAATAGGCGTGTATTCGGTTTTATTTTTCTTTGATTTTAGGAGGAGTACAGTGGCCGCTTAACTCAAATGTTAAGACATTCTGGGCGTTCGAGCCAGGGGGAATTTGTTATTGAAACCAGCAGGAGCACAGGAATAGCCAGAGTGTGGAGTATGTAAGTTAAGTTTATTTACATTTTTAAATAAATTAAAATGGCTACTTTAACAAATATGTTAGTATATATGTATATATCTATATACATATATATAGTATAAACTATAGTATATATAGTATAGTATAGTATATATAAACTATATATATATATGTATATATAGTTTATGTACCTTTTGTTTTCAGGTTAGGGAGCGCTCTCCAGTTGCTCGTCCTAACTCTCCAACCCCGGGGTCGCAGCCAATGGAGCTCCCATCATTCAGGGCGGCACGGCAAGAGGCTGCTACTCATGATCGGGTCAGGGTGCTTCCTGCCTGGATGACCGCTTGGCGGTAGCGTGGTTTTCGGCAGGAAAATCATGTAAGTATAAAGTAAGGTTTAATTAAGATTTGCATTTTTAGATTGAAAACTATTATTTTAATAATAATAATAATTATATAATTTTCAGGTGCCGAACGTAGCCAGCAGCTCTGCAAGTGTTGGTGTAAGCCGAGTGGGGATGTTATCGAGTCTCCCCTGAGAAGAGTTCCCTTGTCTCCGAGGGTGGCGGCACTGGTGGAAAGGCTTGAGCAACCCTATGCTGGCGCGGATGGGCCAGCTGCTGCGGGCCCTGCGAGCCTCGACCTGTATTGGTAGGTTTAATATATTCTCACTTAATATGATAATTTAGGTTTGATTATAAATTAACAAACTAACGGATCTGTCAATCGTTTCAGCGTAATGTTCGGGAAATGTAGGATAATAAGTAGACTTAGGATTTTTTTGAAAGGTAATTATTTTGTAAAGTAAATGTTTTCAAAGTCACTGTTTTTTTGAGATAATATTTGAAATTGTCCTAACTGTAATTGTTTTTAAGCTATAAAGTTTTTAAAGAAGTGCATGTTTTGAGTTAATTGTGGTTGATTGATTTAAAATAGTATTTAAAAGAGTAATTATTTTGTTTAAACTTAAAGTAAGAACATTTTATTTGAAGTTGATTTTGTACAATAATAAGTCAACAAGTAGAGTCGTTTTATGTTTGTTATCAGAATTGGTAAATTTTAAAAAGATGTAATTATTATTTAACAAGTGAAGATGAAAAGTCATTCAGTATTAATATTGTTTCTACTGTAAAATTGTTTTCTTTGAATTAGTAATGTTTTGTATTTAATTGGTTTTAAAGAAATAAATATAGTTTATTTGAAATGAATTTGATTTTTACTCACCCTGTGCATAGAAGCGGAGTGAGCACTGCACACATCACCGGACATGAATGTAGACTGGACATCAGAGTATTTATTATGCATGTTTCACTGCCTCATTGGCTATTCAGGACGAGCGGTGTGTCACGGACTCAAAGACGCTCGTTGTACGTGCAGCGGTTACCGCTCGCAGTAGGTGTAACCGCTCAGGACGTGCCGTGGTTAGGCAATCTTGGCACGCGAGCGCGAACGGCCCAAGGCAATGTGTATTGAGTTTCTCTGTATTAACTAAACTGAGTTGTTAACAGAGTATTATTTCACTTACCTTTCTGGTGATGGTATATTATACACTATTATGGTACATATATATATATATATATATATATATATATATATGATTATACACTGTGGCGTTATATATGGTACATATAATTATATATGGTACATATATATATATTTATGATTATACACTGTGGCGTTATATATGGTATATTTAATTATGTATGGTACATATAATTAGGTGATGGTATATTATACGCTATTATGGTACATATATGATTATACACTGTAGTATTATATATGGTACATATAATTATATATGATACATATAATTATGTATGGTACATTAGCTCTGCTAAGTTGGTAACACTTTGGAGGGAAGAAAAGTGAGGTTAGGTTTGGCGCCAATTTTTTTTTGGCGCGCAAATTTGGCGGGAAAATGTTCTTCTTACTCTTTCCGGATTAACGCGCTCTAACCACTATGCCATTTCCGGTTCTCATCTCCCGGGACTCCTACTTAAGCTCTATGGCTGAACATTGCGCATTTAGAAACCAAAGAGATGAGCTTATTCGTGATCGAATTGTTGTTGGTATCACAGATAAACATTTATCCGCTTAGTTACAAGAAGATTATAATTTAACCTTAGAAAAAGCCATTAAAAAATGCAAACAAAAGGAGGCTATCAGCAAACAATCGGCAGAACTAGAAATGATTCATTTACAGAAACATGCTGTAGTGGATGAAATCAAATCAAAACAGAAAAATGTTAATTTTCCATGTGATAAAGTATCAGATTTCAAGATTCAGAGTAAAGATTATTTCTGGAACTGTGAAGGGCCAAGACATCCACGTAGCTCTTGTCCTGTTAAAGATGTAACCTGTAATTATTGCAATAGTACTGGTCATTTCGTTCGGCACTGTAGAAGCAGATCATTAACACTGAAGTCCGCGGGAAATGCCGAGAAGGTAAATTAAATACTACTACAGTCAGAAGAGTCAAGTTCTTGTGAAGCTACAGTTGCATATTTAAGACCGGTAAAAGTTAAATGCAACAGCTGCTCGCCTTAGTATGTAGAAATTTCCATTATCAGTCATGTAGTGAAAGCTAAAATAGATTCGGGGGCAGAAGTGGCAGCTATTCCGTCTAATATTATGCAAACAAACATGACAAAATCAGATCCTATACTAAAGAATGCAGACCAGAAGGAATTAAATGTGGTAGGTATGTTTATTGCAGACATAACATACTGTGGAAGAAAAATAAAAGATAAGGCTTGTGTTGTTTCAGGTTTAAATGAACAACTATTAGGAATTCCTGCTATTAAAGCTTTGAACCTGATCTCAAAACAACGCCAAATCAGACTGTAGGGCTTAATTCTATTACAATGGTTTCGGTGGTATAAACTTGAATTGGTTGAAAATGCACAACCATGTTCAGTGCGTGCTCCAAGAAACATATCCATTCCCCTACGTCCTAAAGTAGAAGAATTAAGTAGAATGTTAGAGTTAGGAGTAATAGAAAGAGTGGAGTCTCCCACAGATTGGTGTGCACCAATAGTACCAGTAATAAAGCCCAATGCCAGCATACGTTTGTGTGTTGACTATACAGACCTAAATAGAAATTTTAAGCACCCCAAAGCTATTTTACCAGATGTAGAAGAAACCCTTGGCCAGATCGTGAGCTCTAAGATATTTAGTAAATGGATGCCCAGTTTGGATTTTGGCAGATAAAAATATCACCAGATACAGCCAAATTAACAACCTTTATAACTCATTTTGGGAGATTTTACTTTGAAAAGTCACCCTTTGGTATCACAAATGCACCTGAATTTTATACAGCTCAAATTTCCAAACTTTTAACCGGCATTGACGGAGTTCTGTGTCACATGGATGTCATCCTTATCCATGGCAAAACTCAATAAGAACATGATTATCGGTTGACTCAGGTGTTACATCGTTTGAAAGAAGCTAACGTGGTACTAAACAAAGAGAAATGTTCTATTTCACAGCCATGTGTAAAATTTCTAGATAACCTGATTGACTCTGATAGCATAAAAATTTATCCTGATCGGATTCGAGCACTTGAGGAACTCTCACCACCCCAAGATATCACAGGAGTTTGCCGTTTAAATGGTATGCTACATCAAATGAACAAGTTTATAACAAATTTAGTTGATAAAACTGAATCCTTCCGTGAGCTCACTAGTAAAGATCGGCAATTTTGTTGGACTCAACATCAGCAGGCTTTTTCGGATATTGTCAAAGTAGTAAAAGAATCAGTATATTTAACTAAGTATAACTTTAATGCAGACAATATAGTAATAGCCAATTCTTCAGCTTATAGTTTGGGCGCAATGTTACTGCAAATTGAAGAAGGAGTTCCTTAAATAGTAATGTTTGCTTCAAGAACTTTGCAAGACTGTGAAAGACGATATGCCCAAATAGAAAAAGAGGCCCTTGGTTGTGCCTGGGCAGCTGAAAAGTTTTCAAGGTTTCTAATCAGTAAGAAATTTAAAGTTCTAACAGACCACAAACCACTAATTCCTCTTCTTGGAAGTAAAGATTTGGATATCATACATACTAGAATCCAAAGATTTAAGATGTGACTCATGAAGTTTGACTATGCTATCGAGTACATTCCTGGTAAATAAATGTTCACCGCAGCTACTTTACGTCGCACTCCTATTCCTGACTCTACTGATGAATTTACAAACGAAATAGAAGCTCATATAAAAGTAGTTTCCTTAAACTTCCCTGCTACACAATCTAGATTGGAGCAAATAAGGAAAGTTCAACTTAAGTGCCAAGAGTGTAAATTCTTAGTCCAGTATACTGAAAATGGATGGCCTAGATACAAAAACGATGTTCCCGAGTGCCTGCGAAAATGGTATACTTTCAAAAACGACTATCAATAACTGAGGACCTAGTATGTTTCAAGGAAACATACTATATGAACATATGTGAAGAAAAAAATATACCTTCAGAACTTAGACATGATATCATAAGTAAGGTACACGATAGTCATTTTGGAATCACTCGCACGATTCTTCGAGCAAAACAATCAGTTTTCTGGCCAGAAATTACAACTGATATCAGCAACTTAATTGAAAATTGTAATACTTGTGCGAAAAATCAAAACCAAATGTCAGAGGAATTGATCCAATCAGAACACACCTGACTATCTATGGCAGAAGATTGCAGTTGATTATTTTGATTTTCTAAAAGGCAAATACTTAACTGTTGTAGACTATTATTCACGATACTTAGAAATGATAAATGTCTCTACGATGACTGTGGGAGAATTTATAAAAAAGATTAAGGCTTGTTTTGCTCGATATGGAAACCCTGAAATCGTTGTGTCAGATTCAAGATCCCAGTTTACAAGTGAAGAGTGGCGTTCCTTTGCAGCTGACTTTGGATTTAAAATAGTTACCTGCAATCCTTTGTACCATCAGACTAACGGAGAAGCTGAGAGAGCAGTCCAAACCCTTAAAAACATTCTAGTTAAAAAGAAAGACACAACACTTACCCGCTAGAATACAGAACAACACCTGGACCTTCAGGATATAGTCCCTCGGAACTGCTGATGGGAAGAAGATTAAGGACAAGAGTACCTTCATTAAAAAAATAATTGAAACCAAGGAGCATTGATCACAAGCAATTAAGGGAATGGGTATAGCAATATCGTAGCCAACAAGCTGAGTACTTCAACAAACGACAGAGCAAAGCAAGAAAGACCCCTAATAGTAGGTTCCAATGTGTATATTCCCGATCGGAGAGCAGAGGAAAGGACTGTTGAAATGTGGCTCCAAGATCGTATACGGTAACTACAAATGACGGTTTAATAAGTCGAAATGGAGCCATGTTGAGACAACTACTAACAGGAAATGAAAGAAAAAACATCTCCTCTTTTGGGCGTATCATAAAACCTACACAAAGATTAAAGTTTTAATATGAAGTCTAAAATAAAAAAGAAGGAAAAAGAGGAAGGAAAGATATCATATGATGTTTTATTTAATCTTAAATCATGAGTTTTATGTTTATTATGTTTTGAGTTTATGTAAACAACTAGTAATGTTACAACTACGTAAACCTGTGTGAGTCAAAACTTATAATAAAATGGTATAAAACTATGTAATTTATAATTACTAGACAACATATTTATTATACAATTGACGCCATTGCAGGAAGTATTCAGACAAATATTAGTTTGTTCTGGTAGATGTTAATTCGCCATACGAGACAAGTAAGTAATAAGGAATACAAAAATTTGTGTTCTAGCAAACATTCACGTCCGTGTTATGTCAGATGTTTTGATAGTCACTTTTTTGTGATTTAGAAAAGCTCTACTCATCAGCAGAATTAAATATATAGTTTTATAATCAGCCCGTACCAGAATATGAAGTTACCATTTTTATTAATTATACCGATAAGAACTAAACTAAAACCTAATTGTTTGGTGGTCTCAGAATGATAGATTAGTAACCGAGTTTTTGTTATTAAAATGCATAATTAAATATCGTCTGAATTATGCTTTGTTTTCTAGTAGGGCAATATCGGTCTGACTCAAACTGATTATACAATCAGGGTAAGTCATGTACTTTATATTGTACATAGCCTCTCTACGTTATTCGAAAGCACTTTCTCAGTCCACCCCATTACCTCGGACGGTGGTCTCAGATAATGACCTGAGCACAGACTAATGGTAGAGCTAATGGCAACTGGTGAAATATACGAGGTATAAGACTTATGGTTCACATTTATCCTCATACAACATTACTCATTATTCTTTGTTACTTTAAAACGATGTTTTAATAATTATAACGCTGATGCAAATACTATTGACGTAAATGTTTGATGAGGGACAGTCAAAGTGAAGGATTTCAGGGCTATGGAGTATACTCAGAGATGTCAGATGTGTTTTAAAAGTAGGATTTTTACATATTTTAAGGCAAATAAAAATCCGTGCTTGAGATAATCTGCGAATAAACAATCCGAGGTATTTATTTTTCTCTAGTGTTATTTAACATATTACAAAATAAGGATCGCTACTGAAGATCAACATATTACAAATACTTGAATAGTGTTAATTATGTACTGAAATAAAGAAAAATGTTTAAGTAGGTTTGCAAATAATGTTCAATTTTTGCCTTGGTTAACACTATTGCAGCTCTTCCTTTTTGTCTGGAATATAAACATTTATTTTTAATCCAGTTACGATTTCATTTTATCGGTAGCTGCATACAATCATCACACTTCCTACCTTCACTGAGCCACCTCTTTCTATGAAGGTGTGTGTGACGGCTGAAGGTGAAAGGATTAATCCTTTGATAATTAATTATTTAGCAAGCGAAGTAAGAGAAGTATGTAGTAGCACAGACAATTGTACGTTATCTGACCGTTTATCAATGTATGAGTAATGAAATAACGTAAAAACGGCTGCATGAATTGTTTCCAATAAATATAATTATCACAATGTAGTTTAAACTCGCACAGTGCTTAGTTATAGAAACGCATTAGCTTAATATAGTTTTACTAATACATATCTTAAAATTTGGAATAATTGGTCACAATACATAGGTTTGAAGTAGAATTTAAAAAAATATCAGAAACCTGATAGTACACTCTTGTTTTCAGCAATCTATTCAAATAATATTTTAAAATTTAATTTCTTTATTTGATAACTATGTTCTCTCAATTCAGGGCTACTAAGGTTATTAATATTAAAAGAATTATAACTGGGTAATATTTTTATTTAGGGACTTTATAAAAAGATTTAAGTGTAACTCAGTTATTATTCATTTGATATTAATAATTCCTTTAATTATATATGTATTAATTACAATTGAAATCGTTAACGTAAACTAAAGCAGTAAAGTAGTGCATGACTTTTAAAGGAGTTAATTTAGTGTTTCTGATTCAGTGATCTTCATGGACGATCAATCATAGTTTCTAGTCTTTTGAAATATATTTCACATCAAAGAGCAATTATTTTGAAGCAACCGGATTTACTTTCCTGTTTCGTAGTAGTGTAGTGCGTTCCACATTTTCGTATCGACACGAATATATTTTAAAGTAGAACGACAGAGAGGTAGCTTAGGTTTGACTACTATGATGACAACTTTTCCCATCCACCCCATCTTTAGTACTTCGCTCTATTATTTTTATTGAATCAACTTAGTTGGTGGAAAATTCAAAATTAACGAACACAAAGACAAAAGATTGTGGCATATAAAAAAATAATCAAAAATACTAAGTGAGTGATACAAGGTTATATGTCAAGGTAAACGTAAAACGGGTAAGCCATGCTGTACGCTGACGTGACGGCAACACGAAAAATTAAACTTAAACGGAGACTATTAAATATCATAAGATAGAGAATAAACTTTCAGCTGATCTTATGTATCTGATTTTGATTATTCTGTTAAAAACGGAATCAGATTGGTTGAAATTAAGAAACTATGCGAATTAACTATTAAAGACAAATAAAAACTATAGGCAGGTAAACCCTAGCTAAAATGATTAACCCTACATTCCCTCTGCAGTTGACGGTATTTTTAAAACAAAAACATTTAAGCAATGGTAGAGCGAGGAACAAATCATCACAAACAATGACACTCTAAGAACTCCCTTGTATGGGCCGCAGTCAGATAGAAGAAGAAATTGGTGACATCCGAATAAATCATAAGAAACAGAAAACAATATAAATTTTATAGTCAAACCAAAGAATGGAAGAAAAAGTTGCCTCTAGGAAAACGAGAGCATCAACGGAGGGATCTCTCAACCCCTTTTAATAACCTCTTAAGACAAATAGGGTATACTTTGATCCGTTTAACCTGGAGTCTTACGGGGAAAATTTAAAGATAGTGAGCTCCATGGTTGTTTTCCTTTGCTATAAGGGGCTGGGAGTAGTACCGTCATCCGCAACTCGGGGTTCTACACGTCTGACAGTACTTGTCCGTTGGGGAGGGGAGATGATTGTGGTCGGAAGGGAGCGGAGCGGATAAAACATCATTTCAGATTGACATGTCGTGTTCACATATTTTTATTCGACGATGTAAAACATGAGGCTTAACACGTTGGCTGCTGCGGATCCCGATCGGTTTTTTTCTGAACATAGAAACTCATGCAAATTTCATTTTTGAACATGTTTGGAGTGTTAACGTAGTTGTACTACTTGCTGTCTCATTCAAGTAGATTTTTAGTCTAGACATAGTTTGTATTCTCCTTCCCGGTAAATGTGATTGTCTGTGTTATATAGTCTGGTGATTTGTTTAGTACTTAACAAAAACAAAAGCTACTTGTTTATGGTTAGTTTAGATATTAGTTACTTATCAGTAGTATCCATTATATAAAGAGATTTACATATAAATTAGCTGTATCATATGCCTGTACAAAACATTTTATACATACATCTTTGGAAGAATTACTGGAAATAAACTCAAAGCGAAAATATAATAAGGTTTTTTAAATTGAAACGAAATCTCGGAAATTTTTTAAATAGAGAAAAGACGTTATGTTTAACTTAATGTATGAATGGGTATTTAAATCAAGCACTCAAGTCACGTCAAAGCCTGCTCGAGCAAGTGTGGGCTACGCATATGCAATAAGCTGCTTATAATGATAATGTTGAGTCATGAACCAGTTGCCGGCGGGGTACCTAGTAAAAGGCACATAAACATCGAAGCGTCAGCAGCTTCATTTTACGAGTAATTTGTTTCCTTTGCAAACCCATATTTGCAAACCCTTTTACTAATTGTTAGTAATTAGTTGGAGTGTTAGTCAATAATTACTGATAAACACAATAAAAACTCTTAACTACAAAAATCAAAACATATAGGTGAATTTTAATTTTGTCAGTTTAAAGATAAATTCAAATGTTCTAAATATTCCACATTCAAATCAGTAAATCACGTACAAATTAATGTTGGGCATTCAAAATCACCTGCTCTTTTGCTCCAAACGTTTGTTGTGCGGTTAAACTGAATATTCAAATAAATATAAGAAACTTTACTGTCATAAACTGAACTAAACAATGTAAAAATACCAATATTAAAGTCAGTTTCAAAACCAGGAACTAGACATTTCATCCTATTAAAAGATTTTCAGAAGAACATAACCAAGATGCCGAAATATATTACCGCGGTGCTATGTATACAATTAGTTCAAAAAAGTCTTGAAAATTTCAAATGTAATCCTAGATCGACTTCTACATGAATTAATTTTTGTGCTTTAACATTGGAAATGCACATATTTATACGTTAAGTATAAAGTATGCACATAAGTACATATTTTACCCCCTAGTTGATCGTTTTCAGCCCTTATAAGATATGGGTGAAAAGCCCTTATGGATAAAGATGATGGAGCCAATACTTCGTTAAATGGGTCTGATGTATTTAGAATTGTATTAATATACCAGTAGTGTTTGTAAACTTCCTAAACCTCTTCTCGTGTCAGCATGAACACGACATGTTATACTAACTTATACTAATTTATACTTTAGCTATACGATATTTTAAGTGATTACATTTTTGTATGAAAAACAGATTTCGATCGATGTTTGTGTAAACACATTTTTCAAGGAAAAAATCAAAACAAATATACCGAAAAACTGTTGTATGCACAAACACGCCTGTAAATTTGCTGGTTATCTTGTTGTTATGTAGTAGTCTCTGGAGTGAAAGTTAATCAGAAAGAAAATACTGTATAATTTTTAAAGAATGATTCCGATAATACCTTTTCACTCGCCACTCATCGAACTCGTAAATTTCATAATCATAAGATCCTTGTCTCAAAGCTAAAAGGCAATCCGGGTTGCCTTAAAACAAATTATATCTGCCAAAATCTCAATTTGATGAAAAAAGGATATATTTTTAATCTAATACGAAAGGGATAACTTCTTAGAAACTAACAGTTTAAGATTTAATAATGTCTGCGAATCTTTGAAACAAATACCACGTATAATGATATACTTAAACCTTGTCTTGAAACATTCACCTTACAAATTGTTCCTGGAGTTAGTATGAGACCAATAATCTGATGAATGAGAAATGTTTAATAGTTTATTTTAACCTTAAGAGTATAACATTAATTTAACCTTCAGCCTTGGGTTAGCATTTCCTATAAAAAAACTATTTCCATCGAGACAAAAACTCAGTAAGTCTAAAAGCTTGAAGACAAACTGTAAGCTGAATGTGCTGATGGCAAAATACAGCTTTCGTCCTGCTGCAAAATTGTCTTCCTTAGGAATTACAGATTCTCATTGTTGTCACCAGTATTTCCTGTTGAATGTATAGCAATTCTAATATTCTTTTCACTTAAAAATATAAACGAGGAACTAATATATATTTATTTTACATGACTTAAATTATACAAATAATATTTATATTTTAGTTAAATATGTATTTAGGAATTTTTATATATTCCAAGTATTACAACAGACTGGCCAGTTATAATTACCGATATATGTTTAAACTATAAAAATATTTCGATAATAAACTGTTCTTTTGTAACGTTCTCAGTGATTGAGCATCATGGTTTGAACTCAATGCTCAGTTTATAACACTCCTACTGAACTGCAGAAACAACCGCTGGTTATTCAAGTTATTTAGACCACGATGAACTCAAGTTCAGGCTTTGGCTTAAAGGTTGGAATGATATTGTGGCTAAACAGTCTGATGAACTGAAGTTGCAAAGATTTATGGAGACGTTAACCCACAACTTTGACATTACCTGCCCTTTTAAAAAATATAAATTAAAATCTCAGGTGGGTCATTAATGATATCATCAAACACAAATAAGACCTCAACAAACTTTATTAAAATTGGTTAAAATCAATGACTCTTAAAAAAGATTGTGAAAGCAAAAGTCTATAAACAACCAAAACATACAAATCAAATATAAAAGAAGCAAATTTAACCTTCATTCAACACAGAATGTCATTAGAAAAACCTCAGCGGAATCTGGTATATTATCAACGTATACAATCGGAAATCAGTTAAACCAACAAATTACTGTAAAGATTTTTAGCATATAAAATATTGATATGGTAACAACTTGTCCAGTATCCCACAACAAAACAAACTTTTCGAAAGTTTAAAATTAACTATCCAAAGCAGGATTTACAATATATGGCCTAAGACAAGTTTAAATAAAAGTTATGAATATATCCTCCTATTATTTATTATATTCCTTATATTTGTTATTTCTAAACCAAATCGGAAAAGAGTTATTTTTCATGTTTTCAATAAATATGAAATGCCCATAACAACTTAGGACTCTCGTATTTCAACTTATCGGGGTAGTGTGTCGTTGTTTTTTTTCAAATAAGTTTAGCCCAAAAAATAAAAATTGTGCTCGACTCTTCATCTTTTAAAACAACTGTAAAAATTTAGGGTTTTGGTCATAACTGTTTGAACGACACAACGTTTTATTATGGTTTCAGTCGTAACCCTTATTAATGAGTAATTTTTTAATGATCTATTAAAAATAAAAAAATGGCATCTTTATAAAATATTGTAGTTCAATGATATTTTAACAGTGGCAGCTAATGAACCACTGAATATTCACTGTTACAACGGACAGAATGCTAATAATACATTTAGGAAAGTATCAACAAAGTTCAGCTCTTGTACAATTTCTTGTACATTTTAACCGCGCTCTCCCAGCTTGAAAGTCTTATTTTTCCAGTGGTATTTTTTCCATATAAAAACTACTTATTTATTTCAATGTAGCTTTTTAAATACCTACTATCCATTTTGTATGTAAAATATTTTCAGGGATAAATTATCAACATTATAGTTACTTTTCAATACATTAAATGTTTTAATATAATTGCATCGTTTAACATAAAAGAGTAATAGAATAATAATACCACAAATATTGCAAAAGTACTATTGAGTCTATTCTAATAGTCATCGGGTGTATTTTTATTTGTTTCAAGTATTTTGTATAATGCTTTTTCCAGTACATATACACATAACAATTTGTCACTGCATAGTTATGTTCACAATCTTATATTGGTAATACGGGTTTGTATAAAGTTATAACGTAATAAAAACACAACAAATAAACCTTTAAATAAATGTATTCTCTAAAAATAACTATTTCGTCTATATCCTAATACCCATGATCTATATTTAACAAAACGTGGGTAGCTATTTAATACCATTGATATAAAATAGTGCACTGTCAATAGATCGTGAGCAGTTGCAGACAAGGGAAAGCTTTTACAGACTTCTTAGGTTGCACTATCCAATGGAAATACAAGTTCTATCGTAATAGCTAAAACAGAACGTATATTTTTGTACGTACTATGAAGGTACACAATTTTGATCATAATTTAAGTTTTTTTGTTGGTACATTAAGTATATAGGTAGAAATGAGCAATGTTCAAAATGCAAAGTGGAAATAGTTTATTGTGATAGTTTTCTAACATGACAGCTAAATATTCAGTTAAGGATTGTTGAACTTTGGCTAACACTACGAATGTATTTGGTAGAAAATAAACAATGTTATTGAAATCTGAAACTATATTATTTTAAATTAATTTTATGTACATTTTAAAACCCTATCCTGTTTAAATAATGAAGTATCGGTAAGTAAAATTAGTTTTCGCTGTTTTCCAATTTGGTAGAGCATAAATAAAGAGTGTTTGATGTTTTATAAATATTGTACCCCTAATAACAAAATTGAAACGTTTTGTTTTAAAACTACATTGGGCGCTAGTGTGTAAATTATTCCTATATCTAGATTATTTCTAGGCCTATATTAATATTATATATTATTATTACTATTATTACATTTATATTATTTATTATTATTAATATTGTAAAATTGATTTAAATTTTGCATGTACAAGATAAAGTTGAAGTTTTCCTGTCAAATATCTTAAAGCAATAGAGGTCAAGCATGGCACTGCAGTGTACACAAAAATGGGTATACGAGAAATAAACAAAATGAATTTTAATAATGTATTATTATTAATACATGATACATAATTATAATCAATAACACATAATAAATTACTATACATAATTATTAGTAAAGTATCTTCAGAGATCAGTAAGCATTTTTCAAGTCCCTTTCAGTAAAAAATATTCATCCATCATTTCTGGATCTAAAATCAGATAATACACTAGTAGAAGGTAACCAATGGATTTTGAAATAAAGCAAGATAAAATTTAAAATTTAGTTCCAATACCTGAATAGGCTAACGCCCCCCCCCAAAAAAAAACACTTCTATGTCACAGGTGCCCACTGCAGTTTTAAAACCACAAACTTTATTTTGCTAATACTGAAAAACAATATCTTCTAAAATAAATAAATTTGCAATTAAAATAAAGAATAACACTTAATGCAAACACAAATATTATCTATTTACTGCAAATTCGATGGAAAACATTAATAAACCTTGTCTAAACTTAAAACACGGTTTAGGTTAGTTGAGGTCCTCGACAAAACTTCCTCCAAACTGACTTCGGGCTCTGACTGTCAGGTGCTGCATTATGTGGACGTTTTTTCAACTAAAACATTGTAGTTTTTAAGGTACAATGGGCTTCTGAGAGTATAACACAACATTTTAGTTGGAAACGATTGTTTAAGTTGGTTAAACTGGGCGTGAAAGGGTTTTTATATTGTTGTTGCAAATATATACCACTTACTTATAATACCTCTTATATACCTCTTACTTGATAATACTTAATAACTTGATATCTTAATATCTCTGTAAGACGCATACACAACTAGGGCGTAATTTCAAGCAAATATGAAAAATAAGTGAGAAGCCTTGTTACTGACTAAGACCAACTGTTTCTTTAGCCAGGATCATTAATTAGTAGCCGAATAACGTATTAATTATATATAACATTTAGTTTGAAATATATCCATAGACATTAAAATGTGAGAGTTACAGGCAAACTATAATTTATTTCTCTGCTGAATCTAAATTCATAAAACAAGTGAGGTTAGTATGTTAGTTAGTTATTAAGTTACACCAAAAAACTGTTATAAGGATACATTTAACATACTTGAATGCAACTCATACTCTTTTTTTATTCCGAAGTTAGCTCTATATGAAAATAGGTGGGTGAGCGTAGCGAACGAGCTTATCCTGGAGGCGATAAAGCGAAGCAAACGAGCTCATCTTGAAAATGAACGAGCATTTATGACATAAAACAAATTCAATGAAATTAGGACAGGAGAACGTCTGTCGGGTCCGCAGTTAATCATAAGCTATCATCAATGTTATTGCGCTGAGAGATGATTGTTTTTAGACACAACTTATAACGTTTTTCCAATAAGCTTTAAAACCTAAATCAAAGTTTTATTGTAACCACCATGATACTATAGCGCTGACTAGCAGGCTATAATATTTCTTGAGGTTTAGAAGTGGTCTTAAAAATAAAATAACTAAATAAAATCTTCTTGTTTTTATTTAAATAAACAAATTAAAAGTCTTTCTTCTCAAATCAAATGATTCAAAATTCAAAATAAAATTAAACTTGGTTTTGCTTATCACTTCAATGTTTCAAAATAAAAGTTAACTGTTCGATTTTTGATATTAATGAACTTTAATTATAATTCTTCTTTCTGTACTTTAACAGTCTGGTTTTTAGTTTATCTTCAACCCAAGTATCAAAAAGAAGAAAAAAACGCTTCGAACCCTGAAAAATAAATAATTGTTTTACAGACTGTTCCCCTTTTTTAAAAATAACAAATGAGAAATGGAGCAACGATTTAAATTAAAACTCTAAATTTTAAAACAACTGTTGTACCTTCAAACTGAAGAAATTTACGTTTCGCTGGGTAGACTCACCACAAACTCACGACACCAAAGGTATACGTAAAATGCCGTAGCCCCCCAGTGACCGTGAATACATAAGCTTAGCTTAGAAAGTTCTTGAACCCGGGTACGCCGGCCGTCACGTGACCCGGCTTCAGTTCCTTCAGGCCAAGCAACAATTTAAATAATTGTCTCCAACTCTTTCCGACAACTCCGAACAAGAAAATTGCGACCTTGCCCAGACTTGCAAAACCTAGTAGCACCAGCAATTCTTATTTGCAATTTGTCAGCAATTATTCAAAAAACTTATTTTATATTACATACATTATTTCTTCTATACATCTCATAAATAGTATATTAAATATATAGTGTTTCAATGGCAATTGGGACGCTAAAATACATAATGGAAAATATTGCCAATTCAGTTTTTAAATAGTAAACCAATAGTTTAGTCAAAACCAAATGTTAAGCAAACAACCTTATTCTAAGAAGAGCTAAAAGCTTCTATATTAATTTACATTGGGTTTATAAGAAGAGCTTTTATGCGCACTTGTAATTAGTAATAAAATGATTCTCTCTTCTTGACGATATGCGCAGGCTATTGGGGTCATATCAAAGATTTGTTCCTATTTACATAAGAAACTAATTGCATTACGGTTTTTTATATTTTTGTAAATTTTTCAATCAATTTGAATGTATTGTGATTTTTTAAATTGGCCCACATAAGACATGAAATATGTATATATGAACGTGAGCAAAAATTTCAAGCACTAAGTCGCTATATATCTGGAAGCTGCTATATTTTAACTTTATCACTGTTATTGAATACGGTTAGAAAATAAATTAAACTAAAATTAATTACAAAAATAATTTCAACCTCATAAGTCCTATGTAATATCAAGTTTCTCTAAAAAATAAATGTTGGTATCTCTAAATAAAATCCACAGCAAAAGGATTTTCAGTTCTTTTTATATGTTCTACTATCATCCGTACTCCACATTAAACTAATGAAATCGTATTAGAAAAAAAAAACTAATTGTGTTTTAAAATGTTGACATAAAAAAAGTATTATCAGATATATATAAGATATTCAAAACAACAATGTTTGTAAAAAGGAAATTCACGCTACTATATTTAAGTGTTTTTAATAAGTTTGTTAGCCTAAAACTACTAATGAAGTGTTAACTAATATTGTAATTAAAGACAATTCATGTAACATTCCACCCGTTTCCAATAACGCTACACCATCGGCAGTGGTCATTATTAAGCCTCTTAATAGTGGGTATGTTTACGGTAAAGTAGAATGTGAAATACCAATAGATTGTCATTAGTTTGTTTATTAAAGTCGAAGTAATTCATTATTTTTTATACACTCACATTTGTATACATAGGGAAATGGTTTTTACATCAATCATGTTTTTTGTGTCCATCAATAGCTACTATTATTGATCTTTTCCCCAAAGTGTGGCTTCAGAGTTTCTGAAATAAATTAACATACATTAAAAATCAATAACAAATCTCTATAAAGACTGTTTTAATTATTTCCACTTCTGTCGACGTCACTAGGAGGAACTAAGACTATCATGAAATATCCGTTAAATAATTATAATAAATAATAATAATTCGTGTCCTGGTTATTTTTTACCAAGCCTTTTTCTTTTTTCATATAAATAATATTTCTACGCAATTTACTTTTATCTAATTTTTATTTCAAAATGTATTATGAATAAAATTGAAGGTGGAAAAGTAACGTTGAAAGAAACATTTAGATAAGCAGAAGTACTACAGGTATCTGCATAATGTTTCGCTTAACTCAGCACTGTTTCTTTTGAGGCTGGATCTGAATTCCTTGAAAGATCTGCAATATTCATCCATAAAAAGATATTAAACTCGTACTTAAAATTCAGATACAAAAATAAAAAATATATAAAATCAAGCCATATTTCTGTTTAATGTGATTGATTCAAGATGCAGTGCAAGTATTGCTTTATATTCCTTTATTAAAAACAATAAAACATGAACTGAACTATGATACTGAACTATGATAGGTCTTTGATTATGGGTATTTAAATTTTACTATATTCGTTTAAAATATGTTACAACATTTCTTAGACTCATACACTCAAATTTTGATACTCATACACTTTTTTCTCTAATCTTGGTACATTTTGTACTAAATGTGGAAATAATTCTCTAGTTAAAAATCCTTTATACTATAAGGCCACTGGTCTGACTGACTGACTGACTCAATGACTGCTGATTTCAGACCGAATATTTCTCAAAGATTGCAAGTTCTTCAAGTGATTGGCTATGACAACCACTCTAATTAAATCGATAGTTCTATATCGTAGATTTAGGAAAAAAATCTAACAATTTTAGTCAAGCAAATCATAGAATTAAGTGAGAATGCCATGTTAGCAGCAAAATAACAACGAAAAATAAACAAAAATATTCAGAACCATTTCCTTTCAACAGCAGTGTTTACCATAACATATGTTTTTGATTTACATTGAAGAAATGTTTAAAGTTGCAATTCTCAACTGTTACAGTACTCGCAACAGCAAATAGTATACAAGACCGAAGACCAGTACACAGTTTAACAATAAAATATAAATATATAATTGTAAATGAACTTACTGATATAAAAAAAAAAACATGTTGGTAATCAGTATCATCTGAGTTACTGCTAAGAAACATCATTATCATTAAAATCGTACTAAAGCGATGTTTTTAGATCAATACAAAATCATAAAAGATTTCTATGTAGTGGGGTTGAAAAGTATGTACCATTCCCTGCACTTTCTTGATTTCATTTGATTTGAAATCAGACTGCAGCAACCTTTTAACATTTTTTTTTAGAATACTTTAACAAAGGCCAGGTTTACGTTTTTGACTTTCATTAGCCTGGGGTAGATTAAGTGACTCAGAATGGATAAAAACACGAAACATCATTTTAAAGGTTTGAACAAAATCAAATTATCATTATCTTCATGCAACAATAATGTAAGAGACGCGGTATGAAAACTTTAACATTAAAATAATTTTGAAACGTTGATGCTGTGAATGAGGTGGATCCAACTCTTAAAACTTACGAAAATATATAGGCTTACATTTACCATCTTGAATGTAAATAAAGATTAAAGACGATTCCAATTACAATTATAAATCCTGCCGATCTAGCATTATTATACAGGACACAGATTTCATGTAATACAATGTCTTCTGGACCGCCATTCTGTTTTTAATAGTCTGATAACCGGTTTCTTTTATAATTTTTCTTGCATTATCAAGACCATTAAAATTATATATCACAGACCGTTCGTTCTTGTTGTATGTTTCAAGTTACAGAGAGTATTTTAATCTTGTTATATTAAAACACCTTATTGCCCAGTCAACGTACTTCCTGAGGAATGGGAATTGTGTAAAATATGTACTGTAAACCATACATATTGCTGAAGTGATGTGAAAAAGTATATGCCGATAGTGAATAAAATAAATAAATTAATTCAATATTTTGTTGATATTTTTGGTAAATGATTCACCTAACTTTAAGCGTCTTTTTTATAACTTAAATCATGTATGTTTTGTATTTTTACATCCCTTTTAATACAAGCGTTTTTCTTGATATCCAAAGAAATTCGAAATTTGTATTATTAATGCAACTTACACAAATAAGTTAAAGCAATGAGATTTCAAGCGAAGATTTTAGGAATGAACATTGCGTTTTTGTTGTTGTAGCATGATTTACATTAAACTGTATCTAATCCCCCACAGCCTAAACAAAACAATTCTCGGAACTAATCCACCCGCAGTGCTTACAATACAACAATGGCTAGGTTTATTCTTAGTTCTGCTACCACCGGCTGTTTACACAAGCCGGATTTTTGTATTATGTCACCTTTTTCATTACCAAGTAATGCGCAGTGATGTTATCGTTATAATTACGCCTAAGCCTTTTTAATAATATTCGTAGCTACCTGAAATTACGACGTAATGTCGTACGTATACATTAATTTTACGGTTTTATATAGCCTAACAAATTTTAATACTAGTAATATTTGTAAAGGACCCAATGTATAATTATAAACCGTCAATGCATTCTGTAACATTGTAAAGAGGTTTTATAAAACATTCTGATGTAGGCTATATACATAATTTATAATATATTATGTAAAGAAAGATGGATATTATGCGGTATGGCCATTGGACATTTGGAATACCCAATATCGTACGGTTAAATTTTAAGTCCCACTGAAATAATCACAGAAATATTAACTCTTAGTTCAAGAAGTCTAGGAATACCTGTTACAAATATATTTAAGAACCTGTAAATACAAGTGTTAATTAAATTTTAATATTTAAGATTTTATGAATATGAGAAATATCTAAACAAAAATTAAAAGTTCATATATATATAAACTTTCTCACAACTTACTTACAGATAGAGGTCAGCAAGGCTTACTCTTGATGTTTTCTCAAAGTTTTGCAGTAATAACTCTTATTCCTAAATGCAAATCTTAACTCTAAATATGTGTTATATAATATACTTAATTTAAACATGAATAAAAAAAAACATTAACAATCTAAATCGTTTGAAGTTTCAAATTAATAATCAAATTGCTTCCACTACTTCTTGGCTGTCGTAAAAATTGCAGTCCTTTCCCAGATTATCTCATGACACCGCAACATTTACAATTGAATTGCTGGAGCGTCTCCAAGTGTCGGCCACTGCAGCGCCTCGGACCTATCCGGCCAAAGCACAAAGAAAATATGGCATATTTGTCTTTTATGAAAGGTTTTTAAAAAGTTACAACTAATGTGTACATGTTTTTTGAGATAGAAGTTGAAGATATAGTTGATGATTGCTTATATATTGGCCAATACAGTTTAATACACTTTATCAGAGGGTTTAACCCCAGTGAAGCCGTAATAAATGATACCTGGAAAGTGTATACGTTAACGAGTATAAATTTATATTGTTTAATGACCGCTTTGGCAAATCATTGAGAATATTGGATTAATAATGCATTATGAGAGAAAACAAATAAATACTGATATTTCAATTGTTACGAATTACTCAAAGCTTTTTAGATTGGATTTCAGGAAAGAATGTGAAAACTATTAGAACATAGTATTTTGTGTTTTAATAATACTATGGGTAAATTTGTAATTATATTTGATTAGTTGTATGTAGAAAACTTGTACATTTTGACAAAGTAAAAATAGATTAAGGGTTCGTATAAGGTATTATTTAAAACTTGATTGGTAGTGGTAAATTAAACGGATGTACCTTAAGTCTAAAATATAACAAAAAACACTGAACTTGTAATTAAACCACAGGTTTCCAAATTGCTGTACTTTGTATTGGGTAAAGTATTGTGTTTCACCTTTTAAGTTGCAGCGCATTAATAAATTCATCTAACGGATTTTGCTAATATACAATATTTGTTAGTGTATGCATATTTTACTCCACTTTAATTATTTTCTTCGAATATTGGCTCATATATATATATATATATATATATATATATATATATATATATATATATATATATATATATATTAGCTGCAGCATTTAAGTAAAACGTATTGATCCTGTCATTTAAGATATGTTTTTATGATTATAAACTTATAAGTATTTTTTTGTGATACTGATAAAACCTTAAAACTGTGCTGTTACACAAATTACTTAATAAAATGTCTTAAGTATGAACAAAAAAATAAAAGCTTAAGTATATGTTATAATTAGAACCAAACCAATTGTTACCAACCAATTCCTTATATAACGAATTAAATAAATGGTAATTCTTTTGGATAAACTCAAATATTTTTTAGTGATAATTGAATAGAACCCAAACTTTGAATTACAGTGTTATTTGTTTGAGGTATTCTGATTTCAATCAAACATAAAATAATTTGATTTCATTCTTAAATGTTTTAAAAAACTAAATTTCTACTAGTTTTCAATATTGACCGGAAACAGTATCAACCAGTTTTTCTCAGTAACTCCCATGGAAATAAGGGATAATTTATTTATTTATTTGACCATTTGGAGTAGTTTTAATATTATATATTAAGGTGCAGAATTAGTGCATGTATTTTTGTTTATTCCGTGTGACTTTACAAGAGCTAGTAGCAGGAAACATTGAGTTCACATTCCAAATATTTCAGCTGTAAATCCACAATAACCATTGCCAAAAAAGGTCAATTGCATTAGCAATCGCTTTCGTTTGGAAAATACCTTGTCCATAAACGTTTGTGTAACTTTTAGCAATTTCCCGTATAGGGAAGAAGCTATTACCGTAGGTGGCATGGTAAGACTTAAGCCGGACACCATGATAACTTTTTGTTTTGAGGTCCCCAGATGCCAAAAACACTATTCGTTCAAATTTATATATATATATATATATATATGTGTGTGTGTGTGTCCGTTAACGCGATAACTTTTGAAAGAAACGCCCGATTTTGATGAAATTTGACACAAATGTGTAGAGTAACATTTATGACTAAGTTCGAAAACCAGATCGATCGGACTATAGGAAGGGGTTTTATGGGGGTTTTAAATTTTCCAAAATCAGTTTTTTTAAATTTTCCTAAAGTTTTAAAAACACTTAATTTAGGTTACAGCCATCTTATAGAGCTTAAAAAAGCAAATAATTTCGTATTCTGAATCATTAACCTAGGTTAAGTGGGTGTAGAGAAGAGTCAGAAAATGCGTCCATAAAATTTCCCTTGTTAATCTTTTGGGAAAAAGGTTTTTGGATTTTCCTCAGATAATTTTACTGAAAACTTCACATTTTGTTTTACCAATCAGTTAAGCTCTACAAAAAAATCATGTTGGTGTTTTAATTGTTGTTCTACGCCCAACCGTTGAAGAGTTATTCAAAATTCTAAGCACAGTACGTTGTCCAATGTTATCCTTATGGAGGATAAATAAAATTTGATATCTCGATTATTTATGAATGTATATTGATGAAACTTGGTAAGTGGCTTCAACTAATTTTGGTATATTGATATTTGCACAAAAATGGTTTTTTGTTGATTTTCCCCGTAGCAGCAAACCTGCATACTCGGCCCCATGTTATTCATATGGAGAAAAGTAAATTTGTATATCTCCCTTAGTTATGAACCTAAATTAATAAAACTTGGTATGTAGCTTCACCTGGTTGAGTTATATTGATAATTGAAAAATT
This sequence comes from Allygus modestus, assembly GCA_963675035.1. NCBI lineage: Eukaryota > Metazoa > Arthropoda > Insecta > Hemiptera > Cicadellidae > Allygus > Allygus modestus. The sequence goes on along the minus strand of OY776111.1, from coordinate 384,484,058 downwards.
AATAATTTTTTATCTTCCTCGTTGTAGCAAAACTGCGTACTCTGCCCTAATGTTATTCTGATGGAGAATAAATAAAATTTTATACAGTGTATCACTTATTTATGAATGTATTTTTGTGAAACTTGGTAAGTGGCTCTATGTAGTAGTGAGACACATATACATGAATTGGAAATTCGCTGAGTACGCAGGTTATCTGCAACGGGGGTATTTTAGCTTCACCTTTGACGACAAAATATACGATCTAAATGTTCTGTAACATATAGTTATAGCCGCAGCTAAATAATACTCCTTGATTATAATAAACAATACTAAAAAATTGTAATCTAAAGAACCAATAATATAAACAAATAATAAACACCTAATTAAGCACCTAACGTATAATAAAATTATACGTTTAAGAAAATATCACTGTACTAAGTTTTCACGTTCGATAAAATACAATAACAATTAAATTAATAACAAAACACTTGATTACTTAGCGCTATGTAAAGCAACCAACAGATAACGCAATATGCAACCATTCTAGTCGGTCACATGGTAAATGTAGTGGTCATATCTCTCTGGATATTATTAGTGAATTTCCTTTGGAAAGTGAACTATTAGCATGACCCGCACGGTGAAACTTAAGCCCGGGACCACCATATAAGTTCCTAACGTGACCCCCTGAACATGTTTTGGGGGGTCGTTCAAAATTTTGTATATATATATATATATATATATATATGTGTGTGTGTGTTTGCACTCTAGCGGCCGCAGTTTTTGTCCGATTAACTTAAAATTTGGCAGGGACGTTCCTTTCTGTAATCAGTTGGAGAAGTTCGTTGGGTAAAACAATCGTAAAACTCCAAACCCCTTTTTTGGGGATTAATCTTTAAAAGTTCGAGTTTTTGGGCCCAAAAAGGGTTTAAAAAGCCCCAAATGTAAAAGTAATGCATGTAAAAAGATGGGAATTAGTTAGGCGAAAGTTTTAAGCCCTCTCTCGTCATTCTAGCATGAGTATTTATTGAGTTATTAAAGAAAATAATGTGTTTCGACTAAACACAGTACGTTGTCTTACGGGGGTTTTACACTAGAAAAGCCTGCTACTCCTTTGTCAGAGTACTTTTATCATCCCCAGAAACCTCACACCTACTTTCAAGCCTGACTTTACCTTCTCCTAGCATTATAATGCGCAAAATTGTATTCCCAGCTTTGCAGGTAAATGAAACCAGGAGCATCAGAACAGCCAAAAAATCAATGTTTTCAGATTTCAATAAAAATTGGAACACAACTATGATTTGACCCTAATTTTGAGTTTTATAAGTTTTTATGTGGAAATTCACTTCCCTCACGTCAGCGTGCTGCGTGCGAACTCGTTTTAGTCAGTTATAAATCTATGACTACTGCTATTAAGGCAAACATTCGTACTTACTTACTCTGACTCCAAGCTCCAAGTCTCTCCATATCGGCCATCACCTGTTTCCACCTCGATGAAAACTACTTTAAGTCTGACAAATTCACTGGTGTTTTTCACTCATCATAATCATCATCAATGACAGGGGCTGCACTTTAGTAAATACTTATTGCAAAAAAATTTATTGTATTTACTAATAGTGAAGTAGCAGCCGTAATACCCAGTTTCGCCCAAGAATACCACAAACCGGATGATACATTTTATGGTTAAAATTTTGAACAGTTTTGAATAATGAACATTTGTTTACGTTATCATCTGGTAAAATAAATATAATATCGCTATTATTCTTAACATTGTAACTTCGATGACCAGAAGTCATCACCAGGGGTCTTAATGTCAGATTGGGATCAGAGACCTTTGCTTTTCCTATTTTTAATTGTAATAAACTGACAACATATTTTTGATGCAGATTTGTTTACTATATTATTTGTTTACTGCTGGTAACTGAACTCATGCGTTATTTGTAAGAGTGCTTCTCGGGTGGCACTAATATAGATATTCTTATTAAATTTCATTACCATTTTCATTTTCATGAATAAAAAATTACACAAGACGATCGACTTAATGTTCATGACGGTCACTTGCAAACGGCATATTCATCTGGTCATTGTTGTTGACTAAATGTCAGATAAACCTACCTAGTATAGAGAGAACGTCTTTTATCATGTGGTGATAAAATTCCGATAGTTTGGCTCGGGTACAAGGACCGCCTCTATGTTATACTTTCTGGATATCATTTATGTCTTATCTTCCAACAAATAATTTTTACGTCTTGAAAATGTGAGTTGTCGTTTTAACTTTGCGTGGGTGTTGTAGAGTGTTCAGTTTGCTTAATCAAGATTCAGTAATGTGTATTAGTTGATAATGACTTTAAAATATGAACGTCATAAATTATTGCAAACATTCCACCAACATGTTATCATTACTACCCTAAAACAGTAAACTGATATGCAAGTATTACAAACAGCTAATTAGGTCAGAAGTTATAGAAGGAGAGGCATATTTTGAGGTGGTCAAGATTTGATTGGAAACTTCTCCAGTTGAGATGATTTAGTTCACCGCATTCGTAGCAATCATGAACCGTTTTTACTCTTTTACAGAAAAAATTATATTTAAATATAGAATAAGGAAAACTAAAACATTGCATGATTTATTATGTGGTCGGATTATTTAAAATATGTCTGGATTTGTGTAAAATAGAGTGCAGCAGCTCTCCTCCGGGGAGGCTCAGCGCGAGAGACTGACGAGATTACCTTGTCACCACTCTTGGTTCACCTCCACATTTTTGCTCTAAGCCAAAAAGCACTTGCATTTGCATTTTTGATATTTTTGCTATTTTTGACATTTTTGCTTCATGTTAATGCATATGTAAGCCGAACAATACTATATTAGGTATATACAATTAAATAAACTAAAGTATAATTTATACACATCTCTATCATTTACAGGGAAATAACGTGAATACTTGTTTACGAACATTAAAATAGATAAAAAAGTTTCATTGTTATAAATTAGGTAAAATAGATAGTTAAAATAATAAGTTAAAATGATATACTCACAGTGAAGGTTTGTACTCACTTTCATGTTTTGATACTATCAGAGCAATTCGAATATTAGGTCGTTTTAGCTGAGTTTACGGACGGAATATGTTTGATTACGTAATATTTTTAATCAACGCTATGATGAAATATATTTTCTCTAGATAAAAACAATGTCAACATTATTTGCCATATTTCAGAAGCTTTGCAAACAAACAAAAAATTATCATGATTCAGATTGTATTATAGTCTAATTAAATTTATTTTCCCGAAAAACATAATTACGTTAGGACAAATAAGTTGTTTAGTTTCGTGTATTTTCACTAACTATAATACTTACTTCTATGAACTATGCAGTGGGAGTCAAAGGGTAATGGTGCCACGTTATTTTGTTATGTTACCTGGAACAAGAGCGAACAAGAGCGTATGGACGGTTAACTTTGTGCAACCGACGCGACGTGACGCACTCAGCCACCGTGCCATGACCTCTGAGAACGTTATTATGCAGTTGTGACATTAAAAAACAGCAAAATCATACCGTATGTGGCATGGTAAGACTTAAGCCCGAGACCATGATAATTTGTTGTTTTGAGGTCCTCAGATGACAAAAACCCTATTCGTTCAAAATTATATATATATGTATATAAAAATATATGTGTGTCCGTTACCACGATAACTTTTGAAAGAAACACCCGATATTAATGAAATTTGGCAACAATTTGTAGAGTAATATTTATGACTTTAATTTCGAAAACCAGATCGATCGGACTATGGAAAGGGGGTTTTATGGGGGTTTCAAATTTTCCAAAAATCAGTTTTTTGATTTGTTCCCCCGAAAATTTTAAAAACACTTAATTTTGGTTATAGCCATTTTATAGAGTTAAAAAAACAAATAATTTGGTAATTTGAATCATAAACCTAGGTTAAGTGGTTGTGGAGAAAAGTCAAAAAACGCGTCCATAAAATTTCCCATGTAAATCTTATGGGAAAAATGTTTTTGGATTTTCCTCAGATAATTTTACTAAAAACCTCACATTTCTTTTTACCAATCAGTTTGGCTCTAAAAACAATTATTTTGGTGTTTTAATTGTTGTTCTACGTTCAACCGTTGCAGAGGTATTCAAAGTGCTAAACACAGTAGGTTATCCAATGTTATCGTTATGGAGAATAAATAAAATTTGATATCTCGATTATTTATGAATGTATATTGATGAAACTTGGTTTGTGGCTTCAACTAGTTGTGGTATATTGATATTTGCACAAAACAGTTTTTTAATTTCCCTGTAGCAGCAAACCTGCATACTCGGCTCCCATGTTATTCATATGGAGAATAAGTAAAGTTGTATATCTCTCTTATTTATGAACCTAAATTAATAAAACTTGGTATGTAGCTTCACTTGGTTGAGTTATATTGATAATTGCAAAAATACACATTTTCTACCTTCCTCTTTGCAGCAAACCTGCGTACTCAGCCCTAATTTTATTCTTATGGGGAATAAATAAATTGCTATGTATCACTTATTTATGAATTTATTTTTGTGAAACTTGGTAAGTGGCTCTATGTAGTAGTGAGACACATTTATATGCATTGGAAATTCGCTAAGTACGCAGGTTTGCTACGACGCGACGGTTTTTTTGTTGTTATTTTACTATAATACGTACCTTGCTAGGAACATTCGAGAAACCTGTCCGATATCCATAAACAACATACATGTTACCGTGAAAAAATGCTGCAATCCGTTTTTTGAAAATCATTTTTCATTCTGAAAATATTTTCAAATTAAAAATAATAATTTTGGAGAGAGAGCTGTAAAGGTACGAACCTTGAAACATGCCCAAATTTTCATAATTACATCAAATAATGTCCGTGAACTACTACCAATCAATGTTTAGTGGCATTCCCTTCATTTTGACAAAATCAAAATTTTCGGCCGCCACCTTAGATCCTCCATTTTGGAATAAGATTATTTTGTTATAATGTGAAGGTAGGGTTGTACCCCATCATTTTTAACTGTTTATCCACGCTGAAATCAATGCCTCAATCTGTTTTAAAATATCACCTTTCGTTTTCATAATATTGTCACTTTTTGAAATGTTAAACAGAAATCTTTAAATTTCATGAAATCAAAAGGTCATATTTGAAAACGGATTGCAGCTTTGATTTCAGCGTGGAAAAAAGTTGGAAATGGTGGGTAACAACCCTACTTTTAAATTTGAACCAAACGATTTTATTGCAAAATGGCTGATACAAGATGTCGGCCAAAAATTTTAATTTTGTCAAATTGATGTGAATGCCACTCTACAATGATTGGTCGTAGTTCATGGTAATTATTTGATGTAAAGATGAGAATGTGGGTATGTTTAAAAGTTGGAACCATTAAAATTCTCTCCAAAATTATTTGTTTAAATTAAAAATGTCTTGAGAAAGTATAATGATTTTCAAAAATGGATTTCGACATTTTTTTCACCGTAAAAAGGTACTTCTATATGATAGGTCACAAATCCACCTTTACATTTAAAAATTAATATTTGAATCCAATATGACGAATCCAAGATGGTGGCCAAAAATATTAACTAAGTCAAAATGAAGTATAAGTTGGTCAACAATGATCAGGGTGGTCCGGAGACAATATCTTAAGAAATATAGGAAAAAGTGGGGGGGGGGACTCATTTAAAACTCATACTGTATATCGACAATATAGTTAGCCTTAGAGTGCAATTGAAAAGCGAATTAAAAAAAAATAGTTCGCCAAGATATTGCAGATTGTTTTGTATTTTTATTATAAAATAAACAATGATTACTTATAAGTAATTTATTTCGTATTCGAAGGTAAATCTGAACTTTATAAAAGTATATATTTTATAAAATCTATGAATAATAAATACATACATATGTTTTCCGTCTTCTGAGTTTACTCAATTCGTGGACCTCAGAGCAATACAAATATTAGAGTATAATTAAATTCAAAGAAATATATTTTTAACTATGATAATCATTAACCATTTAGCTGTTCATTAAAATAGACAAATAATATAACACAGTATAATCAAAACGAATCATCGGTTAATATATTTACAGTCAATTTAAGCATGATATGCTTTATCAATAAATAGGTTATTACAACTGATTTGAGGGTTTAGAATACTAGAGGATAATCAACCAGAAGAGTGAACATTGATAGTTCAGAAATTATACAATTTCAATAAGTGGCAGTTGAGTAGATATGGTTGCTAGAATGTGGTGTTCCGAGACACTAATGGTTGTTCATAATTGAATCTGCAGATGTGTTCTTAACTTCTGTGAATCATGAAAAGTTTTTTACTGGTAAGAAGAAACTCTTGTTTAGTAGTATATCTGTAATGATAAACAATTAGATGTGTACATGTATTTAATGAACACTTTTACATGGGGTTTCACTTTTGGTTATGCAACGATCTCGATGATATATTTTAAAATATCTTTGGCAATTTCATAAAAAAGTGTTGTAAATTTCCATACCTGCTATCTAGAGGTATTTCCATAATACAGATACAAAATCAATAAATTGATAAATTAAAAAAGTTTGGTTTATCTTTTTCTTCATCATACAAAAACGTTGTTACAAAGTTGTAACTGTTTGTTAGTTTAATGAAAAGTGATTATACTTGTTTTCCTTCTCAAACGAAAAATATCTGGAATTAAATTTAAAGACATCCAAGCATACGTTCTTTTAATGTTTGATATCTTTATTAAATGGGTTTAATTTTAATTACAAGTTAATTAAAAGTTGTATTAAATGAGTTCTTACTTCCTTGAAACCTTCGGGTCGGATCAGATGTTTAAGTTTCAAGAGAAGGAAAATAAGACATTTGCGAATTATCTTTTTATTTTAAATAATTTTACTATTTCAGGTTTAGATTATTAATGTCTGAGGGTGTCAGTTACATCAGCAAACCTTCTGCTATCATATTGCATCACTTTGTTCTTTGTTATCTCAATATTTCGATATTCAATTCAATATACTTATTAATATTACCGTAATCAATATCCGTTGTTAGTCCTGTGAAATATATATATATATATATATATTTGTGTATTTGTGTGTGTGTGTGTGTGTGTGTGTGTGTGTGTGTGTGTGTGTGTGTGTGTGTGTGTGTGTGTGTGTGTGTGTGTGTGTGTGTGTGTGTGTGTATTGTAAATACTTCATTTTAATAAAATAAGAACCGTCAATTAGATCAATAATGTATTATATATAAACCTTTTAAAAATTTAAAGTCAACTTTCCTAGAGTGTTGGTCAAACAAATATAATAAAATATCTTTTAGAAAAGTGAAATGAACAAAATTGTGTTTAGAATATTTTGAAACTTTTCTCAACCCCAACCTAAACTTGTGTGTTTTGCTATGAGATATATACCTTGTTTCTCAACAAAGGAGTTAACTACAAAGTTTGGTTAGATTTCTCGTGGTCGTCATCTCGTTAAGAACTTGGGAGTGTGTCTGCAATAGTAACACTTTCATTCAAGCAGAAACTGTAAGTCTAGGAGTCAAGTATTAAAAAATTATGTACAAGAAAACGAAGATACAATTTTAAAAAAATAAAGCATACTAAAATAACATTGCACTGGGGTCACCTAATTTATTTGTCATGTTTTAAACTTCATGAACTTCTATTTTTATTTTTAGCGAATTTCCCATATCGGGAAGAAGCTATTACCGTAGTCGGCATGGTAAGGTCTAGACCCGGGACCATGATAACTTTTCGTTTTGAGGACCCCAGACTCTAAAAACACCATTAGTTGGAAACTTTATATATTTATATATACATACATATATATATATTTATATTATGTGTGTGTGTGTGTGTGTGTGTGTGTGTGTGTGTGTGTGTGTGTGTGTGTGTGTGTGTGTGTGTGTGTGTGTGACTGTGTGTGTCCGTGGGTGCGAAACTCTCGTAAAAAAGGTCAGATTTTGATGAAATTTTGTACAAACGTATAAATCAGCATTTATGACTTTAAGTTCGAAAACCAGGTGGATCGCCCCATCCGAAGTGGTCTTTTGGGGGGATTTTGTACCCCAAAAATTGTTTTTTTGAAGTTGTTACATGTAATATTTATTGAAATCAAATTTCACCATTGGATTCAACTTTAAAAAACACACAATTTGGTGTTTTGATCATTTCTCTAAGTCAATTGGTTACAGTGATATTGAAAGTACTAATCACAGTACGTTGTCCAATGCTATATTCTTATGGATAATAAGAAACAATTTATATCTCGCTTATTTACGAACGTATACTAACGAAACACAGTTTACAGCTTCATCTGGTTGTGGTCTATTGTTATTTTCACAAAAAAATAAATTTTAAGGATTATTCACGTAGCAGCAAACCTGCGTACTCAGCCCCCATGTTGTTCTTATGTAGAATAAATAAAATGTAATGACTTCCTTAATTATGAACATAAATTAATAAAACTTGCTATGTTGCTTCACCTAGTTGAGTTATATTAATGTTCATATAAAATATATATAAATTATGTGGTATTAAGACATATATTATGTATTAGAAATTCGCTGAGTATACAGGTTTGCTGTGACGGGGGTATTATTTTATTTACCTCTTTAAACCGATTAAGAAGATAAATTAACCATATTCGCCTTGTTTTGCCCAAGTAATAAACTCACTTTAATCATTGAAATTGTGTCTTTGCGTGAAAATACATTTATAAGATTAAAAGTCTTCGATAGAGGTTACGGCCACCAACACACTCAATTGATCGTTTATAGAAAATATTCAAACAAATATCCCATCATTTATTTTTAAAATATTGTTTTCCGTTTTAATCTATTGATATAAAGACATGTTTTACATTTAGTAAGCCTGAAAAATCTTGTTTACGTCAAAATAAGAATAATCACGAACGTAAATGGTAACTAATTTATTTCATATAAATATAAATTACTAACTTTAATTTCATACTTTATTACGGAGCTGTGAAAAATTGCATATTAAATATTGGGGAACTGCCGTTCAGAAAGAATGCTCAAAGAACTTGAGAGTTACTCCAGATCACTCTGTAACATTTAAAGGCAACTTCAAAAATAAATACTGCAACAAATTCAGTAGCAGCAAACATCAGTAGTTTGGCATTACCTACAGCAACCAAAGACTCAACAAGTAATTAACACAACCGTGAGTCGTGAAATGAGTCGTAGAAGTGCATTGCTTACTAACGGGAAAACAATACACTGTGGATTTTAATACCTGCTGGTGGAATTAAAAGAATTTGCTTAGTAATAACTTTGACCACTGAATTTTGAACTAAATTTTCAATACTTTAACTAAGTAAGTAAACAATATTCACAGCGAGGCGTCATTCATTTAAGTTACAGCAAAACTGAAAAAAGCATGAAAGATTTGCGGTTTATCGGCAAATTTTTTAAAATTTCAAAGTTTTTCAGAATATAACGACACATAGTAATATAACAACTTTGACAAGTGTATTTTATAGAAAATCTTGTTTCATTTAACCCAGCAATTATCACATTTGTTGTACCTTGCCTCGTTTCAAGGTTCAGGAAACAACTGAACGTAGTGCGAAAAATGTGTGAAACAAGTGAAGTTTATTGGGGATTTTCTTCTAAGTTCAAAGTTCTTCGAAATATGAACCACGCAAAGTAAAAAATACCTCTGACCAATTAATTTTATAGGGAATCTTTCCTACTTTAATTCTGGTCTGTATAATAATTTCTGTGTATGGTTTCGTTTATGAGTTGAAGGGAAAAACGAAAGGACGGCGAAATATTTTAGGTGTCTCGGCACATTTCGTCGAATTTAAGGGTCTTCGGAATATGAACCACAAATAGTAATATTAACTTTGACCAGTGCGTTATCCATTAAATCTTGTCTACTCTAAATGGAGCAACTATGATATTTTCTGTACGAGACCTCGTTTACAAGGTACAGGAAAAAACTGAAAGAAGTATAACAAATTGTAGCTTGATCGAAGCAATGTCATCGACTTTAAAAGTTCTTCTGATATGAACCAATTATAGTAATACTACATTTGACTAGTGAAAATTATAGTATTATGTCTACTTTAAGTTTAATAAATATAATATGTTCCGTACGAGGTCTCGTTTACGAGTTACAAGGAAGAAACGAAAGAAGTGCGATGATTTTGAGGTTCATCGGCAAATTTCGTCAAATGTCAAAGTTATTTTTAATACGAACTACATTTAGTAATAACAACCTTGACAGTAAGTAAGATGTTATAGTACATATTACTGTAGTACATATTATTGGTACCGGGTATTTTATAGTACATATTATCTACTTTAAACTCAGCATATATAAAAATTTCTGCACTAGGCTTCGTTTAGGACCTACAAGAAGAAAAATGGAAAAAGTGCCAAAAAGATGAGGTTTTCGCCTACCAGAAGTTCTCCCTATGGCTTTCAAGGTCGCAAATTTGCTATATTATCTGAAGTAAACAACTTAGATATTTAAAAATGTAGCATTTTAAATCATTTATCCCCTGATTGTAAGGATATTGTTGTTAATACTTGAACTTATTTTATGCAAGTTATAGTTTACAAAGTGAATAAAGTAAGGCGTTTCAATTACTTGAAAATTTGTGCTAAACAAACTAATCAAATTATAACTGTTTATTCAAAAGTTAATAGAAATTTTGATTAAGGTAAACATTCAAGTCATGTTAAGAGAAATAACATTTGTTTTGCTTGAATATATCATAAGTGTTTCGTTTGTGCAAACGAAACAATTTGGACTATTTAGAAAAATGAAGCGTTGAAAAGTTTGTATTCCCGTACAACTTACAGTGTACGAGAATAGTTTATATTCCTCGTGTTCCTATTATTTCATTTACTCATAACAAAAAAAAAACATTCTATAGGGATAGAATGAGGTAAATGAGATACTCTGATTTGCTTGACCGTTATAACATCAATAAAGGGAAATTACTGAAACAAATTGTTTGAGCCTGTAACATTTTACCCTTAAGGACAAAAATATAAAGTGATAAAGAACCGGATGAAAATTCCACGCTGTACATTATATAGTGCATGGAGACTTAATTTGACTGTGTCGCATATATTTTCTAGCAGCGATTCTATTTATCACTAACTGTTACCTAACTGTTACACCTACATGTTCATAAGTTTAAAGACAAATCATCGCTAAAGGTTCTACAAGTAACGTTATGCAAAACTGAGTTAAAAACTCATCTTTGAAAATTATTGATACAGTTGGAAATCTTATAGGAGTTAAAACGGGATATATTCTAGTCGTCAGTTATTATTCCATTAAGATTTAATAGACCTCTTATAGTAAGTTCACAGCCAAGAGTTTAAGTAGATACTAGTTTATATTTACTGTCCATCATAAAATACTTATTCACATACTAAGTTTCGAATTATAATTTAGCCGGAACTGTTAGGCAAATTTAACTAATTGTTTAGGATGAGTTAAAACTCCACTATTAAGTTCAAATAAAAGTAATTGTCTTAATGTATGAGAATCGAATCAACACAATTAGGTTGAGCTGTTATCAAACTTCACCGCCAAAAAGCAATCCTCTGTGTTAATAACACCTACATACGCATGCCAAATTTATCTGGAATTTTCAAACCATGTTATACATAAATATTGTGATGCACTTAACCAACACTGACTGCAAGTGGTGATAGTATCCAGGCTTGTAATTCATAGTACTAAACTATAACGTGTTTAGAATAACGGGAAAATTATGATAAAACCAAATTGATCACTATAAAAAATGAAAACCTGCGTATAAATGATTTATTATTTTTTTTTTGAAATAAATTGGAAGGTGCATACAATTTATTGCATGATAATTTAGAGACTCCAGATATTTCCAATGAAAACCCAGCTATAAGACATTAGATAATGTATACGTATCCAGATTTTAAATGTGCATACCAATGAAGCTGAATAAAACTATGGACCACAAAATCCCATATTCAGGGGTCCATTGAATACGGGAATTTGAAACATATTCCAAAATGAGTTTGTTCAACAAACTGCTTACCACTTGAATTTCATCCTAACCATGTACGAGTACAATCCTACAGAAAAGTAAATCCATAAATATATATGTTCAAAGCCCACAAGACTACGCTTTGACCTGTTAATAATCGCCTAGATCATAAGACCATAATATTATTTTTTAGCTGTAAATATGCATGGAACTAAAAATATTATAGAGTTTAGCTATTAATAAGGGAGATATAAAATTGCTAATTATAACTAGAATAATACAAATGGATTAAATTTACCTTTTTTAATGTGTCGAAAATGTCTATTATAAGAACATTATTTTATTATAATATTACTTAAAAGTTTGTTCATTAATCGGGATGTTTTATGTTTCTGTACGTAGAACTGTTTTATTCCAGGGATTTTACATCCATGGTTAGTTGTTTTCCGTTGATTTATTACTGTTAGGTGTGTGTGTTTATTTGTATGTTTTCCAGGAACTGAGGAAAACGTAGTTAATCTCTTTCTATATCCTCGAGCACTCGAGTAAAGTATATACTTAGTTATAGAGCTTTCCTAATAATTCAGGTTGCCTGAAGTTAATAAATTTATGGAAGGCTGAAACTTTTAAGTACAGTAAAGTACCTCCTTAAACATGACTTACTGTCACTTCATACCTTCGCAGGGAATTAGGATGTACAGCCACATTCACATACCATAATTAGCCGCATTAATTGGATTGAGTGAAACGAAATCCTTATACATGACTTTACTGCTTACACTGGTAAGAGAATCAACTCGAACTGGCGTGTCTGTGACATAAATAACTCAAAAACGCCTCTACAGATCCACTTCAAACTTTAGAGATAGATTCTATAGTACGAAATCTCGGTCGAGTTCGTTATTGGGAATATTTGGTTAAGTGATAATAAAATTATCTTTAAAACAAATCTATATTTTATCAAATAAGATTAACATTGGGAGCCATTTTAGTGGTACTTGAATCGTTGATATTTAGCCAACGTCTATGTTTCAACTATAGAGTAACGTAAGTCACAGTGCCATAGATTCACTACAGAACTGTAGTTATTCATGTTCATGTTGACTAGGAAAAAACTTCTTTTCGTAACTTGAAACACAAAAACTAAGTTTTAAATATTATTAGCTTTTAAAAGTTGTATGTATATTTTATTTTATACTAATTAAAAGATGCATTATTATTTTAAATACTATTATCATAAATAACTTTATTGGTACCGTACTCTATGTAAAGAAATGCAGGCTGAGCGCTGCACTTGCACTATGGGACTTTGGCCAGTCCAGACTCCAGACGACAAAATTATAACCGAAAGTAAAGATGTCAACAAGAAAATTATTAAAGTTATTATTAAAGTGATTAAACGCTAATATATGTAATTATTTACATTATAATTTCCACTCATTAACAGTAAAAAGTCTTAATTTGTTAAAACCATTATTATCTCGCTTATAAAACTTACGGTAAGTTACCAAATAAAATTAAAGTTTTGGTTTTTTACTTGGCGGCTATCACCAATGCAACTTTACAATATTACAATAATTAACATTTATAAGAACAGAAAACAGAACAAACTATAGCTATGAACAAACCTATACATCGTGCTTTTAACTATGATGGTATGTTATTAAAACTTAATGTGGCATATTAGTTTTCACCATTTTCTGGGACTAGGCCTAGAGCCTATTTCCTTTTTGTCAGATTGAAAACTGAAGTTTAATATTAATTTATTTTCCTACAAAATGATAATTGCATTACCAGAACTTGTTTATTCAAACTCAATAAGGCAATAAGGCAAACTCAATAAGTTTGGTCCTTTTTGGAGGTTAATATTTGTAAGGTATGCCTATCGACTTTATTTTTCAAGGCATAGTTTATGATGTCCATACACCACTGTTTTAATCCGATTTTGACTAAATTTCTTCATTTTTATCCAAAATAAACATTTTATAACATTGTTCGGTAAAATAAAACTTAGTCTCTGGGTAATTGTGGCTTTTGGCACAAGTTCATCCTAGGCCTACTTTTCGATTGAAAAGGATCATTTTCATTGAACTAGCCTCATATAAATTTACCTCTAGAGTTTGGAAATCACATTGGTTTGTGTTTTTCAGAAACTAGGGTAAAGTGATACAAATTTTAAATCCGAAATAGGCTTTGACTTTTGTTTAACTTACATTTAATTTACCCAGGCGAATCCATTATGGTTTCGATCTTACTCGGCTCGGGTATACTTTCATAAGTGGAACAAAATAAAGAACCAAATGAAATTGTTCGATAGGCTACGGTATATTAATTAGGTTGCTATTTTCTACACTGTTTGATATTTAATAGCTTGTATGTTTGTAATTAGGTACCGTATCTACGTCATGTTTGTTTAGTTTAGTTTGTTATTCAATTTAACTTAAAATAAAAATGAAATAAACAAACATAACATGATAATGTTATTCCTGACAATGCATGTTTAAAGTAATATTGGAACCGACGTTTGTTATCTGGACAAATTTCAAGACACCTAAACTGAAACATAACATACCGTATCGTAAAAGCGGCTAGAACCGAATAGGGGGTCTTGACCTGGACACGTACATATTTCTAAACATAAATATTTCTAAACTAACCTGCAAACTTGAGCAGTCGTTCGTTATAGGTAGACCTACATTTGTTTAGCGGCATTGTTCCGAAAATGCATAGCTCCGAAAGGCACTAATCTGAAATAAACAGGTATTTTCGAAGGCATTAGTCCGAAATGCATTGCTCCGAAAATCACTACTCCGAAATCAGTGTTCCGAAAAAAAATTCGTATCAGTGGATTTCGGAGTAATGGTTTCGGAGCAGTGCTCATCGGAGTACTGCATTTCGGAGTTAGGCATTTGTGGTTCTATTTAATTCGGAGGGGACAAACGGGTTAGAGGAGGATTTGAGATGGCGGTATTAGCCAATGAATAGACTAACTCGCCCCACACACGAATGTATGCCGTGTTGCCGCGTTTACACGCAGGCTCTTCGTAATATCCGCAAAGAGGCCTAAATTTCCAGTGCATTTCGGAGTTGTAAAATCAAGTGCGTGGCTTTGTTCCGCAAATTCACAACTCCGAAAGGCAGACCTCCAAAAAAATACCAAGTTTAAAAGGCATTAGTCCGAAATGCGTAGCTACGAAAATCAGAACTCCGAAAATGCACTACTCCGAAAGCAGTGTTCCGAAATGCACTGTTCCTGAAATATTTTCGGAGTAGTGTCTTTTGGAGCTACGAATTTTCGGAGCAGTGCATGGATCTCTGCTCTAAACGAGGCATGCTCTAATTGTTTATAACTCACGTCTTTTCACAGACATAAAATATTATGTCTAACTAAGACATGTCATTTTTTTACGTTTGTCCGATTGTTTTCGTGAATAAGGCATAATTTTATTTGAAATTTAAGCGTGCATAATGCCATGCTATTTAAAGAGATAAACAACATATATGTACACAAAATTTTACATATTAACGACAGGCCTGTTCCAGTTTTGACCCGGACACTTTAATTATACTCAATGGATGTGACTCTTCTCACGGTGCGACTCAGGGGAGAAACGATGGACGACTATGGCGTCACTGCTCACAAGCATGACGTCGTAGTTTTCAAGTGGATTCACTTGTTTGCACAATTTATTCACTAACTCACAAGTTTGCAATTGCATTGCATTTGCGATCTGGCGCTTGTTTGGCGTTAGTTAGGGATTTATTTATTTGAGAGTTAGTACAAATGGTTGTGAAGTATCCTACATTAAAATCAGTCAGCAAGTCTAATTTAATTTATTAAAAACTTCTTCCCTAACTGATTTTTTACATAGGCCCAGAAAATAAAAAAGCCTATTATAAATTTTTGTTCAACCCACACATGTTGCTGTAATGTTTACCTTACATTGATTTCAAAAATTCACTTATAGATCTAAATGCTTATGTTAACTGCACTTCAGTTTTACTGTTGATGACCAACAGTTAAGCTTGGTCAATTTAACATAATAGGCTAATAAGTTACCCATTATTGTCATGTTTATTTATGTATGTTATCCACAATGTCGGAAGTTTGACTATTTGGTATTTAAAAATTATATAGAGTACCATTATTTACAGCACGCAACAGCAGTTAGGCTACCGGTAGGTTAGTTTATCATAAATATTTCAACCACATTTGTGTTCTTGAGTTCCGCTTGTCCCGACACCATCTATTATTTTTATTTTTATTAAGATAAACTAACCCAGAGTCCTAACCGTCACAGCAGACATGAAAAAGTGGTACCCTGTACTATCCGTTAAGTAGCAATATATTTATGATAGACTGGCAGAGCCTAGAATAAGTGTCACACTGCACCATACAAATTATCTTCAAAACATATTAATTTATCTGGTCAATCATATAATAAAGAATAATTATAATTGAAGGTACCTATGTAATAAAATACATGTATGGACAAAACTGAGCGACTCATGTATATAGTCAGTGCCTAAAGCCTATTCTGACAGTCAGAGACTGTGATCTGTGATGTCAGTTCAAACAGCAGCAGACGGCACATGCCTAAAAGAAGAAAACTACGACGTCATGATTGTGAGCAGTGACGTCATAGTCGTCCATCGTTTCTCCACTGAGTCGCTCCGCTATTCTCAACCGTTACGACTCGTTTCTGCCGTAAACACAGTATTCCCGCCATAACTAATAACAACATTGTGGTTTTTAGCTCTGATACGGTATTAATTATAAGAGCAGTGGCAAAAAGTATTCTTTGTCTAAATCGACCATAAGTGATCATGTCCGTGGGAAATATAATGGGCCCCTTGTTTCTAACTGTATTTTAAACGTCTTTCCCCCTAATGGTTCTTTGTTTAGTTTCATTTTAGTTGCAAAGAATAAACAGCTGAAACGTGACGTAAGAATACCCTTTTTTCATCCCCAACCCATAAAAATTTTGTATTTATTTCACTTTTAAGCCTTTGATTGGTGCAAAGGCATCTGCAGACCTCAAAACACCGTCCAACTATGGGAAGGAGAGATTACTTTATACGTTATAACGTTAGTTAGGTGGATGTCCGGTTCAAGACCGTATGTGGAGGTTAACCCGGACACTTTTATTTATTTTTAGCGAATTTACCCTTTAGGGATTAGCAAATTTCTCCTATAGGAAAGAAGCTAATACCGTAGTCGTCATGGTAGGACCTAGGCCCGGGACCATGATAAATTTTCATTTTGAGGTCTCCAGATGCCAAAAAAACACCATTCTTTCAAAACTGTATATATATATATATATATATATATATATATATATATATATATATATATATATATTTGTCCTTGAGCACGATAACTCTCATAAAAATAGTCCGATTTTGATGAAATTTGGGATAATTGTTTAAAGCAGCATTTATGACTTTAATTCCAAAAACCAGACAGATCGACCTATCCGAAGGGGTATTTTCTTTTTTTTTGGGGGGGTTTACAATAAAAATAAGTTTTTTTAGTTTTTTACAAATAATCGTTGAAAAAGTCAAATTTTAGTTTTTTCCATTGGATTCAGCTTAAAAATACGCACAATTTGGTGTTTTTATCATTGCTCTACGTCAAATGGTTACAGAAGATATTGAAAGTGCTAAAGACAGTACGTTTTCCGATTTTATTCTTATGGAGAATAAGAAAAATTGTATATCTCGCTTATTTATGAACTTTCCTGATGAAACTTGGTATATTGCTTCATATCGTTGTGGTATATTGATATTTGCACTAAGAAACATTTTTCGGCTGATAGTTCCCGTAGCAGCAAACCTACGTACTCAGCTTCCATGTTATTCTTATGAAGAATAAGTAACGTGTTATCTCCCTTAATTATGAACATAAATTAATAAAATTTGGTATGTGGCTTTTCCTTCTTCAGTTATATTGATAAAACCCCATTTTTTTGGTTACTTGCTTCAGCAACCCTGCATACTCAGCCGCCATGTTATTCTTATGGAGAATAATTAAAATGTCATAAATCGTTTATTTAAAAATGTATATTGATGAAACTTGGTATTTGGCTTTATGTGGTAGGTACAAGTATATATATATATATGCTTTGGAAATTCTCTGAGTACGCAGGTTGGCTGTTACAGGGGTATTTATTTTTGTTATAATAGCATCCAACATAATAATATATAAGTTAGGCTAAAGGTAAATGGATATTGTAAATAGTACAAACACTTTAAAATGGTCTGGTTTTTATTGGTGACAACGTTAATGGGAAGGCACTATAACCTAAAAATAGTAAAAAAGTGTCCGAGTCAAGCCTGTTTTACGGTAGGCCTAACTGAAACCTAAATAAACTAAACCTTAATAGGCCTAACTGAAACCATAACCGAATAACCTAAATAATCGTTGTACCCTATCGAACAATTTCATTCGGTTTTTTATATCGTTCCACTTATGAAAGTCTACCCTGGTTTCGGTTTTTTAGATTTCAGTTATATTCGGTCTCAAAAGATATTGTCTTATAATTTGTCCAGCTAACAAATGTTGATTCCACTAATCATGTTTTTCATCTTAAACATGTTTTGCCGGGAACAACCAATTTAAGGGAATTATGGAAATCACACTAAGCACTGATAAGAATATCCGGTCTTTTAGTCCGGATATTCTTATCCGGACTGAATAATGTGTTATGGTTTGAGCAAATTTGAGGAGCCGTTAGAACAAAACATTTTCTCAATAAGAATAACATGGCGGCTTTTTATGCCACTGGGGCAGAGTCCTGAGGTCTTGAGGAAAAACAAAAAAGTACCTATCTGCAATTTGTTGATCCTCTACAACATTATGGTCCGGAGCAGTTTTGAGTAGGCGTTTTAAAAATCCCCTGGGACATACACGCAAATGCACAACCATTACATTATAAGTATAGATTTTTCTCAATACAAAATACTTTTAGCTCCCGAAACAGCCCGATTAACATAAAAAAATAAAATTCTTTTCGTAAATCTATTAGCAAAAACTACTGTGCCAATTTTAACTGTTTTTGTATTAAATTAAAGGTTTTGGCCTGCAGTTTGTCATAATTACATTTCTTTTCTTTTTAGGTGTTTTTTAATGCACAATGTTTGCGTTTATTATTCCCATAACAAATATTTTTCAACTTTCAATAAATCACTTACGGTACATTACTAGCAAAATCTATTAAATATAATGCTTATATAGGTTATAATAGCTTAACCTATATAACTTATAATAGGTTTTGACATACACTAATGTCATCAATATCTTTGTTTAGTTTAGATGTGTTGTTTCTAATAATAAATTAATTTTAACTTTTGGCTCTCATAAGAGCACATGTTCAAATATCAACAACATTCCTTTTGTAAATCCACTAACAAAAACTAAAGGACCGATTTAAATAGTTTTAATCTGAAATTGAAGCTCCTGTCTTATAGAGATTGGTACTTTAATTTCCAGAAAACATGTTTTTCTCAGTGCAAAATTACTTTTCATGTTTAACAAGTAAAAGAGATGCTCCTGTTTAACATTTTGATCAAATTTAGTTGAACTATTTACCAGAAATTGGAATTATATATGTGTTAATGGACTGTGCAGGACTTGTCCTTCCAGGCCGATTATGAAATTTGTTTACTAAGTTTTCTCTAACTTTTTGCTTATGTGTGAACTAATACAATACATTTTAAAAATGGAAGGAAACGTCGTTCCTATCTTGTGTAATAAATTTTGTTTCCCCCCACCTACTTAGTAAAGTCAAATTTTACTCCTTGTATTGAAGAAGTATAGTGCTACTTTGTCTCCCGGAACAGAATCAGCTGACATTTCGCTGCAATCATTAATGCTGCAGCTATAAGGGAATCGGATCAGCTGATTAATATTTTGCTCCAGCTGCAATTAACGTTCCGAGTTTAGTTATTACGCATTACGCAACCAAAATGGAAAGCGATTGTGAATGTGAATACTTATCAATACTTGTGGCTTTTGGGGTGTGGGAAAAATGTTGTGTGTAAATTTATCACCCTGGCCTACGGCGTCGGGCGCCAACAATTTCCCAATTTTCCAAGTTCCAATTCTCAATTTTTTAATGATTTCTGTAATCATTAATATATATAACTAGCTGGCCCAACAGTCGTTGTCCTGTCCTAATGTCATTGAATTTGTTTTATTTCAAATACTCGTTCATTTTCAAGATAAGCATGTTCGCTTCGCTCACTCGCTTCCCGGATTAGCTCATGCGCTATGCTCACTTGAATATAAAAATACCCCCGTCGCAGCAAACCTGCGTACTCAGCGAATTTCCAATGCATAATATATGTCTTAATAAAGCCGCATACCAAGTTTCATAAAAATATATTCATATATAAGCGATATATACAATTTTAATTATTCTCCATAAGAATAGCATTGGTGATGAGTACATAGGTTTGCTGAAACAAGGAACACAAACAATTGGTTTTTATGCAAATATAAATATAATTTAACTAGGTGAAGCCACATACCAAGTTTAATCAATATTCAATCATAAGTAAGCACTATATAACATTTTAATTATTCTCCATAAGAATAACATGGGAATAACAGCAGGTTTGCTGCAACAAGAAACTAGAAAAATGGGTTTTTATGCAAATATCAATATAACTCAACAAGGTGAAGCCACATACCAAGTTTTATTAATTTATGTTCATAATTAAGGGTGTCATTACATTATACTTATTCTCCATAACAGTAACATGGGGGCTGAGTACGCAGGTTCGCTGCTACGGGGATAATCAACAAAAATTCTATTTTTTGTGCAAATACCAATATACCAGTACTACGTGACCCCACGTGCCAAGTTTCATCAATATACATTCATTAATAATGGAGATATCAAATTTTATTTATTCTCCATAAGGATAACATTGGACAACGTACTGTGTTTAGCACTTTGAATATCTCTGCAACGGTTTGACGTAGAATCACAATTTAAACACCAAATGATTGTTTTGTGGAGCTGAGTTGATTGGTAAAAGCAAACGTGAATTTTACATTAAAATTAACTTAGGCAAAGCCAAAAACCTTTTTCCCTTAAGATTAACATAGGAGATTATGTGAGCAAGTTTTTTTGGATTTTCTCCGCACCACTTAACCTAGCTTAATAATTCAAAATACCATATTATTTGTTTTTTTAAGCTCTATAACATGGTCTAAACCAAAACTAAGTGTTTTAAAAATTTTAGGGTAAAAATTCAAAAAACTGATTTTTGGAAAATTTAAAACCCCCATAAACCCCCCTTCCCATGTCCCGATTTTTCTGGTTTTCGAACTTTAAGTCATAAATGTCACTTTAGACATTTGAGCCAAATTTCATCGAAATTGGACGTTTTTTACTCAAGTTATCGCATTCACGGACACACACACACACACACACATATATATATATATATATATATATATATATATATATACATATATATAAATTTGAACGAATAGTGTTTTAGTCATCTGGGGACCTAAAAAAAAATTGTCATGGTCTCGGGCTTAAATCTTACCATGAGACCTACGGTAACAGCTTCTTCCCTTTAGGGGTAATTCGCTAAAAAGAGTTTGAGTTGCCATTCAAGTACTCTTTTTATTTCCAAAATGAGAGTTTCCATTCAAGTATCTTTTTATTTCTATAATCAACATATGTATAATATGCCTTTCAAGTATGTTTACAGCTGCTTGGTGTAACTAACTGAACTTAGATAAAATCAATAGGAACTTTGAAGGCCTGTGGAGCAGAGCTCTTAGGTCGGATTACGAATTGTCTTTTATAAGAACCTTGTCCTGACATAAACGAACTCAACAAGAAATAGTTATTCAATTTGGTCCACTAATTCTCAAGTAATGGCGTGACCAAGGGAAATAGGGATCCATTTCAGCGAATTTCCCATATAGGGAAGAAGCTATTACCGTAGTCGGCATGGCAACACCTAGGCCCATGACCATGATAACTTTTCAGTTTGAGGTCCCCAGATGCCAAAAACACCATTTTTTCAAAAACTGTATATATATATATATATATATGTGTGTGTGTGTGTGTGTGTGTGTGTGTGTGTGTGTGTCCGAGAGCACGATAACTGTCGTAAAATTCATCCGATTTAGACAAAATTTGGTATAAACGTGTAAAGCAGCATTTATGACTTTAAGTTTGAAAACCAGACGGATCGACCTATCCGAAGACGTATTTTTGGGGGGGGGTTGTATCCCAAAAGTGGGTTGTTTGAGCTTTTTACATATAATTGTTGAAAAAGTCAAATTTTAGTTTTTTCCCATTGGAATCAGCTTAGAAAGACGCACAATTCAGTGTTTTGATCATTGCTCTACGTCAAATGGTTACAGAGATATCGAAAGTGCTAAACCCAGTATGTTGTTCAATGTTATTCTTAAGGAGAATAAGATAAATTGTATATCTCGCTTATTTATATACTTTTGCTGATGAAACTTGGTATATTACTTCATATCGTTGTGGTCTATTGATATTTGCACTAAAAACCATTTTTCGGCCGATAGTTCCTGTAACAGCAAACCTGTGTACCCAGTCCCATGTTATTCTTATGGAGAATAAGTAACATGTTATCTCCCTTAATTATGAACATAAATTATTCACATTTGGTATGTGGCTTTACCTACTTGAGTTATATTGGTATTTGTGTAAAACCCCATTTTTGGAGTTCCTTGCTTCAGCAAACCTGCACACTCAGCCGCCATGTTATTCTTATGGAGAATAATTAAAATGTCATAAATCGTTTATTTATGAATGTATATTGATGAAACTTGATATGTGGCTTTATGTGGCATTAAGATACATTTATATGCATATTTATGCATTGGAAATTTGCTGAGTACGCAGGTTTGCTGCTACGGGGTATTTATATATTACGATGTATACAAAATCTTGGACCTTGACACAATGACTCGTGGATTCTAAGAAGTGGGTCAAAGAGTTTTAATTTCTTCCTAGATTATATTTAACATAAGATACTACTTTTCTTTTCTTTTTAAAATGAGGTAATTTATTCTTCTTAAAAACAAATTGAATGATTTAAGCCTTATTGTTTTTTAAGTTCTGCATTTATAGGTTGCCTATATATTTGAACAACCGTATCAAGCTACAATAACAATGGGAGGCCTGGGGGGCACAGCCCCCCTCCCCCCAGTAAGGTTAATGTGTTACATTAAAACCTCTGGATTAGAGTTTAAAATATTTAGGCTTTCAAAACCAATTGACTGATTTTAAAACGTATTGTTCATCAAGTTCTGTATTTATACTTATAGATTTTTACAGCAATATTAAGCTACAATAAAACAAATATCCTGATGGGTCCTCCAGTGGAACCAAAGTGTAAACAACTACTTTTAAACCACGTGCTCTCACTGATTGGGGACCTTTATTGCCGCCAACATATTATATTTTATCAAAATCTTCAGCTAATATTATTATGAGGGCCTAGATGATACAGCCCTCAGTGAGACTGAGGGGTGAGTAACTACTTCATATGCACTTTGTCTGACTGATTGACAGATTTCAGGCCTCATTGTTTGTCATGTTCTGGATTTGTATGTCATTGTCAAGCTGCAGTTATAATGGAGGGCCCATGAGGTATATTGTCAATTGAAACATTTTTTTTTTATTTTACGCGATCACTCAATCCTTATACGCGATATAAGAGCGTACTCCTAGTAATAAATTTTCAGGTTAAGAAGATGACACATTTTAATGTGATATTAATTAAAAATATAGCAAATGAAATAGCCCCTATTTTATCATATATAATTAAGTTTTCAACTGGAATCTTCCTTGACAATCTTACGCTTAGTATAATTGTACTAAGAAAATTCAACACCTCCATGTGAATAATTCAAGGCAATTTGAATTGTAAGCGTCACTGCAAATCACTACAATACCTAACGGTGTGCGCGAGTATCTCCTACGACACACACACGATGAGTAAAGCGTACGACAATCGTTGTGATTTTCTATTAATGCTGAACAGATTTGTAATGTACAATAATATTAAGATAATTAAATGTAAAAGCAAGCAATCACGCACTGACGATAATATATAACACCAAACTATAGTTGGGGTATGATTTCACAATACAGCGTTATTTTTTAGAACGTTACTATCGACATAAAATTACCTAATTATTAATTGCATAAATATACCACACAAACAACGATTTACCTATAAGTCACATAAGCAAAATCTAATAATAAGTTTTAAAGGAAAATAACCATTTAAAAAGTCACAATTTAAAGGAGGCTAAATTCCAAGGAATTACTGGAAAGAACAGAGACGTTTCAAGTAGCCATAACCACCGAGCTGAAATGGGCAGGATAGGGTTGATGAGCTCTTTAAACAGATTTGTGTCTTGAAAACAAGAGGAAATATGAGCAGCATAAAACCTACCACAAACTTAACTTATTTTTGTTCGGCTTTAGTTAAAAACGAGTTCGCATGTAGCCCGCTGACGACAGGGGGGAGTGACGCTCCGTGTTAAAAGCTTTAACAAGCCAAATAAGAAGTTAAAACAACTACTTATGCCAGTTCTTTTGGAATATGGACCAAATGAATTACGTGGATATTCTGATGCTCCTGGTTCCACTTATTTGCAAGGCTAGATTAACAATGTTATGCATTACATGGTTAGGAGGAAGTTCAGTCAGGAGTGAAAATATCCAATGGAATAGTAGTGATGATAAAACTACGCAAAGATTTGAAAAAACCTTTTCCAATATTAAATTCCAATGTCAATCTATAATTTATTTAATAACTCAGTAAATATTTTTGGGTT
This sequence comes from Allygus modestus, assembly GCA_963675035.1. NCBI lineage: Eukaryota > Metazoa > Arthropoda > Insecta > Hemiptera > Cicadellidae > Allygus > Allygus modestus. Next base: position 384,459,215 of record OY776111.1, on the reverse strand, counting down.
AAGCTCGGTTTTACCTTTCTGGGGCCAAAAACTACATATCTGAGTTTTTAAAACATCTCAAAAAGGGGGTTACGGTTTTCTTATTGCTTTGCCTTATTGAAGGGATTCAACCTTCCTGTATCGTATATACATAATCTGATATTTGAAATTTTGCCGTTCAAAACGGCTGTATTAAAACCACTAAGCCACTGAATGGATTTAAACACAAATTTCACTGCTACTGGTTGAAATATCTCTCTTCATATGTTGTGTTTTAATCGCTCATTTCGCCATAAAATTATACGCGGTGGGCTTGTTTAGTAAAATATGTACAGGACATATAAAAACAGTAAAATCTATGATCATCTGCGGCAACAATTTTAAGCCCTTGATGGTAAAACGTAAACCAAAGCCAACAACGTTTCGGCAATATACGCCCTGATGAAAGAAAATTGAGCAGAAGAGATACTGATTTATGTACTACAAAATATCCACAAATAAGCATAACGTATTTATCAAGTTCTAGAAACGACAGTTCTTGAAACAGCAACCCAAGCGTTACCCAATCGGATCTTAGTTGGTCGAGCATAAAGTTTGACAAATTCGCCATTTGAACTCTGCTAAGGCTATATTTTGTATAGGTTGTGCTCAAAGGAGTATTTCCTCGAGTTCTAGCTTGCTCATGTGCTTTTTTATTGAAGGGTTACCTAGAAGATTTTTATGCCACATATTTGACAACTTTTGACGAATGCATTTTAAATTCAAGCAGACTTATACTAAGTACAAATTACAGTAACACGAGTGTTGTGATTTCCTAAGGAGGGGATTTTTTTGGGACCGTGTTTTTGAGATTTAATTTGTAATATCTCATTAACTTAAATATCTGTCACAAGAATACCACGCATGCGTTTTACCATTCACAATAAGCTGATGTATATTGTTACCTAGGTAGTCCAACAATCAAGCAATATGTACTTATTTTTAGTTAATCCAATTTCGTGCACATTTAATATGTCGTTAAAACTGTAGCACGGGTTGCTTCTTACTACCCGTACCGAAGCAAATAAGACATTTGGGTCCATGTAATAATAATCACGTCACAAGTGTCACTAAGTGCCTTACACTTTGGTGTACCTTGTTAACAGCCTCTGTTGTAGCTTTGAAATACATTGCCTGACAAGAGTTATTGCAAAAGTTGTATTCGTTACGGAATTGTTTGTTTAAAGAGTAACATAACACTAGAGAAGTCTAAAAATCGGACTTCTATGTATTTTATTTAAACAAGAAGGCACAAGTTGATTCCACCGATGTTTAGCAGTATCCTATATCAAATATTACAATATATATGACATGCACCTACTGAAAAAAGAACCAGAAATAATAACTTTTTAAGTCGAGGAACAACTGTATCCAACTGAAATTTATTTAAAGGATTTAAAAAGTAAGCCTTAAAATAAGATCAATTTAAAAGCTATTCGCTAACTAATGTTAACCGTTTATCAGAATCATTATAAACGTTTCTCAGAACTATTAGTCGTCTAACGTTATTACTATTATTCCTTTTTAAACGATATATAGAAACTATTATAAGTTGCAAGCCCTCATTGAATAATTTCTATAATATTAAAATACATATTATAATATAAAATGACTGGGAGACCTTTACTCAACACAAGGCTTGAGACTAAAGTCCTCATCTTGCTTTTAGCTAAAGTAGAATGAGAAAATATTGCCCGAGCACAATCCTTTAGGCTAACAACAGACTGAAACGAGATATGCCATCCGAGCAGTTGCTCCCCCTCTTGTATTGCCAAACACCGTTTCCACCGGCAACACAGCAAGCTGATACTAAGCCCAGGGGAGGTCGTTTAAAACAAGAAAGCTGAAGTATATGTGTCATATCCACGTTTAACAAATTAGGTTTTGTGTTAACATTATTTTCTAATAAATCACAAAAACTCTGTGAAGGTAATTTTTCTTTATTTTAAATCCTCAAAAGTAGGTCAAATACATTATTTTAATAGTTACTAAGGGGTTTTATTATTTTTGCATTGCAGATTTGTATATTTTTTCAGGCATCAAAATCAGGACAATTCTATATAACTTACTGTGGTTGGTTATTCAACAAATATTTTAAAACTCTTTAATTATTTATTGTTGGTACCTTAAATAATTAATTAAAATTCGATTATACATTTTAATTATCTACGCCTCCTAAAACATTAACTTTAATGGGGATTTTTACTTTTTGTAACAGTAACAACTGTCAAAATTAAATACCATCCTATATGCCATCATTATCTTAGCTTTCTTATTATGGGGTACTTACCTTGGAGCAGGCTACTTTTGGTTTGTGGAAATACACATGAGGTCCTACGGTATAATAAAGTTTTCGCTATGCCGCTATGACACTCCAGAGATTACAAAACGTCCCATTTAACATTCATGACCGACACTTGGCAGAGGCTTATGAAGACGTGACATGGATCTTATCTCCCTGTGAGAGATTAACTTATACTAGGGGTGGTTCTCGGCAACATATTATTCTTTTCAAAACTTTTCCCATTAAAATGTCTCGATTGAGCTAGTTAAAAAAAGGAGATAATGAAGTATAAGTTACACTAAAAACTTTAATTTTAACAGTGACAACTTTAATATTGATAATAAATATCACCCTTTGTCCTCTGTGGTAGATTTGGTTCGCAAGAACGTGTATGGAAGTTATTGTTTGATCCTTAGTCTTATATGAAGTTGACATATTCTCAGAAAACATGATTAGCTACTCCTTTTAGTTTCGAACCTTCAAGATATTTGTACGTTTCTCCTAAGGTTCTGTGCTGTAACCTATTAATTTTTAAATCCCCAAAGAGACTGTCAATGCTGTAACACAAAGAAAGAAACAAAATACAACCCTTAATACAAGATACTGTTATGAAGTGTATAAGTTATTCGTACTTTATGACAAAAGGTCGGTATGAATGTATAAGAGTTGTAGTAAAGCAATTGTAAAAGTTCCACGTAGTTAATTATGCGATTTTAAACTAAATACAATTTTTAAAAAAATATTCTACTTGGTATGATTTTGTTATCTACTGAGAAAAGTCAAGAAAGATTTAGCAGGACCAAAGTATTACTTGTGTTAATGAATATTTGAAAATCATTACAATTGAGAAAATCGCATCGGGTCTTTCATAGTTTAAAACACAATCAAAAAGCTAATCTCTAAGAGAGATTTGAATGGTTGAAGCAAATTGACAGGTTTCTGTTATTTTAGCCACTGAGAGTGATAAATAACTCTAACGGTAAAACTATACTATGTTTAACTAATAGCAAATACTTAATTAGTTTTACTATAAATTGTTTTATAAATAATACAGTAAAAAAGTCCTGGACACATTTTACTCTGGTCTGTTGTCAGGAGAAGTATTGACTTTCGGCATTAAAAAGGTGTATTTTTGGAAAATTGATGAAAGCGAAAGTATTGGGTGAATCATCGCTGAAACAAAGGAATCTCAACCGGGAGAGTAAACGACAGAACAATAGGAAACATTTCCTTCATAGCTGTCCGAAATGAGAGACTGTTATGACATAATTGACAGTAGAAGCAACGATGGAAGATAATAATTTATAAGTAAAATTTAACGTCACAATATTTGCAAACAATAAATGCATGTATAATGTTTATATGAGACTGTATAATTAATTTGACTTCAATTTTTTTATAAGTAACAAGTATAAAGTAAATTATTATATGAAGTGGTTTTAAATTACCTTTTCCTCTCCAACTGGAGACGAAAAAGTAGTTTAAAACCACTTTATTTAGTTTTACCAGTTCAATTAAATTATTACTTTAAATTATATTTAAATTATTACTTTTTAACTAAAAAGTAGTTAAGGGGTTTCTAACTAAAATTATAAAACTAAATCAGTTATGGAAATAAATCACATTATCCATACAAACATATAAACTTTCCGATGGTTCCTTTAGCAGAAAACCTGTATAATTAGGCCTAATATACTTTTTTTGTAGAAGTAAAGTTGTATGTCTCCTTTAATTATAAATATTAATTAATTAAACTTGTTATGTTGTTCCACCTAGTCGAGTTAAATGGATATTTTCATAAAAACACAGTTTTGGATATTTTTAAACCTGCATACTAAGGCCCATGTCATTCTTTTGGAGAATAATACAATGTTATATTTCACTTATATGTGAATGTATTTTTATGAAACTTAGTAAGTGATTTTATGTGTTATTGAGACATATGCAGATGCATTGGAAATTGGCTGAGTACGCAGGTTTGCTGTGACGGGGGTATTTTTATTATACCTCGACGACCCCAGAAATCACCAAGAATTCAGTTAACTTGATTGTTAATGTACCGCCTTAATTAGTCATTATGAAAATAGTGTTATTTTAAAACAATACTCTGTTGAATGGCAGGTGATAGGGATTACCGGTGATGGCGGTGACGCGTTAGATGGTCTCATGATAACACTGCGGACTGCTGCATGCAGGTCGTTCCCATGTGATTATGTAGACGTTACCCCCTACTAATGATTAGCACTAAGCTTTAGTGTAAAATGTGAATAAAATCATTCTTGTATGAATTGAAATTTGATTCTGGTAATGATAAAAAAACACAGAAAACTACAAATGCGCTGAATTATGCATCAGCATGGATTATAATGAAATATTTTTTTGAGCTCCATAACGGGGATGTTATAAAATATCAAAACATAAAACCTTTACTCATTATTTAAAATCATTGCAAATACAATGCTCAATCGTTTCTGATTTAAAATCAGTTCGGAAATAGCACGTACTATTTATTTATTCATCTAGGAAGTTAAATATGTTTGTATTACTAACTTATTTTTTATTACGTTATTCTTTCATGAAAGTACCTTTACAAAATCATATTCGTATATAAAGACTATTAATAGAGTACATAACTTGCAAAATAAAAATACAAAACAATAAAATGTTAAAAAACAATGGTCATAAAAATCAGTATTATAACCGTTGCAATTTTAATCGGCGAGGAGTAACGTTTAACTGCTCATATTCTACATACGAAGGAAGCTTAATTGCTACCATTAGCGAGGCAGTAATTAAACAATCCACATCACCACCAGTTTGTGTAGGTGAACATTGCTCTCGTATCGCTAGAGCGCAGCTTCTGATGTAGTTTGTGGCCCAAGGTTATGTGTTGAACAGATGGGATTTTCAAGTAGAACAGTTATAAAGTGATATCCACCAATAAGCTTATAAAAGTCCAATTTAAAACTTTACTTTTACAGTGGCTTGCTATATGGCTTGCTAAAATACCCTTAGTATTTTAGATCTTTTGAACCCTGATCAAAAATACACTTAATTTGATCTAATTGTTTTACTTTACTTAAATAAAGTATACGCGTCTGTGTGTTCAATGTGACGACAAAATGTTCAATTCCATAAAAAGCATATTTGACAAATAATATTAATTTATTAACACTAGTCATTCATACATTTACTTATATATTTGTATTTATCATGTGCAAATTATTATTGATATTATACCTGACATTAACGTAAAACTATATGAAATTTAAATGTTTAAAGTTACAAAAGCTCTTTCTTTTTTAGTGTAGCTCTGGTATAATATTGCAATTAATATATTTTTAGTAATTTGTAGATTCATTGATATTGGATAACAGAAAAAACCATTAGCTTTTTGTAGTAATTTACTTTTTAACTTGGTAGGCACCAAAGAGGATAAATGTACTAAGCGGAATATTCCAGGTATTTGTCTTAAATGGAATTTAAAGTAGCGTTGAACACTTTATTTCACTTATCAAATATTTGTATTGAGCTAATTGACCGTTATAAATAGTGTTAATACGTTTAGCCATTTTAGAATACCAGTTTTTTAATGGCTGTGTTTCTTTTTTGCTATATTTTGATGGTTCAGATCTTACTGATAAAAGTGGTAATGCAAGCTATGATGTAAGGAAGGAGGCACTTGTAGCCTTCGTGCTTCTCTCATGGGGACGAGGTTTTTGCCTTACTTTCTTGTCTGTGTTTCTTCTTTGCTATATTTTGATGGTTCAGATTTTACTGATAAAAGTGGTAATGCAGGCTATGATGTAAGGGAGGAGGCGCTTGTAGCCTTCGTGCTTCTCTCATGGGGACGATGTTTTTGACTTACTTTCTTGTCTGTGTTTCTTCTTTGCTTTATTTTGAAGGTTCAGATTTTACTGATAAAAGTGGTGATGCATGCTATGATGTAAGGAAGGAGGCGCTTGTAGCCTTCGTGCGTCTCTCATGGGGACGATGTTTTTGCCTTACTTTCTTGTCTGTGTTTCTTCTTTGCTATATTTTGATGGTTCAGATTTTACTGATAAAAGTGGTGATGCATGCTATGATGTAAGGGAGGAGGCGCTTGTAGCCTTCGTGCTTCTCTCATGGGGACGATGTTTTTGCCTTACTTTCTTGTCTGTATTTTGGTTTTACATAAACATATGTTCTCACTTAATCCTTAGTTTACAAATTTTTATTTTAGAAATTTCACAGCAAACACGTTACTTTAGGCAGTCACATAATAGAAATATTAATTTAGTTGTTTATAGTTTAACTACTAGAGTTTGTGTATAATTTTACTATATCGAATAACGTACAGCATTTAGTAGATACATTTGTTAATGAACAAAAGTTTGCAATCCCTGGTAATGTATAATTCCTTACGAATTGTGAATTGTAATTGATGTATTTGATTTATTTCTGTGTTATAATATCTGTGTTTTCCTGTAACATTCCAAGGACAAATATACCTGCTGAAAGTTTACAAAAGCTTGAAAGCTTAGACTAATCAGTTTTGGGAAATAAGTCTCCTAATATTTTTGTTTTATATGTCTGACAAGAAGAATGAGCGTACTCTTAGTGTTTAATTTTTATAAAAAAAAATTAAGTGTTTTGTAATTAAGTTATTGATTTTTATTGCAGCCAAATATCATAAACCACACATTATTACCTGGAGTTATAAATCAATCATGAAAACAAGTTACATGTACTCCGTTTATGGTCTTAAAGGGTTTTGCTTAAGGTTTTTTTATGTCTTATCGCTAATGGATTTTTTAAAAGTATATTACAAAGAGGACTACACAATTTTTGAGAAAGCGGTCCCAACTAACACATTCGTGGGTGTCCGGAGAATCGTCCAGGCTAGACTCCTCCAGGACAGACTGCTCCAACGAAGGTTGAAGATACTAAAGCACTTAAAGATTTATCAGGTAGCGTAATGCACAAAATACAATTGAATTATTAAAATTTATTTGGTCTTAGTACTAATAGAATATGATTTCCATCCGTCCAACATAAATACAAAATTATAACGTCATCATTAATACTAGGTGTACGCTCATTCTTCCCGTAAGAGGATGAACGAAGACTGAATATTTAAAGATATGTAGGCAGGTACTGGATTGGTAACAGTCTTCTGTTATCCGTTTTAACTCCACAACAGCAAGAACAGATAATTAATAAACCAAACATTTTACTAATGGAATGGTAACACCATTCCCATATCCGTTTTAACTCCACAACGGCAAGAACAGATAATTTAGGACTAATGTAAATAAAAAATACTACTGACTACTGGACTGGTAACACCCTTCTCATATCCGTTTTAACACGACAGGACTGGGGGGCCCAGCTTTGCTCGGGGGAGGGCCAGTCAGTCAGTTTAGATGACTTGGAGTAATATTTCATTACTTTCCCCTACTGATAATCAGATTTGTGTAACTCATTTGCCTCTTTTTTACATTTTTAAGGTCCCTCCAGTTGTTATTTATAGCTCAATGTCCCTTTCATTTATTTTACTACTATATATATATGTAATCTTCACTCAAATCTTTTAATCTCTGTTCTCAGGAAACCACATGTTAGTAATCATAAAAAAACATGAGTATTACTTTGACAGTTCCCTGGTTGATCATGAACAGCTGATAAAATTCTTTTGTGTTGATTTAAAACTCCATAAGCCCAATGTTAATTTTTTTAACTTATAATTTTAGTTTTTTTACATTATTTGATATTTCCTGGGAATGAGGCCTGTCTAGAACTTATTTTTATCCCAGAAATTAGTTATTTTGAACATTTGAAGGAAATCGTTGGAGCCGATTTTGAGATCAGTGTCGCAAGCAAGCAAGCAAGCAAACATACAAGCAAACCTTACTCATATTAGAGTATATGATACCTGGGGGCCAAGCTTTGCTCGGGGGAAGGCCAGTCAGTTTGTTTAGATGACTTGGAGCATATTTCACCACTTCCCCCTACTGATAATCAGATTTGTAAAACTCATTTGCCTCTTTTCTACATTTGTAAGGTCACTCCAGTTGTTATTTATAGCTCAATATCCCTTTGATTTATTTTACTACTCTATATATGTAATCTTATCTCAAATCTTTTAATCTCTGCTCTCAGGAAACCACATGTTAATAATCATAAACAACATGAGTTCCATGTGGTTCCATCAAATCAGATAATAAATCCTTTGAATGAAGATTACATGTAGAGTGGTCATATCCAGAATGACTCAAAGGTGTATTATAATAACAACTGTTGTGACCTCAAAAATGCTCGTTAGTAGGGTACATGGTGAAAAACAACTCCAAGTCATAAACAAGATTGACCTTTCCCTAGCAAATCTCAGCCCCAGGAAACTTAAACTATATGAGTATAACTTTGAGAGTTCGCTGAAAGATTTTGAACAGCTGTTATGACTCTTTTGCTTTTATTTTAATCTCCAAAAACCCCAATGTGATTTTTTCAATTTTCCATAGCGGCTTTTTACATTATTTGATTTTTTTGGGGATGGGACATGTCTAGAACTTATTTTTAGCCCAGATATCAGGTTTTACAACACAAGTAGTTGGAAGGACACATTAGTTATTTTTCAAGAAAATCGTTGGAGTCGTTTTTGAGATAAGAGTTGCAAGCTATCAACCAAGCAAGCGAGCATGCAAACCTTACTCATATTATAGTGTAGAATAGGATTGAGTCAAAATAATTCAGCATTTATATTGATTGACTATAACATATTTTTACTCTTAGGCACATAGAATGTACACGAGACAGGGACAATGATTCTGGATTCTAGCATGTTTGAAGTTCTGCATACAGACGGCCAGGGCTGAATTTAGGTCTGTACAGGCTCTGGTCTACACCCTAAATGCAAGTGCGGGTCCTTACCAGCCCGGCCAACTTTCCTGTTTGATTTATATAATATAACCTACGCTTATATCAGGCTCTACAGATGGCGTTGTGCAATTACTTAAATATCAAATTGCTAAAATCCGTATTGCTGCCTAGTGTATATTAACGTTGTCATGGCAAGATATTATTAAGTGATTTTCATTATCTAAATACATAAAACAAAGTCGGTATTGTATGTTAGTTATTTAGTTTCATCAAACAGCTGTTATAAGTATGATATCTAAACATATTTGAAAAGCATATAAACAAATGTTTATTATAGAAATAATAAATCTATTTGAATAGCAACTCATTTTCAATACCGAAGCAAGCTCTATATAAACATAGGCAAGTGAGCGTAGCTAACGAGCTCATCCTGGAGGCAAGTGAGTGAAGCAAACGAGCTCATCTTGAAAAAGAACGAGAATCTTTGACATAAAACAAATTCAGTGACATTAGGACAGAATAATGTCTGTCTGACCAGCTAGTAGTACTCAACCCGAACGCTGACCCGAACTCCCGAACGCTTACCCAAGGATCATCTTTTCTCCATAAATTTAACAAGGCAACTTTTAAAGCCAGCGAGGCAGATCTCTAAGGTCGGGGTTAAAAAAAAATAACAACAATTTTTTCTATGATTGAAAGTTTTCTAAAATTACTAAAAAATGCGTAAATAATAACATAGAAAAATTTCCTGTGCGGTGGAGGTCTATGGTTGAGTAGGGAGGCGTATCAAACGTGGGGACATCTTTCAAAAGATGCGGCTTTAACAAAATAAATCCAACGAATCATACGTTAAAATTAAACGTTGGGAGTGATAGTAAAGGCCCTGAGGGAAGAACAAAGAGGTACCCATAATATTTTGGTACCCAACAACGTAGTATATAGGTCTGGAGCAGTTTTGAGGAGCCGCTTTCGAAATATTTGGATTTTTTTATTTGGTGGTTTATGTTAGGTTTCTAATAAAATATACCACCTGATTTTTTAGAAAAACTTGGGTTCAGAAATTACAGGGCTTAAGAGATCCCAAACTTCAGTTTTTTTACCTTTCTTAGTACCATAATCTTTAAATATTTTTAGCAGGTTTCAACAGTTTTATCTCATTGCCATAAAAAGCTCTAAAAGATGAAAAATTAGTACTCCAATCCACACACGGTTAAATTAGTATTTCATTAGTAGGCTATTCGGCTAATGGTTGTGGAGAATATTTCAATTTCCATTCAGCAGTAAACTAAGTATATTGTCCGATGTTATTCTTATAAGAAATAAAAACATATATCTCTTGTATACTGATTAATTTTATTAAAACTTGGTGTGTTAGCATTGACCAATAGAGAATATTTGTCCTAGGACAACCTTAAAACTGGTCTATACCAGTTTGGATGCTGACATTGGGTACAGCAAATGAAATTGTCATTACATATGAAGTTTTTTGGATGTCCATTATGACAAACTTCCCTTTCACCTTTGGTCCCTCCACTTGCAGCGGCTCGGGGCGGAAACTCAGGGGTTGGTCCCCAACCTGAGAATGTATGGTCCCTGGCTGTTGTCTATGGATACCCCATCCGTTGAGTTGGCCAGTTGGAGGGCAGAGCGGGTCCACATTGAGCCTGATCACAGCTGTCACAAGGCACGGGAGTTGGTACTCTGAAAGGCCAATTTGGCTGCCTGTCCCATCCCACCCTTTCCTTTCCTGCTATATCCTAACCTTCTGGTAACCTGCGCAAAATTCCCGCTTGTGGAAAACGTGCCTAGCCTATAGAAGCTATGCTGCGGTTTCCTAATCCAGCAAAAATGAATAGAGAATATGCGGAATACGTTTCCATCTAACCCTGGAGGGTGAGGTGGAGCAATTAACCTCTTAAAACCACTGTGTGTACCTAGCAAATTAGATTAAACTGATTGCGTTTATTTGGTCACAGGTCCTAGCTATGGCCATCAAGCCTGTTCACGCTTTTTTATGACTCGGCCAATGACTAATATATTTTTGGCACCGGATGGTTTTCGACGAGTTTTAAATATATCACCTGAGGGAAAAGTTGTCAATTATTTTAGACCTATTAATTTCCAGCTCCAAAATCAGGGGGTTAACACATACAGAAATATACTTGTTTTAAACCCATTTAATTTAAAAAAAGGTATTCAATGATTTATTTAAATAACAGTATCTTATAAAATTCATACCTTAAATTTAAAAATGTTTACATCATTAATAAATTTTAGTTTGAATTTAAATACACAAGCTACTGAAATCGCAGCTCGAGAGGTTTAAAAGCAAAATTCAACATCTACATTAATGACAATTTTTGAGGAGGGCAATCTGTCTACATCGTAATTAGTTGAATAATGTAGACGGTTGGGATTACGGAGTTTCGGACATCAAGATTGTTTACGAAAATCAATATTAACCACAGAAAATGCAAACAAATATAAACTGTAAACAGACTATTTTACTGACCGGTAGATTACAAAACTTTAATCCCATGTCATTAGGTGACAGTGAGGCTTATTTGGTACATTACATGTAATAAAGATAGTTTACACGTATGACCGTTTAGTAAGTCTGCCATCATGTAATTTGTTCACAATGTAAAGAAACTACTATAGGTCTACAACACGCTTGATTATCAATCACAATCAGTCGTGTTACAGAGTTATACTGTCCCAGTAATTCAAAAATTCCAAAACCTATTGTTTTAATTTATCATCACTAGTCCAAACACTTAGCTTTTACATCGAAGTTTTCCAGTAAAAAATAAACTGATAATAAATCTTAATATATATAAGCATTGTTTTAAGCACGACAAAACACTATTAATTTACATAACACTCACATCTTAAACTATTTCGAAATAAAAAAAATTGATGGAACAAAACATAACCAAATCCATAGTTGAAATATGTTTACATTTGAGTGATTTATAAACAAATATGCAGTGTTTCCACTCTACGGTAAAAATATGCCACGCACTGATACAAAAATCCCACTTTATCCCAGATTCTCCCTTATAGTATCCCTAGGCATATCCCACACTTTCCCACTGGTTTGTTAAACATTGCAACACAATTAATGTTAAATATTATATGATTATTGAATAATGTATTAGTACAATATTTATACCGTTAGATAGAGCTTATTTAGATCTATTAATTACCTATAGGTATTTTACATTTTAGTACCTCAAAGGATTTTGAGCAATGCGACATAGGTTAAATGATACGGTGAATTAATTAAATTAAATAATTTATTTACGTGAGAGTTACTAATATATTTAATGGTAGTACTAAAGAGTACGATGTAGGTACTAAATATTGGCAAATAGTTTGCTTGTTAATTCCAACATGGCTCGGCCAGCGAAATTGACATGATTCAGTGTTCGTTCTGTGACGTTTATAAAATCATAATAGGTGCGGACAGCGAGGTTAAAAAATGGGAAACCCCGCAACTGCCAGTACGGCGAGAAAATCCACTAGAAGTGCTACTGCTAAGGTGCTCTGATCGTAAGTTGTAAGCAAACTAGCAGACGTAATGCCGATTTCAAAAAAATCCCACTTTATCCCACAATACCATTTTATCCCACAAGTAGTCAAAATATCCCATATGGGGGATAAAAATCCCTCAAGTGAAACACAGATAAATCCCAGCTGACATTTTAAAGACAACCATAGTCAATAGCTTACTACGAAAACCAATTCAACTACTGAATATCAAACATTAAAATTAGTTTTAATAATTATTAATAATCCAAAATAAAATACAAATGCTGTGTTAAAACATCCCTTTGGTATCCCAAATGACTCCTTCAAAATGGCATTAAGAAATGTTTTACAGTTATTTAGTATTTCGATAACACACCCACACACACACACACACACACACACACACACACCCATACACGGCCACTGAAACTTCTTCATCAATACAGTGATTCACTTCGTTCATCAATTATTAGTGAATTTCCTAAGGAAAAGTGAACCATTACCATGACCCGCAGGGTGGAACTTAAGCCCGGGACCACCAAAGAAGTTCCTAGCGTAACCCCCTGAACACGTTTTGGGGTGTCGCTAAAAACATTATATATATATATATATGTATATATATTTGTATATGTGTGTGTTCGCCCTCTAGCAGTCGCAATTTTCGTCCGATTTACTTGAAATTTGGAAGGAATCTTCCCTTCTGTAAATAGTTGGGCAAAACAATCGGACAGCTATAACCCCCTTTTTTGGTATTTTAATTTTTAAAATTTTGAGTTTCTTGGCCCGAATTGGGTCAGATAAGCCCCGTATAAAACATTATTGTATGTTAAATTATTGTACGTAAAATGCCAAAAATGTTAAGCCTTCCCCCATGATTCTAGCACAAGCATGAACAGAGTTATTAAAGAAAATGTTAGTTGTCTTTAAGCAGTACGTTGTCTTATGGGGATTTTACACTGGAAAAGGCTGTTTTAGCGAATTTCCCCTTTAGGGAAGAAGCTATTACCGTAGGTCTCATGGTAAGACTTAAGCCCGAGACCATGATAACTTTTCCTTTTGAGGTCCCCAGATGCCAAAAACACCATTCGTTCATATTTTTATATATGTATATATATATATATTTGTGTGTCCGTAAGCACGATAACTCTCGTAAAAAAGGTCCAATCTTAATGAAATTTGGTACAAATGTGTAAAGCACCATTTATTTGATCGAGTTCGAAAACCAGATGAATCGCACCATCCAAAAGAGGGTTTTTGGGGGGTTTTGTACCCCAAAAATGGTTTTTTGGGGTTTCCACATGTAATTTTTATTTAAATCAAATTTTAATTTTCACCATTTAATTCAGCATAAAAAAACAAACAATTTGGTATTTTTATCATTGCTCTACGTCAATTGATAAGAGATATTGAGTGCTAAACACAGTACGTTGTCTAATGTTATTCTTATGGAGAAAAATAACAATTGTATATCTCGCTTGTTTATGAACATAACCTGACAAAATTTGATATATGGCTTCATCTGGTTGTGGTTTATCATTGTTTGTACAAAATACAAAATTTTCACGTATGGTTCCCGTAGCAGCAAACCTAGGTAATCGGTCCCCATGTTATTCTTATGGAGAATATTTGAAATGTTATATATCGCTTACTTATTAATGTATATGAATGAAACTTGGTATGTGACTTTACTTAGATGAGTTCTAATCATAAAAACCCATTATTTTGTGTTTCTTGTTGCAGCAAACCTGCGTACTCATCCCCAATGTTAAGCTTATGGAGAATAATTTATATTTTTAATATCGCTTGTTTGTGAATATATTTCTTATGAATCCTGTTAATGTGTTATGTTATATATTCATTGGAAATTCGCTGAGTATGCAGGTTTGCTGCGACGGGGGTATTTCATATCTTGATCTAGTTTCATCGCCCCCAATACCCCTATACCAACTTGTTATTCTGGCTATACCTTTTCATAACCCTATAATGTACAAAATTGCCTTCCTAATAGTCTATTTAAATATAACCAGGAGCATCAGAACAGCCAAAAATAATTTTTTTAAATTTTCCAAAAACATGTTACCAGTGTTGTTTTAAACCATTTATTAGGTTTTTTAAATGTTTTATTGCAGAAATTCACTGCCTCACGTCAGTGTGCTGCGTGCGATTTCGTTTTTTATTATAACCGATTTTCACAAATTCCCAAATTATTATTATGTTATACATAATTATGATTTATACATAATTATATTTATATATAATTATGGTTATGTTGAATTATAGTTTTGGGTTTTATAAAACACAAAATAACCTTTGCCATAAAAAACTTTACACAAGCTCTTTGGCGCACTCGTTTAGTTAAACAGAAGCATATAAACCCTAATAGAAGGAGAAGTGTACTTTGTTATCATGCTCATTACATCTAACCTAATTAGTTGAATTTTTCAGTTAAGGGTCTCTTTTTGGCAACTTTTTCCTACGGGAAGAAGCTACTACCGCAGTAGGCATTGCAAGTCCTAGGACCGGGACCATGATAACTTTTAGTTTTGACGTCCTCAGATGCCAAAAACATCGGTTGTTGAAACCTGTAAATATATGTGTCCGTGGGTTTTGAATTTCGTAAAAATGTCCCGCTTTTGATGAAATTTGGAACAAATGTGCAAAGTAGCATTTATCACTTTAAGCTTGAAAACCATTCAGAATCTAATACAAGACTCTATTCGAGAGTGGGTTTGAACTTTAAAATATTTTTTTTTAATTTTTTACATATAATATTTAAAAATATATATCTTTAGTTTTCATCACAAGTTTTATCTTTAACAAAAAACAATTTAGTGTTGAATTATTGCTCCATTTCAATTGGTTACCGAGATATTAAAAGTGCTAATCCCGATGATCAAAGTTTTTCTTATGGCGATTAAGTAAAAATTGTATAAATTTCTTATTTATAATTTTAACATTAAAGAAGATACAGATTTGCATATTTTTGGACCTACCATGAATTAAAAAAAGATATTTCTAAACTTTCTTGAACATGTTATAATATTTGTTTGTTATTTTATTGTTAATTACTTGGAGGATTGTATTGCTAATTTTGGACTGGACTGATACTATTTTACTATATATAAATGGACTGTAAATGAGTTGTATAAATCTATTATATAAATAACGTTATATAACTGACGTAACGGTGTTTGAATTCTGTATATTCATTTTATTTAATATTATGTTACTGCAATAAAACAAAACTGTACTATACTATACCATATATGGTGTTACTTAAAATATATTGTTTATGGTAATTAAAAGTTGTTAGAACCTTTCAATTTATTCAGTTTGATTGTTTGAAATGTATATTTTAGTATTATGAAAACCACTAAATATTCTTATAAATTATAAAAAAATGTATTGCATTGGTAAAATGTTATGAAGTAGCAATTCTAAACTATATAAATTACAAAATATAGTCTTATTATTCTTGTACTTTAGCATGTATTTAGTTTACGTTCAAACATATTTTTTGAAGAACAATGATACAAAATTGTGTCATATTTTGCCTGGTAGCCTATTGTAAACTAACAATAACGTAATGTTATATTTTAAATCAGGTAACGTAACTAACGATTATTTTATGATAATAATTTTTATTTAAACATAAACTTTGGGAAACAAGTATGAAAGTAGCCATATTTAAAGGAAAATAAATCGTGACTTGTAAAGGTATTATTGTTTATTTTACTGCGAATAAAAACTTTAAAATTAATTTATATGTTTAAAAATAAGCAAACCCAATAATATTTTTTAACTGATGGTTTAGTAGCAAAATTGTAAACCACTACAGTGTTTAAAAAGCAGCGGACAAAGGGCGGCACACGTCCTCAGGGGCCGGCCTCGCATTTTGTAAACATCATGTCATTTACCTGAATGTGTTTATATTTTGTGTTTACAATATACACGTTTATCTTTTATATTATTCCATTAAATTTTATTTTTTGGTTAGTTTTAAATTTTCATAATATTTTCTTAGATATAATTTTGTTTACTGACAAGTAAATAATAGCAAAAAAATTATTACTAACATAATTAGGTTTTATTCATATGCTTTATGCAATAAATATTTATCTAATTTAAATGGATACAATTTTGTATTTCCCGAACTTAAAATATAATTTGAAGCGTTGACGCACAGTTTATTACACAATTATAAACCACGCCGTAGCATCATACGAACTTATCACCTTTGTAATGTAATGGAAATTCCGTTGGTGGCATATTGTATGAATAACACACCTGTTTAGAGCCTCTATACATTACAGCATAATTCGGCAGTACATATTTACCGGCAAAAATCAACTCATGTTTTCGCATCTGATCAGCCACTAAATGTGATTCGTGTAAAAATATTTACTCCTTAATTTGTGCCAATATGATTTTAATAATACATTTCCTTGGTTTAACTTACTTACTTAAATTTCGTAAGTTGTTTATAAAAGTATAGTTACATAAAAAACGTGTATGGTTTATAAAATAAATCTCCCTTTAAAATATAGATAGTATGGATTTTTTTCAATAATGCATTTTATTTCTGCGTATTATTATAACGCAAAGCTTAACATTCTATATTGTAATCACACTCAATTATTACATTTTTATAATCACGCCCGTTAAAATTCAATAGCCATATTTTATTTAATATGAGGCTCATCTCAGACGTCATCGCATATGTGTGATTACTTAGCATAATAGGCTTATTTAAGATGCACAGTGAGGGAATACCTTCTGAAGACTAGGGATTATTGTTCACATATGCAAGTTTTAAGATAATCACGGCTTACCTAAGAGAATTTGCTGGGTAAACTATGGCATACAGCAAGAGTATTTCCAGGGGCAATTAAATTAATAGTGTATTTAAATACGTATTATTAATCTTTGAGCATACTAACAAAACTTAATTTTGCAACTATTTCTGAAAGATACAATATGATTTATAACGTGGGATCACAGGACCAATATATGAAATATATCTGAATACCACCGTCAGAAATAGTTTTTTATACAACAATTTATATTTTAATTCACAGTGTCATACAGTTTTTACATAATTTACCAATATTAAGATAATACAAAATATCAATTTACCATTGGTGCATTTTTTAGCTCAAGTACTCTCGGTTTGCAGAGAGTGGTGATAGTGTTACTATAATTTGCAACCGATAGATAATTTAGCTTGGCTGGTTTCCATGCTGCTTGCTCTTAAAGATAGTTTTATGGTGGGAAAAGTGACAACCTAAATAAATAATGTTTACACAATGGATCATTAACTTTAAAACGTTACAATGAAATGGTAGTTAACTAACAATACAAAAATAATGTAAAACCATAAGGAACATGGATGGTTAAGGATGTTGTTTAATCGAACAATAAAATCGTCTACAGCATTTAGTGCCCATTTAGTGGGCTCAAGCAGCTCAATAAAATACTTGACTAATTGAACACTTTTTTGTAGGTTCCGGAACGTAGCTATTTAAATTGATACTTTAACTATAGAATACATCTCGATGCCTCTCCTGCTTTGTGTACATAATAACTATTTCAATTATATTTTTTCCTCATACTTATATTGCAGGCATAACTATTGGTGGCACTTAATGGCCATATCTACGGTCTACAGTCTCTAAACACACTAAGGTAAATCATGAGAATTTTAACAGAACATTAAATCAATAAAAATTATAAAATGTATTAGGAGTCTAGTAATAAGAAACTGATATTTGTAGTCAGGAAGTTAAACAAGTTAGAACAAAGAACTCCTATTCATGTAACCGTAATTATATTGGTCAAATACCTCATCAGACTGGACCAACTGAAAAAGTAAAAACCCATGAGTGTTATAGCAAAACAGAGTCGTGCATATTTACCATACTGTTGTGTAATTAAATGGAGTAACGGTTGAATTATTTAAAACAATTGAAGTGAGCTCTTTTACCATAGCCAAAAAAGTATGAATATCATCAAAATTACCATTGAAATAGTCGATGAGACATTACACACCCTTACCTGGTTTAATGAATTAACAGGTAAATATTTTTAGAGGTTTCCCTCTCAAACTCAAGCAATGTTGATTATTTGGTTGAAAAATTATTTAAAAGTTTAATCGATGGCCCATGAAAAACATGAATTATAATCCTTTTTTTGTGCCAGCCACAAGTTTGGCTTATGGACTTAAAAATAATTATCTCGACTCCGGTATTTTTCTGAAATTTAGGTCCAAAACTTGACCATTGATATTGTAATTCCTAAAATACTCTGAGCATTGTCTCCTATCTAATAATTAATAAATAACTATACATGTGGTATAATTGTTATTTATTTATTGATCACAAGATGACGTCTTTGTTATGATGGCTTAATATTTTATGCAAATGATTAACGACTCGTCGTCGTTAACTAATATTTGCCCCCCAAAACTTACCTATTCCTGGCACAACCCAAAATTCATCTAGTTTCAGGGCATTAAATTAACTTAATATTCGCATATATATAATTTACTAATTTTATTGTGTAGCTCACAAAATAGGTACTTATTATTATTTTATTATTAATTGGTCTATTATTGTTATGAAGAATGAAATAACACGTCAATACCATTTATAAATGTATATTATTCAGGGTGTCTCACTTATGGTCTCTCAAACCGATAGCAGACGAACCACATGATCTAGAAGGATGAACTAAAATTATTTCCAACTAAATTGACCCCAAGGAGAAACGTAAAATAGTTATAAGTTGTTTCAAATAGAGAAAAACGGAGGGTCACCAGTTCGAATCTCGGAATTTTCAAATGTAAACATAGGTTATTTTAAACCCCTCTAACCAACATTTTGGTGGATACAGAAATTTGGAAGAAAACTAATATTTTGAATTGTTTGTACACCCAAAATAATAAAAGTCAAATAACTTATAAAAAGTACATATTTTTAAGGTCTCAGATATCCTAATAACTTTCTAATTTACATCAACCAGGCATCTATTTTTGTTTTTTAGCAATCAACAACCACCACTTCCCCATAAGAAATACATGTTATCTCTACATAACCCTTCCAATTACTCCGAGGCTTCTTTTATAAATGAGTTATGTAGAAATAACACTCATATGGGAAATGATGTTTTTTGTTGATTGCTAAAAAACAGAAAGAGGTACGAGGTTAGTGTAAATACGAAAGTTGCCATGATTTCTAAGACCTTTAATATGAGATACCTTTTGACATGCGTTACTACTTGACTTTTTGGAATGTTGGGGATATACAAATTGTCAGAATAGTATGTTTTGTATTTTCCATTTGGTTTGAAATACTGTTATCTAGCATGTCGTGATAAAGATGAGTTTAATACGAGTAAGAAATTTGAATCAGAATAAAAATATGTCTTGTGGTGTAACAGATACAGGTTATTCCGTAAATTTTAATATGTTTCTCAAAAATAGCTGCCATTTTTAAAAGGATAAATTTAAGTGAGTTCTGTTTTCACCAAAATATTTGTCTACTAAAGGGCTTTAAAATTATCTACAACATGACCTATGTTTACATTTAAAAATTCCGGGATTCGAAAAAGTGACCCTCAGTTTTTGGAACACCCTGTATTTTAAACACGGTAAAATACATTTTACGTTACTTCTTGGGGTCGATTTGGTGGGAAATAATTTTACTTCATCCTTCTAGGTCAAGTGGTTCGTCTGGAATCGGTTTGAGACACCTTACGTGAGACACCCTGTATACATGGCACGCGGTTTGATATAAATCTCCTTTACGGTGTGATAACTTAAGTTGAACAGCTATTTGATATTTATTTGATTTCGTGATTGTATAGTATTTACACTTTGAAAATAAACACTGTATATGGAAACACGTATCATGTATGAAGAATGTCAACAATGTGCTCGTATTTTTTTAGTAAAAAATCTTACCTCAATAAAGTAAACGGGGTAAGTTAAACACATCTAACTCTATACTTTTTAAGTAAACCATTTTTGTATTATTATATAAAATAGGCAACTAGCTGTTGCCCGCAGGCTTCTCCCCGCAAATGATTTATACAAACTATGACAGTGTATGTGCTGCATTCTGTTGTTAGTCCGTGGAACTACCACGAATGAAGATCAGCTGTTTGTATTTTTATCAGCTCAAACAAAAATGAATGTCCATAAGGAATACATGGGAACTTTACTGGGGTCTCTGGTGAGCCCTAAGGTCAGATCAGGATGAAAACCATTTAGTTTTCCTATTTTATGCCTAAAGAATCCGTGTACAACATTTCAACTTTCTAGGTAAATGGGAAGTAGGAGAATTCGTGATGAGTGAGGGATTTGCCTTTTATAGGTATAAATTAGGGTATAAGAATAATTCTCATATTTTGATCTCATATATCGATCATTCCATTTAGTATAAAATTAAGTTTTAAAAATAAAAATAGTCCTACTAACTAACTAACTGACTTTGACTTGTGAAATTAATTTTAATAAAGCAGTATTAAGAAAATAAGGTATTCAGAATTCAAATGAATAGTAGGTATTGTATTTATAATTCCAAAAAGATATTACATTATTTTTAACCAGTAGATTAATATATTTATTAAGATCTTTAAATATAGGGAAACTTTGCCGTTGCAAATAATCAATAGTGTTTTCATCTTTTTGGTACACTGTAACCGTGATGTTCTTTTTGATATTCATTTGCAGTTTACCGACATTTCGAGTTAATCACATAACTCATCCTCAGGGATTTTGTCATCACTTATTTATTTAGACTTACCGGTATGGTCATTGCTCTCCTTATACAGTTGCCGCTGCCTCAGGCTGTAAACATTGTCGATTGTTCAGGGTTCAATTAGTAAGTGCCACCGTCTTGGTGCAACCAGGAAAATAAAACTACTGTAGACTTCTGGTATAGATTCTGCCATTGATTATAGGACCAACAACAACTTGTCCAAAATCCTCAATTCCCCGTTAAACAAAACACCACTGGAGAAGAGTCACAAACAAGGGGTCTACAGAACCAACTGCTGCGAATGTTTTTGACTTCTAATTCTAATCTATAGTTTGGTGAGACTGCCAGTCCGTCCACCACCGTCAAGAAATGGTAAAGAAGAAGATAATACGGTCTCTTATAGCAAGTAGTTAAATCAGTTGAAGGTAATATATTTTGTAAGAGGGGATGTTTTAAAAGTACATTATGTTGTGCTTTTAAATTGAACGAAAGAATTATTTTAAGAAGTACTGCATTGATTGCAAGGAATGATAGTCTGACCCCTGCTGCGTTTAAGTGATGTTGTTTGGATATACTCCAGACCCCACCGTTTGCTCTTCTCTATAAAACAAGAAAGCTGGGGTATCTTATTGCTTTAACGTTTTACACAAATACAACAGAATTAAATGCAGCATATACCTTGTTCGTATAATTTATATTAAAGTTTATATATTTTTACATCAGAAGTTTAAATTTATCAAAGTGGATTCGTTCTGTGTTAGATTTTATACTAAATATATCACTATTTTTGGGGCTCTGAACATTATTCAAGACATGAATGCATTATTTAAACCATAAAATGTTATTCCATTTTTAGTTTTTGAGCATTATATTTTGAAGGTTTGAACCACCACCATATTCAAATGGAATGTTGTTTGAAACCAAACACGTTTTAGAAATGCCAAGCCCCTTAGATTCTATATTCATATCCAAATTCATGTTTTAATCTTAACCCGTTTTTGGATAATTAGGATCTTATGTAAACACACATACGGACAATCGACGGAAATGGTACGAGATAGAGCGCCTGCTATATTTTATTATTTGCTAGTTTCATCTGCTGAATCATATTGTAAAATTTAGCGCAATGTAAAATCCAAGCACCCTATATAATGGCAGCACATAGAATAACTTAATATATTTCAGAGACAAAGCTGAGCAAGAACTTCTCTTAATTCCTATTTAGATTTAAATATCTCATAGGGAATACACTGCTACGTAATTGACGTGGTAGTATACATGATATCGGAACAGTTTTAATATATTATTTATTATGTTTACAGATGACAAAACACTCCTTTTTTTACTGTATGTATACAGTATGTATGATTCGTTGACAGATTGGCATTCGTTGACATTCGTTCATACAGATGTATACAAACTTGTTATTTATATCTGTAAATATTTAGGTAGGGTTACAATTTATAGTATTACCTAATTATACGGGTGAGTTTTAAATGATTCCCCCCCTACTTTTTTCTACATTTCTTAAGATATCGAATCCGTAACACCCCCGATCATTGTTGACCAACTTATACTTCATTTTAACTTAGTTAATATTTTTGGCCGCCTTCTTGGATCCGCCATATAGGATTCAACTATTTATTTTTAAATGTAAAGGTGGAGTTGAGACCCACAAAATAGAAGTATTCGTGTACGGTGAAAACAATGCCACAATCCGTTTTTGAAAATCATTATTCGTTCTCAACATATTGGTGAATTTAAAAATGAATTTTGAAGAGAGTTTTGAAGGTCCCAACTTAAAACATGCCCATATTCTTATCATTACATCAAATAATGACCATAAACTACTAAAAATCATTGTTGAGCGGCATTCACTTCATTTTGACAAAATTAAGATTTTCAGCCGCCATCTTTGATCCGTAATTTTGGAATAAGATCTTTTTAAGTAAAGGTAGGGTTGTGACCCATCATTTCCAATTGTTTTTCCACGCTGAAATCAATGCCACAATCTGTTTTCTAAATGATAAACAGATATCTTTCCATACCAAGAAAACTAAAGATAATATTTGAAAACGGATTGCGGCATTGATTTCAGCGTGGAAAAAATATTGGAAATGATGGGTCACAATACCAACTTTATATTTGAAAAAAATCTTATTCCAAAATGGTGGATCCAAGATGGTAGCCGAAATCAATAATTTTGTCAGAATAAAGCAAATGCCATTCAACAATGATTGGTAGTATTTTATTGTCATTATTGGATGTAATTATGAGAATATGAGCAAGTTTTAAGGATGGTACCTTTAAAACTCTCTCCAAAATTAAATTTTTTTAATTTGCCAATATCTTGAGAACGAATAATGATTTTCAAAAAAAGATTGCAGCACTATTTTTCCAGTAAAAAGGTACTTCTATAAGATGGGTCACAACCCCACATTTGTTTTTAAAAATAAATAGTTTAATCCAATATGGCGGATCCAAGATTGCGGCCAAAAACATCAACTAATTCAAAATGAAGTTGAGACCCATAAAATAGAAGTATTATTTTACGGTGAAAACAATGCCACAATCCGTTATTGAAAATCATTATTCGTTGCTAACAGTTTGGTCAACAGTTCGCTCATAACAGTTGGTCAACAATGTTCGGGGGTGGTCCGGAGTCAATCTTAGCAAATGTAGAACAAATTGGGGGGGACACATTTAAAACGCACACTGTATAATTTAGACTCAACAATGGAAGATAAGTACGAAATATGAATATTAAAAAATGTGTTAAAATTGAAAGGGAACATTTTTTGGAAGTGTTTCGTTGGCTGATATATCCACTATTTTTTAAGTCACAAATCTGGCGAAGAGCTCATTACAGCTATCCCGCCCACTTCCAGCCTGGCGGTTATGGCCACTCGAACGTCTCACAAAACAGACGTTGTTTTACAGACTGATCTCGTTTTTAACCTAGAAAAGTAATTTTATACATTTTTTTTTTATTTTTTCATGGAAAACCATTTTTACATCACTAATACAAGTCAAGTGAAAGAAATAATTAATTAAATGTTATACTTGGCAATCAATACCTAACACAACCTGAACAATTATGAGTTACATTAAATTAATGAACAGATTGGAGATATCCAGCAATAAATTATGAAAATTATAAGACTAAAAATAAAATAATTTTAAAATGACCATCAAATATTTAAATATTTAGGTGTTGATACAGAAAAACATAATTACAAAATTAACTCTTTAAAATAGCAATAACAGTATTTTCCTGATGATTCTACAAGAAAACTGAATTGATAAGTAAAAATTACGGTTAACCGAACAAATTTGAAGATTTTCACATACGATACAATAGCAAAATTAGGAAAAAGCCTTGGTTTATGCAGAAAACAGCACAGTATGGATATGGAACGTGAAGTGGAACGTGAAACGTCAATGAAGACTTTGGAGGATCAGCAAGTTTCCACATCACAGGCGGCCAGGAGATGTCTTTTGATCACAGTAATATTCGTGCAATACTCAATGTCAGGTGGAAGTAGATTCGCCTTGCGCTGAATACTAGCCATTGGGCTGTTCTGCTCATACGGTTTCCATAGTGACGTCTGGCGAACAGCTCTTTTGACTTTGTACCAGTATCAGGCATGCGAGAGTCGACCAGGTCCAGGAAGGTTGGACTGTAGGTTGAATGTAACTGTTATGTCAGATTAACAATACATTTCAAAATCAGTTCAGCATCATTAGGGCATCTTTTATTAATAATATCAAACTGTCAAGTTAGCCTAACTTTAATTTGTATATATTTTGGCCTAGTAAAACACAACTTCATAATATTGTGTTCTTGTTTAGCATGTTTTTTAGGGGAGGAAAACTGATTTATTATTGTTCCCTTATTAGGCAGTAACTAAAATAAACAGTGAACTCTTTGAGACTTGACATCGGTTGAAAAAATCACAGTTCAAACGCACATAATCGATACAAATACAGAATCACAATGGTGTGTCCCAAAAATAGACTCCCAACGCACGAGATATCTTTGGGACACACTTTTGTATTTTACTTTCTCCCCCTTATACGTAGTATATGGAGAAAGAATTGTTTTCGTAACAATTTTCGAATTTGAGTTGTTAGTGGAAATATTAGTTTTGGTGCTCCCTGAACTAAAAAAAAATATTTTTACGTGACGTCTCTGTGTCTGTCTGACTGACTGGCTGGTTGTCTGTATGGATGTGTACAGAGCTAGAGCCCTAACCAAATCTCCGATTTTTATGAAATTTGGTATGTAGGTACTAATCCACGATATCTCCAGGCCTTTTTTGTATTTTTTGGAATTTTTGATTTTTAAGGGTAATCATCCCCCAAAAACCGCCAAAATCATGAAAAATCATGATTTTCAAAAACAACTCTAACGATTTTGATTAAACTTTAGTCGTTTGTAGAAATTTAGTTTTCCAAGAAAATGACACCACCCGCATTTCATTAAAAACCCGGGTTCAGAAATTACAAGACTTAAAATATCAAAAATTTATTTTTTTGTATTTTTTATAAAAAAATATATAAAAAATATTACTATTCACCATCAAAAATAGCTCAACAAACTAAATAATTTAGTACCTTGAATTACTATTCTACGATTACTGGTCACGGAGAAAATTTTAATTTTAATTTTGGAGTAAACGCAGTACGTTGTCCAATGTTATTCTTGTGGGGAATAAAACAATTACTATTTCTCTCTTATTTATTGATCAATTTCGTACAAACTTGATATTCTTGTCATGTTAGCATTGACCAATAGAGAGAATTCGAAATATGTTGCCCCTTAACTCTGAGGGGGGGAATATGGGGCATTTCCCCTCTAAAAACCACGTGTGTAACGATGGATTCTGTAGTTCGTTCTAAACAGGGATATGGGTGATATTTTTGAAAACAATTTGTTTAAAAGATTTTCTGTACATTCGACCGTGCTTTTTATTCTATATTTAGTAAATAAAAAGTAATTTATTCATTAAAGTTGGGCTAATTGGGAGAAAGTATGTATAAGTTTCCTGATACCGTTTATTTTGTGTTTATATCGTTCATGGCATCTGTAGTTTTTTTAACTGAAAACAAGGTTCAAAGGATACCTTAATTATGGTAAGTACTGCCTAATAAGGAAATATTAACTATAATTATAATAATAATAATGGCACGAATTAATTTAAATATTTTTCCTAGTCCTTTTTCTTTTGGTGAATTAAATTAATATTTTACAACTTACAACTTTTAATACAAACGCCAAAATTATAAAATATAATTACTCTGGACGCCGGCAGATGTTTTATTTTCATCACCATTAGGAAATATTCCCAGTTTTATTTTCATTGCCATTAGGAAATATTCCCCAATGTCTCATTTTATGCTGGACATGTATTTCCCACAGCTCAATGATAGAAGAAATGAATGTTAAAGGTAAAATTTGTCATAGCCAATTCATTTTTAAAATTTAATTTCCATTAGTATCCTTACCTAACAACTATACTTTTTCAACACACATACGAAGTATATATTTTTTAAATCACATTAATTTGAATATTGTTAGCCTTTGATTTGTTCAAGCTTCTTGTGTCATATTGTCACGTTAACCACTAATAAACGGTATCAGGAAACTGACACGTACTTTCTCCCTTTTAGCTATACATTAAAGAAAAAATTGTTGATATTTACTTAATGTGGAATATGAAGTACAGATAAATGTACAGAAAATCATCTAAAATAGTTGTTTTCAGAAATATCCACCCAAATCCCTTTTTGGGAGGCACTATAGAATCCATTGATACACACAGTGGTTTTGAGAGGGGAAATGCCCCCTTGTCCCCCCAGGGTTAAATGGCAACATATTTCGAATATCTTTGGTTGGTCAATGCTAACGACCTGCATATCAATTTTTAATGAAATCGATCAATAAATAAGAGAGAAATAGTAATTGTTGTATTCCCCATTATAATAACATTGGACAATTTAGTGCGTATACCGTTAAATGAAAATTTAAATTTTCCCCGCAACTAGCAATCGTAGAATAGTAATTAAAATACTACTTAATTTAGTTTTTAGCTATTTTTAATGGTGAACAGTAACCTTTTTTTACATTTATGTTTTTTTATAAAAAATCAAAAAACAGAATTTTTTATATTTTAAGTCTTGTAATTTCTGAACCCGAATTTTTACAGAAATGCGGGTGGTGTCATTTTGTTGGAAACCTAAAGCTCTACAAACCACTAAAGTTTAATTAAAATCGTCTGAGCTGTTTTTGAGAAATTTAGATTTTTCATGTTTTTTGGCGATTTTTTGGGGAATAATTACCCTTAAAAATCTAAAATTAAAAAAATGTAAAAAAATGCCTGGAGATATCAAGGATTACTACCTACATACAAAATTTAATAAAAATCGGTAAATTGGTTAGAGCTCTGTACACATCCACACACACACACACACACACACACACACACACACACACACACACACACACACACACACACACACACAGGCAGACATCACGTAAAAACCACTTTTTTGGGTTCAGGGAACACCAAAACGAATATTTCCACTAACAACTCAAATTCGAAAATTTTTACGAAAACAATACTTTCTTCATATACTTTGTATAGGGGGAGAAAGTAAAAAGGCATTACGATTTAAGTGGCATATCGTCACTCACAATTTTAAAAGAACGACTATCCGAATAATAAATATAATCGAGTGTACTTTCTTGTATTTATCTATTCAACACCTTACTTTAGTTTGGTTGATAAATGCGCTAGCAAAACCTTTTAATAATGCATTTAATATAGTAATAATAAACGAGTCCTGAACATCAATTTACATTATTGGTTAAAAAATAATTAAAATAATTTTTCTCAACTTATTAACTTTTTGAACAAAAAAACAAAACTGATACAAAGTTAGGGAACTATATGTCCGTCATGACTTGTGATAAAATACAAGGGAATGTTGCCCACTTGACAGTTTTGGTATCAGATTCAGTTTATTCGGAATACTATCTACAGAATGTGTTGTAAAATCTTTGTTGAGTTTCAGCCTTGTCATACGAAATTTGCGAAGGATGTTAGATACATGCAGTATATCAGAATAATAAAAACGTTAATATATTGATTAATTTCAGATTTTTACAACACCCTTAGACAGTTCATATATATATTTTATCCTTGAGTAGATCACTGGAAATACTTACCCTACATGATAATTTTGGTTTGGTAAAAATATATTGTTTATAAGTTTATCCAGATTTTTCATAGCAGCAATAACCCATATCCCATAAAACTCCAAATTGCCATCAATATTCAAAAATTGTATCAGCTGGTATAGCGTACTTTACACAAATACACATATCTGTATTTTCATAAAACCACCTTACGTACATTTGAGGAAGCACATTTCATCACCAATGGTGTTATAATTATCCAAACAGCTCATGTCGCTAGCACGTATGCATGAGATCCGTACAGAGTGAGTAATCAGATAGTTGAGTGTAACGAGCTCATTTAACATGTTCGACGGGGGAGCAGCTTCTAGCACGCGGGATCGCCGTTCTCGCTCACAGCCTGGCAGTCAATCTTGGCTTTCCTAAGATGATTCACTTCAATGGATTTACGTATTTAAACCTAACAAATGTAAAGTAAAATATGTTAGGCTAATAAATAGTTTTACGCATTAAAACTCTTTAAAAATGTAACTTCGATCATATAAATAAACTGTAAAGTTTATAGATAGACTAGTTGTTTCCCGCAGGCTTCGCCCCGCAAATGATTCATAAAACTATGACAGTTGTGTGTGCTGCATCCTGTGGTTAACCCGTGGAACTACTACAAATCATAATCAGCTGTTTTTATTGTCATCAGCAGCTCAACCCTCATTCCCATATATAGCAGCTCATTTCCATATGGAATACATGGGACCTTGAAATTCCTATGGGACAAATCCCTATGGTATTTTCAAAACGAAAATAGTCCTATATGTTAACTTGGTATATAAGAAAAATATCTGTAAATTGTCATGCCAATCGGTTTTGTAGTTTTTGAGTGATTGAGGAACACACAGCAGACAGAGAGACAGACACAAAACATCCCATTTTTATATATTAGTAAGGAAACTATGACGGTTGTGTGCGCTTCATTCTGTGGTTAACCGGTGGAACTACTACGAATCATCCCACATGCAAACTTTTAATCAGGTCTGATCCGATTCTGGCCTGATCCGGTCTGATCAGACCTAATCAGGTTGAGTTGATCAGACCTGATCAGGATGAGTTGATCAGACCTGATCTGGTATATCAGGGTTGATCAGACCTTATCAGGATGCGTTTATCAGGGTTGATCAGACCTGATCAGACTGAGTTGACCAGGGGTTTATTTAAGTATTATATAAAGATACTTAAACATTATTAATACGAATTATTATTAGTAATGTATAATGTATTGGTATAGGTTTTCGCCGCTTTTCATGTGCCGACATAAAACAATAATAAACAATAAACAATATCCCTGTACCGTAATTGCCATTGGTACATTGATATAGTTCTTATAAAATAGAGTTTTTAATTTAATTTTTGCCAATATTTTAAAAGTTCAAATAAAACTCGGTAAGCCAAAGGATGACTCACTATGCCAGTATATACAGGATAGTAGATGATAGGATTAGTCATGTTTAAATCTTGCTGAAACTAGAATAAGACAGCATTAAATTATAAGAGAGCAAGAGGGGGTAACCCGACCAGGACGGGGCTCCTCATTCAGAAGGCGGCGTGGCTGAGAGTCTGGTCGGCGGTCTTCGTCGTCGGCTGAATCACTGGTTTTCTCCTTTTTCACCCTTTTTGAAGGTATTCTCAACACTTTTTATTTATTATAGTAGCAGGAGTATATGAATTATGTATTGAATTTTCAGGTGATTTTAATGCATAATTATGTACATTTTAGATTTCTGTAATAATAATTTTGAGTCTGGCTACCGAGTATTTTAAACACAGTAAAGTAAAGTAAAAGTTAAGTTGGGGGATAATCGTTGTAACTAACAAACTTTGAGTAGTTAAATTAAATCTTTTCGAAGCAATTTCTACAGCGCGGATTGCGCTTGTTTTTTTGCTTCAGGGTTCGAGAGTATGGGGAACGAACTTCAGATTAATAGTCCTATCTATTTCCTACCAAAATCCTAACGAAAATAATGTTGTAAAAGTTAAAGAACTAGCATTTATGATTTTTCAGTAAAGTTATTATTGATTTAAGTTAATATTATGTGAAGGTCAATTGAAAGTAAGTTTTGTTTTGTTAACGTCAATTATTTTACATAAATAAAAAAAGGCATTTTGTAACAGCATATTGTATATTGATTTTAATTTTAAAAACCTCACGAATTGTCTCTACCTGCCAGTGTTCTAAATTATATTTAAGATGTGAAGGTAATAAAAAGCACTGGAGTACTGAAAAGTGGTTTCAGAGAATTTATGTGATAGTTGTCGAAATTTAGAGGGCGATTACCATAAATTAAGGCAGGGTACATCCCTTAAATGTTATAACTATAAGAGCGGATCTACGTCACCAAAAGTTAATTTTACCATAAATATATAATACTATCTGACGTACCCGTTCTTCGCACAGGGGTTTTCTCTACCCGTTTAAGCGAATTTCCCCTATAGGGAAGAAGCTATTACCGTAGTCGGCATGGTAAGACCTAGGCCCGGGACCATGATAACTTTTCGTTTTGAGGTCCCCAGGCCCCAAAAACACCATTCGTTCGAAACTGTATATATATATATATATATGTGTGTCCGTGAGCACGATAACTCTCGTAAAAATTATCCGATTTTGATGAAATTTGGTATAAACGTATAAGCAACTTTTATGACTTTAAGTTCGAAAACCAGCCAGATCGCTTTATCCGAAGGGGTATTTTGGGGGGGTTTTGTACCACAAAAATGGGTTTTTTGAATTTTTTACATATAATTTTGGAAATAGTCAAACTTTAGTTTTTCCATTGGATTCAGCTTACAAAAACACACAAATTGGTATTTTGATCATTTCTCTACGTCAATTGGTTACCGAGATATTGAAAGTGCTAAACACAGTACGTTGTCTAATGTTATTCTTATGGAGGAAAATACAAATTTTATATCTCGCTTATTTATGAACATATACTGACGAAACTTGGTATACGGCTTCTTCTGGTTGTGGACCATTGATATTTGCTCGAAAAAACAATTTTTTTCCAAAGGCTTCTGTAGCAGCAAACCTGCGTACTCAGCCCCATGTTATTCTTATGGAGAATAAGTAACGTGTTATCTCCCTTAATTATGAAATTAAATTAATGAAATTTGGTATGTGACTTCACCTACTTGAGTTATATTGATATTAGCATAAAACCCCATTTTGTGTGTTCCTTGCTTCAGCAAACCTGCATACTCAGCCGCCATGTTATTCTTATGGAGAATAATTAAAATGTCATAAATCGTTTATTTATGAATGTATATTGATGAAACTTGGTATATAGCCTTATGTGGTATTAAGAAATATATGTATGCATTGGAAATTCGCTGAGTACGCAGGTTTGCTGCTACGGGGGTATTTTAGTAAATGCAATTTCCATTTTAGTTAGCTTGAAACAGCTGTTCTTGCTTCTGCTCTTTAAACTGTCAAATGGAAGTGTCCACAGCTGTTCGCATTACAGTTTCTGAATGTTTACTTTCTTCTGAAATGTAAACATTGAAACTTAGGACGTTCACGGGGCGTAGCCCGAGGGGATTTTAAGGAAGTGAATAGGCCTATGTGTTGCATGGGTTCAAGATCTACCTATGTGTAAAGTTTCAGCCCAGTCGGTTCAGTAGTTTTTGCGTTCACCCGGAACATCAGACAGACAGACAGACAGACAGAAACCACCTCTTCTTTATAATATTATAGATATATAAGTAGTAGGTTTTGTTTTTTAAACACAAAAATCCTGCATTTCCCAAACATACGCCTAACGCGCTTCATTAGGACAATAAAACAAAATCTTAAGAGGGACGGCTAGTTTTAAAATGGTACCAAGCAAAATAAGGACAGTATAATATTAATCATTAATTAATTAATTAATCGTACTTATGATATCAAACAGCCGCAATTATCAATGTTGCTTGGTTGGGCTTTATCAATACTTGCATTCTACAAATTACATAATGTCAGAAAGAATCTGGTGTTCAACTTAAAATCGTGGTCCTATACATTTCTATTCTTCATAATCGCTTCTCTTTCTCATGTGCTAAGAAGCTCTCGTGGTGCAGTAGATAAGATAACGGATTTCAACGCTAGAATCCCAATCGTGTACAGATGATGTTTTTGTCATGATTTTTTTCATTTTTTGTGTATAGTATTTTTAATGCATATTTAATACGTTTCAATGGTAAAGTATTTAATATATGTGTTTTTAATTTAAATATTTTTTTTTATAAAAAGTTGATCAGGTTCTGATCTGGAAACATCCCATAACTGGGTCCAATCCTG
The DNA here is from genome assembly GCA_963675035.1 of Allygus modestus. Taxonomy (NCBI): domain Eukaryota; kingdom Metazoa; phylum Arthropoda; class Insecta; order Hemiptera; family Cicadellidae; genus Allygus; species Allygus modestus. The sequence goes on along the minus strand of OY776111.1, from coordinate 384,426,234 downwards.
ATCTGATTTGGATCAGGTCTGATTAGGAAATTTGGATCAGACCTGATTGAAAATTTTCATATGGAATGATCGGCTGTTTGTATTGTCATCAGCAGCTGAAACAAAAAGGAACGTCCCTATTGAATACATGGGATTCTGGAAGTCCCTTGGGGCCGAGCCCTATTGGATTTAAAAAAAAATATAGGCCTATGTGTTTATTTGGTATATGAGGAAAATTCCTGTAAATTGTCAAGCCAATCGGTTCAGTAGATTTTGAGTGTTTGAGGAACACACAGCAGACAGACAGATAGATAGACAGACAGACAGACACAAACTATCCCATTTTTATATATTAGTAAGGATAAATAGGTACTGTATTTACAAAGCTATAACGCTAAACAAACGAAACCCATTCGTTGGTAGTAAAAGCTTATTTTTACTGGGTTTACAATATTATTTACCCAACTATGAGTATTTTTTATCCGTACGAATTCTCTATCACCGTTTGTTTTTGGTTTCTGTTTTTACGGCTTTATTTTGTATAGGGACCTTTAAAATGCAATGTTAATAGCTCAATGCTTAAAAGCCATTAGTTATTTATAAATTTAATTAATTAATTTTGGGTTTGTGTCCACACGAATAATCAAAAACTCTATTTTGTCCATTAATGGGTTTTATCCAAATTAATGTTTCCAACATATATTTGGATTTATTTTTAAATATGACAATCTTAAATTTAAAATATAAATACTATCTTCCAAAGTATTGTGTTAATATTGTTAACGAATCAAACATTTGTATTCCTAATTAAAAAAATAATGAATATAAACACAACAACAGAACCTTCTTCCCCCAAAAATCTCGAACCTATTCCCGAAATCAAACTCTTTTTAAATTGCCAAAATAGTTTATCGTATTGTGTGTCAAAAGTTTAAGAATGTTAATCTTTGGAATTCACCCTCACTCTCAACTTAAAAAACGAGTCTTATAGTGAATTGTTTTACTTTTCCTCGGCACCAAGGACACCGAGGCTGTAATCTCTCTGGTCCCGGCTTGATCGTTGACCCTACAAAACTCAGCCTCCCCAATGGCCTTCCCCCGCCCACAACCAACACTGCAATATTCAACTCACTGTCAATGTAATTATTTTCGATTCCATAATTCTATTTATTATATTTTGAATTCATATTTTTTATATAGATAATAATAATTAATAAGTAGTTCAATCATTGTTTTCTTCATTCAATAATTCAGATACTATTAAAAAATTTAAAACTTATGTTTTTATCTTCTCTTAAATAGTTAAAAATCAGTATTTTCTAAATTCCCGTCAATATTTAGCTTATTCATGCTCTGATCAGCACCATCTCTACGCTCATACTACTTGCCTATGTATACATTTCCCCTATATTGTATTTTATGTGTGTAAGTACAGTAGTGATTGATAAGATTGAGGTATATATGGTATATATATTTGGTTGTATTTGCACATTGTAACTGTTTTATTTATTTGGGAAATAAAATGTTAAATGAATAAAAAAATTGAGACAGTTAAGCCTACTGACCATAATAATTTGCTTAAGTATTCCAAAACTCGTATTCCAGGCTGTCTATTTGGTTTTAAACTAAAATATAGTCAATAATACTACTTTAAAGAGGCTGCTATTTTGGTTTGAATAAAAATACATTAACAATTAAAATCAAATGAGATTAGAGTAAAGATGTTCTATTAAATACCATAACACATGGTATACGAATCCTGAAGATCGAAACCATAGTTGGGTATACACAACTGATGAAATTAAGATCGTTCTTGATTGTTCAAGTTGTACATTTAAAACTTGCTTATACAGGGTTTTATTTTGACTAACCATTAAGGTTCTAATAAAAAATTATAAAACAGGTTGAATGACTAATAATTTGAAATTATAGTAGAATTTATATTAGCTTATAAATACAACCATTCAAATAATTTCTGTAGATTAAAACGGATGATGAGACACAACATATATGTATATATATGAAAATTGTTTCACTAACACAGTAGTCCTTCGTTAATTACAAGGATTATTGAATTAACTGAAGTGTTCAGCATTATTTTGTATTAATTTTATTAAACAAATATACGCTAATAATATACCTAATCAAAAAAACAATTATAACAATAACCTAAGTATAATTATATAGGAAAATAACTAATTGACCTTATACTAAGAATAAAAGCGTGAACTAGTTTGTTAAGAAGAAAAAATATCTCTCATTTAAGTACCTGACATTTTTAATGTGGTTTTTAATAGTGATTATACGTTCATTAACCCCATTTATTAGTTACTGATAAATTTTCCTTGCTGTTAAATCATAAATTTATTCATAATATTTCAACAAAATATTTGGGCTAAAAATCACTTAGTATTAGTTCAAAACTAACTGCAAATCAATATTTTTAATTACGTTCCGAGTCAGCACAGCTTTGTTGCAGCGCAGCACTTATCCCTTATTGGCATCTGAAGTTAATAGCTTGCATTGATATACGACACAATAACAATTGGTGGTTCTGTAGATATATTTTTGATTTCATGAGACTTCCAGATTCCACTTTCCTGTGCTATTTTTCTAAAGAAAAAAAACAAATTTTCCTTGTTAATTTTAATAATAATTTGTTGGATCACCTTTCTTCTCCATCTATAAGTAACAGTTATATGCCTTTACTAAATGTTAGAGCCTAGAGTATGTTATTAACAATAAATGTGTTAACATAACATTCGAAAACCTACAGAGTGCACAAATTTATATTCAGAGTACTTAATCACTGTGTAAGAAGACGACGCAACTAGTTCAATATGAATTAGTGATGACTGTTGAATGGGTGAGACACCTTAGTAGTCTTGTTAACTAAGATTGACTTATTATTTAGCCAGGATTCAATGACCAATGTCAACTGGATCTGCTATCCGAACCTTCACAGCATTTTGTCAGGGCGTTTTTCAAGATCGAACTGGAGACCCATTTATGAATCGAGCACGATAACCATCCAATAGTCCACCCAAATATCCATCCAGTAGTATAGTTAGTGATATAGCTTGATTGAAAATGGTTAATGTTTGACTCTATGCAATATGTCGTTGGTTTAAATCAACCAAAAGTAGAATAAGTTTAAATGTATCGAAAGCGTCTCCTGTTCGAGCCAAATACCCGAATGTGGAAATGTGCATTTGGGGTGATAGCACAAATCCCAATTTTAAAAAGGTTGAAAATGTATATGGTTTGGTCAATTATGATTCTGGGATATGATACCCAACGCCTGTATATATGTAAAGGATTGTTATAGTACAATTTTAGCAGCCAATTGAATATATTTTATTTACATCGCTAGAGCCAACCGCATTTAAATCAACTTGTATTAATCTTAGCATGTCCTATTCTACCCTGTCGATTTGCATAGTAGTTGTTTTTTAAACCGATACGTATAGATATGACATTATGACTCGACACTATAAGTTTGTATTAGGGCTTCGCCCAGTTAAAATTGGATTTCGCTTCATTGATCTTATATAGAAAGTTATTCTTTACCATAAACAGACAAATGTAATACATATATTCATATCAAACTGTATTTGTTGTTGTATGTACTCGGATTTTTAATGTTTGTGCATAGTCAAAATAATAGGCAGCAACGATTATACCAAGGTGCATATATATAAATACAGTTTTGAACACATTTTTCTTAATGCGAGAGCTTTATATCTTATCTCCAGATTTATTTCCATAAACAACGGAATAAAAATTATTGAAAGAGGAAAATTATTGAAACTGATAATGTACTCAACAATATACTATTTGGTTTCTTTATTAGCTTTTACAAACTACATACTAGCTAAAGCGAAACCTAATATACATCGGCAAACGTTTTGACTTTCAACAATATCTGATTTCTTAATAAACATCCACTAAGTGGATATCAGTTGAAATGTTAAATGTTTTATTTGGTTTTTGATTATCTTGGACAAATAATTCCCAAGCAGCGTTTATTGTAAAATACAGCCTAAATCAATTTCAAAATAGTTTATAAACTGTACTACTGATCTAATAACAACTTTTAAGTAGTGCTATTTTAATTTTAATTTATTTGTAAATCATTGTATTCAGTAGCTTGATTTGATTATAAAGATGAACTTATTTTTTTTAATAGTGTAATAGCATTCGTTTGCTTCAATAACGTATTCGTTCAACATGAAAAATTCCATAAATTTATATTTCCTGAAGAAGCATATGAAATATAACATTCAAAATTTATGACGTGGCGTTTGGTTATATCATGCAAATTGAACGTGTGTAAGAGATTGCAATATTGTAGCTTCAAAAAACACCAAGGGCTATGCGCATATTTATTCAAGCCACATAATAAAAGATGTAACTTCTATATTTCATACTGGAAAAGAAACGGCTCAGATATATTCCTTATATCCTCTGTTACTTTAAAGTTGTAAACAATTCGTAATGTTACTATGCACGTCTTACAAGTATGTACACGTGTATTCAATTTTGTGTATATAAAAGTGTGTCTGTCAGTAAACTGTTGTTTATCTATTTGCTGTACTCTTACTATAAAATAGTTGATAATTTCTGAGTTAATATTACTATTATAATATATCTATATTATATTGAAACTTAAGGAAGCTTAAATAATAGAATTAATATATATATATATATATATATATATATATATATATATATATATATATATATATATCCCGATATTGTAAATAAGCATATAATTAGTTATTTTAAAATAATTGATAGTAAGTATCAAAACTATCAACTATTAAATTAAATTCAAACCCTCAAATTAGTTCTGATCAAACAGTACTTTTTCCTAGGGGAGATTATAACTATAGGGTTCCTCTCTACCGCCAAATATGGAAGGACACGTCCATTTTTAAACCATTCCGCCATCTCCCACCGTGTAGTGAGGAACCAGACGCATTTAACTCGAGGTTTGAACCCAGGAGCCTCCGAATGTTGAGTGCGAGAGTTAATACTTTACCACCTAACCCGGTAACTTTGATGAGCCTTGAAACAGTATTACTTATTGCTCCGTAACAACAGTCACGCAATTAAGAGGAGTTTGTTTAAGGCCTTCTCTGTGTTTTTTGTATTTTTTTTAGTTGTTTTTTTTCATTTTTCACTATAACCCCAAACAAGGCTGGCGCTGATGATAAAGGCTATGTTCAAATCTTCCCGGTTCTGCAATACGAAATGTTATGTTTGTTTAGGAAATATCGAAAAATACAATAGTGACTTTAATGTTAATATTTATGATATTTTTCTAGTTTTAAGCTTTTGTATAGAGAAAACATATAATGACAAATAATGATGCAAACTATACTGATTGGCCGTTATTTGCAGGGGAAAAATAGATGTTTTGTAGGTAATGTGATTTGTAGGTAAAACATTTTTAATATGTTTCTTATAATATGTGTTGTATAAATGTACAGAACGAAAATATATATTTCACGTACAATCCTTTCTCATACTTTAATACTTTCATTCTTTATTAGTGTTTGTAAACGATGTCAACATAATATGACACATAACACATGACCAAAACACATGGCTGATTGACCGGTAATTCCTACATAGTATTATGCAGTTACAAAATAAAACACACATGAGTAATCTTCTAAAATATAAATTAAACGGTAAAAACATCTAAAAAATCAGTGTTTTTGCAAAGGTTAAGTTCGTGCACAGCAAACTAAGGTTAAGGTTCGTTATTACACCAGTTTACAAGTAGAGCAATGACGCTTAGCTGACTACTTGTAGGATACAACCGGTGTCTCCATAGCGTCTGATGTTAAGGCTGATTAAATAACCGGTTCCTAGATAAGAATAAATTGCACTAGTTGGATTCCAGAGAGGGATCTATAGCCAAAAAGCATTTGTTATGTGAGTATATAAACAAAGTCATGTAAATTATGCTGTATGTTTTTTCAGCATTTTGTACAGTATAAACAACAGCGTTTTCATCGTGAGCTGAATTTATAATAATTGAGGTTCACACGTAACCGATCTCCCTATACGTTTTGAGATATGTGGGTGCTTTAGAGATATTTCCTGGAGCCTTTTTATATACATATTGAAAATGAATGAACTACCTAGAACATGTGCAATGTTCAACACTGTAAACAGAAGTACAACACTGGCTAAATAAAATCATATATAGACTGGTACTAAAAATTGTCAATAAAGTTTAACAGTTTAACTGTTATTATGGACTCGCTGTGTTCATATTCTTCGAACTGGTTGTGTGTTAGAATAATACATTATTAATAAACAAATAAATAAATAACAACTAAATTAGTTTTAATTTATTTAATTTAAATTTTGAATTTTTACTGTACATTTTTATACTAACTAAATTCAAGTTAATGAAAGATACTGGTAGATAATTCGAGTACTGTCGTTGATAGTAAACGGTGTGGTTCTGAAAAAAAATAATAAAAACTGTATCAACAACTTGATACGTTATTTCTTCACTTTGCAAGAGAGATATCACCTTTGTGTCGATCTCCGTTGCTTTTTCGTTGGTGGACGTGAGTATTGCTCAACCACAGAGCCAGGCAGTATCCAAATTAAGCTGTTTTTGAACATCGGGGAATAAGTGTCTATCAGCCTGTGATTTTACAATCGTACCGAGTGAAGTAGGGATGTTTATGATACCATCGGCCTTTTTCAATATCCCGTCCCCAATTAGAATAGATTTTTTAGAAAGGCATAGATCTCGTCAACCCGTGTCTCTTGCACCACATAGGGTCCGTCTGAAATCTCCAGAGAACATTACCGTGACTTCCCAGTAGTTATGTTGTTTTTTTAACTCCAACTGCCCGCAACCATAGGCCAATAGGCCTGTGCAGCGATCTAAAGAGGTGCCGTAACGGTAAAAATAAACAGTACAGGGACAATCTGTGGCTAGATATTTTTCTTAAAACAGCTATTTATTTAAATTAAATTTTTGTAACTCATATAACACAAACCCAGTAAAATATATCTTCCATAAGAATAACGTGGTCAACTTTAGGGCTAGTAGATTGGAGCAAGGGGAAAACAAATTGCTTTCGAAACATATAGACGCAAATCCCTTCAGTTTGACACTTCAATCGTTAAAGTTGGTTGTGAAATAAAACCGTAGTTGATCACAAACGTTCCCTAGGATATTAAGAAGTAGGTTACAGGTTTAATACAACTTTAGATAATCATTGAATTCACAAACGCCTTTAAATGTTTTCGACCTCTAGAGCTCTTGACCTGAGTTAAATGCTCTCCCAAGTTGCACTTAGTCAAACTGCCACTAGCTGGACTCGAGCAGTTTTATCTCACTAACCTAATTAGTGCGGATAAGAAAAGCCAAGCATAAATAATTCTAATTATTTTTCTAAAAGTATTGCTGTATACAATATTGCAGTGAACGTGCCTTAGTGAAACATTAAACACTTCAGTTCTTTGCCAGAATATGTATTAATGAACTAGATTAAATAAAAAGGCCTAGAATTATTTATTGTTTATATTTAACTCCAAAGTTTCTTTAAAACGTAACAACTGATTTAATTCACTGTTTAATACACGAACCTACTTTTAATAGACCGTAACATTTAATAACCATGCTGTCATAATTCTAATCTTATCCTGAGAAACTAAAACTTTGTTCTGAAAAATATTTACTCCAATGGGTTCAAACCTTTAGAGATATATTATTTTTCGGACTATTTACTTTTTTCATATACAATTTAAAACAGTTTAAAACTACTACTACTATGGAAAAATATAGCGATAAAGTTAATAAGAATAAAACCACATCAATAAATGTAACAATAATATGTTAATAAAGTCAGCGGACAAAAAATTTTTACAGACGAAAACGTCATGTTAATATCAATAAATGTTGAGTATAACAAAATAACGTTATTAAAGTGAGTTATGTGTTATAATACCCTAAATTATCTCTACCCTTAGTTGTCTTACTATTATATTTATATTTTAAGTGGCGATAAATAAGTAGAAAAGTAATAAGATAATAAGTAAAATAAAATTCGAGATGGTTTTGAATAGGTATATTTAGCACGGTTTTATTATTATATGAATAATAGCTTAAAATCTTTTGATTATTCTTAGTTTAAAAACACTATTCTGCAATCAGAATAAAACAAACTCCTGAAAACGGAAACCTTTCGCGGCAATACATGCAGGATGTAGGATCCTCTACCAGTCAGCACCAGGCCAAATTGATCGAGCAATTCCCCCTAATTGCCACAAGGATTACAGCCAGTAAATACTCCGTATCTGCTGAGATAAAGCGGAGTGCCTTCATTTTTCAGCAATCCACGGCCATACCGAATTACGTAGTTGAGTTTAAAGTTCAATGATAATTTTCACCAGCGATTTAAACCAAGGCTTTATAAAATAATATTGTTTAAAAATAATACACTACAGTTAAATTATAATTATAACCTGATTGAAATACTATCACAAAGATATTTATTTCTCAATAAAGCTTTAAGGAGATTAGGTCGTTCTCATTTTTCAAAGAATAATTAATACGTGAATAAATTGAATTATAACGTTTTAAAATTAAAGTTGTTACTCCGTAAATGTGTAGTAGTAAGATTTTAAGACTTTTATGCTTTAAGCTTTAACTGTAAACGAGATCGCACGAAATACGCTAACATGAGGGAACTGAATTTCCGTGTTAAAACATTAAAAATATCAAATAAAGGGTTAAAACCAACACTGGTTACATTTTTTATTGGAAAATTGTATTTTTTGGCTGTTCTGATGCTCCTGGTTGTATTTAAATCCACTAATACGATGTCAATGTTGTACATTATAAAGTTAGAAGGAGGTACAGTCGGGATAACAAATTGGAATAGGGGTATTGGGGATGATAAAACGATATTAAGGTATGAAAAACAGCCTCATCCAGTGTAAAATCCCCATATGACAACGTACTGTATTTTGACAACTGAAATTTTCTTTAATAAATCGCTAAGTAGTTATGCTAGAGGGATAAGCGAGGGCTTAAAATTGTAGGCTTTTTATGTACAATAATTTAATGTGCAATAAGTGTACATTCCGGGCTTTTCTAACCCTTTTTGGGCCCAAAACTCAAAATTTGAAAACTTAAAATCACCGAAAAAGGGGTTTAGAGTTTTCTGATTGTTTTTCCAAAGGAAATTGTCCAACTGATCATAAAAAAGAATGTCACTACCAAATTTGATGTAAATCGGACAAAAATTGCGACTTCTAGAGTGCGAACACACAAATATTTATATAAAATTTTAGATACCCCTCAAAACGTGTTCAGGGGGTCACTTTAGAAACTTCTATGGTGGTCCCGGGCTTAAGTCTCACCGTGCGGGTTATGCTAATAGTTAACCTTTCCATAGGAAATTCACTAAAAAGGAGAGATTTACCAAAACACCGTTGATGGGGACAATGTTCTAGATTTTATTTGCTGAAAGAACTACCATAAATAAATTGCTCAATATAAAGGTAAATTAGTTTATTTAATGTTATTGAGCGAAGTTCATGCAGCAATCGAAAAAATTATTTTTAAACTGAAACAAAACTCTTACCGTTTTATGCTTAAAAACCGACAGGTTGTTCCTTAACATATCCTGTAAGGAGTCACTAAAAGGTCAGAGTAAGAAAAAAAGCGTTAAATTTGTCAGATGTTAAGAGATAAATTTTAACTGGAAGCAGTTTTATCAATTGCTATGTAACACGTTTTATATGATTTCTTTGATTACACACTAATATTTATAAATAACTATTACAGTGCTCTATATTTTTTAATATTAATAATGTATTACATATCCTATTTATTAAAGGCTATTGATAAAAAAATTAAAATAAACCTATTATAGTGTGATATTTTATAGATTACAATAGTTTGTTTTTTGTCAAAAACAAAAAAATAAACTGCAATGCAAAGACTAATCTTGTTAAACAATGAATTATTCAGTCTTTCTGCCTTACGTACTCATTTAAACATACATTGAGTCATGCCGAGAGATGTACTGTACGCCATTTTTAAGGGAAGTATATACGTATTTATAATATGACATAATACTGTTTATTTTTACGAAACAAATAAAATCGGTATATACATTCCACATATGAAAGTTTTATGATTCAATTTATTTATCGTATTCGTATTATAGTAAAAGTAAAATTATATTGCATTACAATGATACTATAAAATAATGTAATTTGTAACATTTTACTTTCCTAAATCTATTTTTATGTTATTACGACACAAATCTAATTAATAGTCATCAGTGTATCTGATGGCCATTGTCTATCACGCTCTCAGTGGAAGGGAAGTAGGGTGTCTGTAGTCTTCATTAGGTCAAGAGGTCTGGAGTGAAACCACCGCCAACGCCACATCGTCGATCTTCCCCTCAGGCCCGCTTTGAGGAACCTATTGTCACGTTTGTATACTAACAAAGGGGACTCTTGGTATTACTCTTGTGTTCTACTATTCGTGGTATATTTAAAACAATTAGTTTCCGTAAAAATGTTTTTATTTGGGTTATTTTTGTACATATTTGGTTATGCTCTTAAAAAAAAAAAGATTTTACTATGTCTGTCATTCTGTCAATTGTCTTGATTTGTACAAAATTAGAGATTACTCTAATAGAACGATGTTTATTAAATGTTATATTTAAGAGCAACTTTGTAACGCCTCCAGTTTCTTTATTCATTCTTTAAATTTGTTATTATGAAGGTAAACCAATAAAATCTTGTTAAAAACCAAGGAACTCAGTATTTATTAAAATCTGCACTAACAATTTTAGTCAGCATTTTGTGGAACATAATGCTGCAAGTCCATCACAAAATAATCTTACCAACCTCTTTCAGAAGTAATAAGAAATCGATAAATCTAAAAGCAAAAACAATTTTTTTAAACAATTTATTTTTGTGATATTAATCTATCACCATTATAAAGATCAATAGGTTTTAAAAACCCTAATACTTAATTTGAGGTAAATACAGTTCTTATAATTTGTCAGAAGACAATTAATTTCCATATTTTTTTAACTCAATTAGCTTTCTAACTAATAACCTACGAATCTTGTTTGACCTAAGGTAAGGAAAATTTTACTTTTATAGGAGTGTTGAATTAAAAGTGTGATTGCTGTCACAAGTAATAAACGATTACAAGTTTAGTTTAAGGTTACGACAGTGACCGCACTATTTTTAACCGTATGACAAACGTAACAAGAAAACAAAAATTATTTTAATGCTACTTCATGCAAGTTAAACCACTTTATAACAAAATACTCTACATGCTTTTGAAACAAATAAAAATTAATGAATTGAATTAGTGTAAAGTATATCTTAAAAAAATTTTCAGCTTATAAGGCGTATTAATGTTTTCAAATTAGTTACAATGTAAAGTGGTTACACAGTTAGCACAAAAATTAAGCTTAAACATGGTAAATTTGCAGTATTAATAATGCAAGGGTAAAATCAATAAAACTAAGCTATTATATATAAATGATAGGTCATAATCGAACTATTAGCCGGTTTTAGGAATAAAATCTGTTTATCTTGGTTCGTGTATTTTTTATAAGGTGAGTGGGAAGGGGAGTGTTATTCTTATATATACAGGGTGATTGGGACTTGGTGTGAACAACTTTTTTAGGTAAAAAATGTACGTTAATTTTTATATGAATATGCATATTAGACATTTCGAACCAAATCACTGTCAAGAAAATATATTATAGTATTTTATAAATACGGTGTATAATTTAATTAAAAGCAACTGTATCAGTTACTATGCAGTTGTCATAGAGTTCTCAATCACGAATGCTAAAATGCATTTTGTGTCCGGTTTTTGTAACGGGAATGCATTTGCCGCTGAGAGGGAGTAACCTATTTGCACTGATATCCCTACCACCACAATCCAAGTTCATCGTATCAGTGTTTACCAGGTTGCATCAACGGCTGATAGACAGAGGATCTGTTCGTAAACAACCCAAAGATGTAGGTGGAGTGGTGCAAAAGTTTAGGGTTGAAGAACAAATCGTTTAGTTAGTATGGCTGACGAAAATCCGCTAATTTACAGTAGGCAGATATCTTCAGAGGTTGGTGTCTCATGATGGAAAGTGTTATGAGTACTACACACGGAAAATATTTAAATCCATTCAATTTCACAGAAGTACAAGCATTATATGAAGGTAATCATAACTAAAGAGAAAATTGTGTTGCTGCTTGATTATTGAAATTATTATAAAATAACTTGTTTTCAATAAATGGGGAAATTTTGAAAAACAAATTAAACTAATGAGTGAGTTGTTACTTCTCTACTTCAAAGGACGTTCAAGGAAATCAATTTAGTTTTTTGTTGTTTACAAATCTTTTGTTCATAATAATTGTTAGAATTTTAATAGGCTCTTACTTTGCCGTATTAAGTAATTGCATACGTTATGACATTTTTCATTCATTCAAATTAAATATCAGTGTTTTCTACATTCAAGTTTAATATGCCATATTAATAAGCAGTAGATGATATATGTTGTAGTGTATCAATTGAAAGCTCATTTCATTATAACGTTTTTTACTGTGGTTGACAATATCTAAAAATAACATGTAAAGAAAAAAATATATATTATCGCTCGTGTTTATAAGATAAAACAACTTTTAGCGAATTTCCCCTAAAGGGAAGAAGCTATTACCGTAGGTCTCATGGTAAGACTTAAGCCCGAGACCATGATAACTTTTCGTTTTGATGTCCCCAGATGCAAAAAACACCATTCGTTCAAATTTGTATATATGTATATATATATATATATGTGTATATGTCCGTAAGCACAATAACTCTCGTAAAAAAAGTCCGATCTTAATAAAATTTGGTACAAATATGTAAAGTACCATTTATTTGAACGAGTTCAAAAACCAGACAAATCACATTAAAGGGGGGTTTTGGGGGGGTTTTGTAACCCAAAAATGTTTTTTTTTGGGGTTTTCACATGTAATTTTTATTTAAATCCAATTTTAGTTTATACCATTGAATTCAGCTTAAAAAACAAACAATTTGGTATTTTGATCATTCCTCTACGTCAATTGGTTACTGAGATATTACAAGTGCTAAACAAAGTACTTTGTCCAATGTTATTCTTATGGAGTAAAATACAAATTTTATATCTCGGTTATTTATGAACATAAACTGACAAAACTTGGTATATCGCTTCATCTGGTTGTGGTTTGTTGATGTTTGAACAAAAAACTAATTTTTCGCCTATGGTTCCCGAAGCAGAAAACCTAGGTACTCGGTCCCCATGTTATTCTTATGGAGAATAATAAAAATGTTATATATCTCTTATTTATGAAAGTATATGGATGAAACTTGGTATGTGACTTGACTTAGATGAGTTCTATTGATATTTGTATAAAAATCCATTATTTTTTGTTCCTTTTTGCAGCAAACCTGCGTACTCATACCTAATGTTATTCTTATGGGGAATAATGAATATTTTAAATATCCCTTATTTATGAATATATTTCTTATGAATTCTGGTAAGAGGCTTAATGTAATATTGAGACATATATATTCATTGGAAATTTGCTGAGTACGCAGGTTTGATGCAACGGGGGTATTTATTATTTACAACGTGTTTTTAAGACTGCTAAGAATATTTAATCTTCATTAAGGTGATTTTATCTTGTATCAAATTTAAAGTACTTTCAGAACATAAGCTTGGATTATACATAATTTTAATTGGTAAAAAAAGTGTTTATTGAATTAAAATGCCGTTTTTTATAAAACCCTAAAGTATTTTTTCTTGGCCATAGAAATTTGGTGAGAAATGTCTAATATGCATTTTCATATAACAAATAACGTATATTTTTACCAACAAAGTTTTTCACACCAAGTCCCAATTACCCTGTATATTTTTAAAAGTTCTTAATCCATGCTATTTAACTTTGGAGTTAAAGAGGTAAATACTACATTTATTAATAACGCAACGGTTCTGAGAAATTGGAACGCGTCTAACTTATATAAACTATAACGATCAACTTTATTATTTATCATTGAACTGTGGTGGGCATTTCAATTCTCACTCTGATATTTTCTCTCTACTTTATTGGTTCAAACAAACCCCCGTTTGGCTTGAAACCTTTAGTATGTTTATTTTGGTATTTTCACTGTCTAAAGGTTTACGAATTTTTAAGTACAAAATAACAATGTTATTAAAATACATTGATGAAAAGAAATTTATTTACTAAAATAGTTTAAAAATAAAACTGTTTAATGGTTTATGACAGCAACTTCAAGCAGAATTGTATCGTTTCTAACACAAAATTCAAAACAGGAAATGTTGGAACTCGAATACCACATAAATCATACGACTTTCTTTCTTCCTAGTTCTCTGCGTGATATTTTGAATATTAGCTGGTAGGGCGAATCTTAGATTTAAAACATATTTTCATCTGCTAAACAGTTTTTATGAAACATAAAGTTTGTTATAAAAGTTGTTTTGATTCTACCTAATGTTTTAAAACCAGTGAAAATAACTGTTAAAACAATGTTAGAACTAAAAGTCAAGGATTGATTCTAACCCGAACCTAACCTAGGTTTTACAGATGCAACTCAAGATTATGGCAATAACATTAGCTGAAAAAACTAGCAATTTAAGAGGAGGGAAATTTCTTTTAAGAGCATTTGATGTGGTACCATTTTGATTTACTATTACAATAACGTAGTATATTTATTTTAAAGGTATTAGTCAATTGTAGATTGTTTTAGTTTATAAATTGCCGCATAAAGCAAGTATTGAAATTAGTTTTATTGTTCAAAACCTACTCTCAATTATATACCAAAAACCAAATTTACCAATTAACAGTCCTAATGCAATTACTACCGTACCGTACCATTTACAGCTGACTTTAATTTTTATCATTTATGTGAATTAAAACACTTATATTAATGTAAACGTTTATTAATCTTCATGTTATATAAACATTTAAGATTAATCTACTTAAATTAAATAGCCGTTAGACATGTTTCAACGTAAATTCAACGTTTGCTGATCCTAGGGTTTCGTGAGCGGTTGTCGGAAGACTTATATTTGTTTTCTGTAATCTGGAGTTATTGAATTTACGTTATACAATGCTGTCGGTCAAAATAGGTTCTTATAGCGATATCATTTTTTGACGGACAGTTAAAATTGCTTTTCAAAATGTGATATTTACTGATAATCACAGATATATAACACGAAAACAGTAATATTTCCCAAAGATTAGTTATGAAAAGTGGTTAAATATGTTTACATATTCAAAATGTCACACTACTCTTGTTTGTTTTTGTAAAGTAAACTGCACGGTAGGGGTCTGGAGGAACTCCAAGCAGCTTCACTTAGACACTGTGGGGGTCGGTTATATACTTTAATACACGTACTGTATTTTTTTCAAAAATATAATTTCTTCCTCTTGGTATACTTTTCATTAAACAATATTAATAATATTTTGTTTAGTTATATTTTAATTTAAATAATAGGGTTCGTAATAAAATTACATAAAATAATCCGTCAAATGTTACTCTTAGTATTATTATTTAACACCTGATGACAGCTAATTCCATCATCACACTCGGTCAGCAGTCCAACACTGCGCCGTGATGTTCCGCACAGGTCAGCCTAAACGTCACAAAAGCGCTTTCTCAGTCTGCGGGAGCGCTCTTTTTTAACAATTTAAACAGCATTACAGATTTCAGACTGGCCCTCAAAACTCGCCTCATACAAAAGTCTTACTATTCTGTGGGGGAGTTTCAATGATGGCTGCAGCTGCGGCGTGATGTCAATATCAAGTTTGAAATATTATATTTTAGGACGTATGCTTGGTTGTTGTGTTGAAAATTACTTTATATTTTGAAAAATATTTTGTTTGTATGACGATTTTGATATGTTCTACTGTAACATATTTGACAATAAAACATGTTTCAGCCAGTTTTTACTAATAACCGTTCTACTGGTTTTCTTTTTTATGGTACTAGTTCTATAATAACCAAAAATAGTGGGAATCTCCGGATATTACTTGTTTCGAATTTTTAGTTTCCCTATTGATATTTTATTTTTATAAACTGCCAGTGAATGACAAGCTACAGAAGTTTTCTTTGAACGTAATTTTCTACCATCTGATCCATTGTAAAAAAAAAACTGAATTTGAATAAACAAACTAAATTACTTGCAAGTTCTATGATGAAAATGTATGCGAGTATAATGTTCTCTTGGTTTATCTACTTCTTGTAACTCATTTTAAAGACATTTCTGAATAAATCATATGTTACTTAAAATCTCATTATTTCAAAAAGAATTTTAATTTGACAATGTATTACTTTTAACTAGTTACTTGATACTAGCCTCATCATAAAATAAGTTAAATGTTCCATAATTTGCACTTACAGTCCTCTGCCAAGTACGTTTTAGGAGGGATGTGATGAAAACCCATTCACGCGCGTTGGACTAACCCGACCCTTATATCAAACTAATAACCCACCCTTTATTTTCTCCAGAAACAGTTTAAAATTGACTAGAATCCTGTAACAGACGAACTGTGTGTCTCTAGAAAGAGTTATCCTTCTAGAAAGCAACGCATTCACTTGCGGCCTTTATTCCTCTATTCGGTGGTGTATGTCTTTAGCAGAATACTCACATATGTAAATCCATGTTATTAATCAGAGCCTTCACACTAAAGTGATAGAAGCCGGTCCAAATATTTGCACTTGCTGCAGTGATGCCAATGACTCGTAAATGCAATGCGTTTAGGGTCCAAGGTCTTAATTTTGTTGCATTAACCACCAAGCTAGCAATAAGGCGTATTATTCTGCGATTTTTTTAATCTTTTAATAATTTAAGTAAAACTAAAAATATATTAATGTACAGTATCATTTACATAATATTAAAACCAAGGCTTTAAACAAAAATAAAATAATATAAATAAATAAATCTTTTTTTCTACACATAAATATTACAAAATTCACAAACAATAATCTTTTATATAAAAAAGTAAAACCAGACTGACCCATTGAAACTAATTTTTGTGCAGAAAAAAATAACTAAATAGGGCCCCTAGGACACAATTTCAGTTTAGGGATTCCTTTAAAAATTAAAAAATATGCTTTTAAAGAGTTCAGGAGCTAACAAATACATGCATTACATTCTGTGTACAGGTTATTAACATGAAATATTGTGCTCTATGTAAGTATTAGAATTGTAAGTGTAATAATATGATAGAATAAATTATAACTACGTATCATAATATTACTATACCAAACTCCAAATATCCAATTTTGCTAAAATAATTTTTGTAGTGTGCTTAACATGACTAAACCACTATTTGTAATAATACCCCCGTCACAGCAAACCTGCGTACTCAGCGAATTTTCAATGCATATATATGTGACTCACTACTAAATAGAGCTATTTACCAAGTTTCACAAAAATACATCCATAAATAAGTGATGTATAGCATTTTATTTATTCTCCTTAAGAATAACATTAGGGTTGAGGACGCAGGTTTGCTGCAACGAGGAAGATAAGTAATGTATTTTTTTTTTGCATTTATCAATACAACTTAACCAGGCGAAGCTACATACCAAGTTCTCTTAATGTAGGTTCATAATTAAGGGAGATATACAACTTTATTTATTCTCTATATGAATAAAATGGGGGCCGAGTATGCAGGTTTGCTGCTACGGGGACTATCATCAAAAAACTTGTTTTTTGTGCTAATATCAATATACCACAACTAGTTGATGCCACATACCAAGTTTCATCAATATACATTCATAAATAATCGAGATATAGAATTTTATTTATTCTCCATAAGGATAACATTGGACAACGTACTGTGTTTAGCACTTTGAATATCTCTGCAACGGTTGGACGTAGAACAACGAATAAAACACCAAAATTTTTTTGTTGAGCTAAGCACATTAATAAACAGAAATGTGAAGTCAGATAGTAAAACTATCTGAGAAAAATCTAAAAACCTTTTTCCCATAAGATTAACATGGGACACGTTTTTTTGGATTTTCTCCGCAACCACTTAACCTAGGTAATGATTAAAAACACTAATTTTTTTAAGCTCTATAAAATGGCTACTACCAAAATTGAGTGTTTTTAACATTTTGGGGTCAAATTTGCAAAAAACTGATTTTTGGAAAATTGTAAACCCCATAAAACCCCCTTCCCATAGTGCGATCGATCTGGTTTTCGAACTTAAAGTCATAAATGATACTCTCCACATGTGTGCCAAATTTCATCATAATTGGGTGTTTCTTTCAAAAGTTATCGCGGTAACGGTCACACACACACACATATATATACACACACATATATATAAATTTGAACGAATAGTGTTTTTGGCATCTGGGGACCTCAAAACGAAAAGTTATCATGGTCTTGGGCTTAAGTCTTACCATGCCACCTACGGTAATGGCTTCTTCCCTATTGAGTAAATTCGCTAAAACCACAACATTTGTAAAATCCTTCAACCATTGTCTTATCTCTTTAATGAATTTCTTATGATTTACCAAAGTTTTAACACTATTTGGAAGTTTATTGTAAATTCTTGGAGCCATGAAATAATATGGGTGAGTGAAAAATGTTGAGTTTGGTTTCGTTACATAACAAAAACTTGAATTTCTCAACCTCAATTTATAATTATCCTCCTTATTAAATGTTGAATTAATTTGAAACAACTTCAATACTTTATACAGGATAAGTTATCTTACAGGAAATACATCTAGCTTTTGAAAACATGGGTAAGAGGCATCACACTTGGTTTTCTTACAAATTACTTTAACAAATAACTTTTGTTAGGTTAGAATAGATTTTAAATTGGTAAAATAAGTGCCCCCCCGAAAAACTACGGCATATTCCAGTCTAGAATTTACCAGATAAAAATATAACCTTCTGAAGATTTGGAGAGGACAAGTACGTTGCAGAAAATAAAAAAGACGAATGCTGGCTATGATTTTTGCTTGTAATTGGATGAACGTAGTGAATCCATATACTCAGTTTGAAATTCGAAGTAGTGTGACGCTATCTACATTTTAACGGTTTGATGGATTGTCATGAAAATTTTAGAGTAACGTTTTGATGGCTTAATGCTTTAAATAAACTATAATTGACGAATTATTATTACATTTTAATAATTGTTAGTTTTTTTCATTGAACATTATTTCAGTACATATTTTGAGCTTTGTGGTACCGTGTTGTTGGAGAACTGTCAAAATACATCAGCTCAGCTGCTGTCATTTTGTTTTGTTCGCAATCGCCGTTTGATTGAGGTTAGAGGAGCCCAGATAAGAAACTGCACCCATAATAATTTCATTAATGTTATAGCAATAATCAAATGTAAACCTTCTGTAAGTTAAGGATGTTACCTTGTGACTTCCATACACATAACTTATGTGAAGTACTGTGGTTCAAGTTGGATTTAATACTACGATAAAAAGTGTCATCAGCGAGAATGCCAACATTATTCAGCACTACTAAAAAACAACCATACATTGGTGGTTTTGTACCTGTGTTCTTTTGCAGATAGTTTGTGTTCGAATAATACTCAGGTTTTGTATATTAGCCTATAGTTGTAGCCATAACATGGATGATTATAACACAAGGTGTGACTAAAAACTAACTTTTTATGTTATTAATAAACTTACAACGTTTGAATTGTCATAACCGACAGTATCCTTTGACTAAGTATTTACCTTTCATATAGGATAATTTAGGTAGGCCAATGCTATTGTTGTTTCTCAACCGTCCCAAGTTGGTCAATCATCATATTTTAATTTTAGCTTTGCTGTAAATTTATTCTAACCATAAGTAGGTCTTGGTAGTCTATACAGGGGAATGTTATGAGAGGCTTAGCTTATATTTACATTTGTGAGTTACTAAATGTCACCAATGTCCACTTACTTTTTGTGATAAACTTAAGTTTACCGAGGCAAACTGTACTTGGAATGGCTAAACATACTTAAATCAACCCACCACAACACATTGTCTTATAAACATTACCCAACACAAGGTAGTTAACTTATTAATAAGCAACCATGTAAATCTCACCAATCAATCATGCCTGTTGGTAAATATACTTGCTGATTTCAAATAAATAAACTAACAGATAAGTGATTATCTAAAATGTACATGATGTAAAAAAATCTTAAACTCAAATATAGACCTCACAATAAACATCGGCAGTAGAACTTTTCTATGTCAGTACATTTTGTAACTTATCGCCATACCGTACTACAATATCGGTATCAACTGAGTATTTGCTTACTTACATAGGCCCTATTGTGAAAATATTAAGGTTGGTCAAACTGATAATATTACCTGTCACGTAATACCCATAAACAGAGAGGGGAGAGAATTATGTTTACCGGTACCTAAGTTATGTAGCTTGGTGGAAATCTTATAATTTCAGATCTAAATTTATCTTATTGGATTGAAGCGATTGGATTGTCATGAAATTTTTAGGTCTAACGTTTTGACGATTTAATGATTCTGATAAACTACACCGTAAATTGACGAATTATTAGTTTTAACATTCTTCAGTAAGTTACCCTACCACTTTTGACCTTAGTAGCACACCGTACAAAGGCTCTTTAGAACAGTCAAAATACTTTAGTTGCTGTCATCTTGATGTTTGGCGTTTCTTTGAGGTTACGATTACGAACGAGAAGTTTATTTTTTGATAATCTGTTCTAATATCCAGTTCGACAATCATAAACTATAAATGTGACGTTCTTTCAAGATCAATAATAATAATTTAATTTATTTCATAAGAATACCAGTAAATTGAATGTAAACCTTCTCAGTTACGGATACGTTTCCTTGGTAGTTTCATACACATCTGTAAATAGGACTGTGGTTTGTTTAGTTGGATTTAATACGATAAAGTGTCATCGGCGAGAATGCCAACATTATTCCATTACTGGTTAAATAATCTGTGTGAATAACTTAAGACTTGAGGTTTTGGTATAGGCCTATAGCATACAGTTTTATTCATAACTAGCCTATATAAGAGAAGATGTGACTAAAAACAAACTTCTTATGCTGTCAATATACATGAAATACTGTCTTCAACATAACATGAAGACTAAATGGTATTCTTTAAGTTACCATACCTATTTAACTTCCATATAATGTAGATACGGTAGGCCAATGCTATTGTTTGTCAACCATCACATTCTAATTTTAGCTTTGCTGTAAGTATATTATATCCATAAATAGGCCTTGGTTGTCTATTAGGGATGATTTTATAAGAGGACTAGCTTAGCCTATATTTGGGATTTACAAAATGTCACATATGTCCACTCGCTTTTTGTGAAAAACTTAAGTTTGCGGAGGTAAACTGTAGACCTGCTTGGAATGGCCAAACATACTCGAATGAATCCGACAGACCACACCACCTTATACACCTTACCTAACCCAAGGTATCTACTTAATGTGATACACCCAGTGCCGTCCTTAGGGCAGCGCGACACGTGCAGCCGCACAAGAACCTCGTGCCTACGAAGGCCTCGCACTTAGGGGGTTTTTCGTGGAAGCTAGAGGCGTCATGGCCATGACTGGGATCAGAAATGTGGACTTTTGATGATTATCAATTGAGGAACTGGAGACAACGTAAAAACAGTTTGTGGTACGTACATATTTTGCTAATTTTGATAATATGTTTTGATTTAACGGCAAGTTCTGAAGTACATGAATTAGCCGTGTATTTAGCCAATAGCGGGTGTATTTCTCAACGAAGCAAGTAAGTCTGTGTCGGGACTATACAGGGGCCATAATTTTATTTTGATATCACAACAGAATGAGTTTCAGGTATTTTTAAGTTTATCCTAGCTATTTTTTTCTATACTTTATAACTTAGGTATTGATTTTTTGCCAAAGTCAGTGATAAGAGTGACCTCCGATGGTGAAATGGTGTTTTTGGTTTTTTTACGTCGTATCTTGTACTGTGTGTTAGGTTAGGTTATCTTACGTTATTTTTAAATAACAAATCCTATTGTATCCAACGAGGTATATATCTATAGAAGTCTTGTCTGGGGTAAAAAACTGTGCTTACATGCTGACCGCCATTTTGACGCTCTATACCTTCCGGTCTTCATGGCAACAAATATGTTAACCAATCAAATCCCCTCTTCACTACTTATGTTAGTCTTTATTACTCTTTGGCTGAATGTTTTGTTTCCAGAAATGTCCTCCAATGAGCTTTTTTCAAAAGTGACAAAGCTCTATAATTATTTAAACCGCGTTAATCTTATCCTGACCACCACTGTGTGTTAACAGTTTTAACTGTTACATATTCATAACCGGTTGAAACAGAAAGTATTGGACCAATAACTTATACATAGCCTATTTTATTTTTTCCGAAAGATATTTTACTGTAGAATTCACAAATAAGGTTAGTGTTTATCAGAAACTTTCCATTTGGGTACACTTTCATAAATAATGAAGCGATAATATAAAATATACCCCCGTCGCTGCAAACCTGCATACTCAGCGAATTTCCAATGAATATATAACATAACACATTAAAACACTTAACAAGATTCATAAGAAATGTACTCACAAACAAGCGATTTTTAAAATATTAATTATTCTCCATAAGAATAACATTGGGGATGAGTACGCAGGTTTGCTGCAACAAGACACACAAAATAATGGGTTTTTATGGAAATATCAATAGAACTCATCTTAGTGAAGTCACATACCAAGTTTCATCCATATACATTCATAAATAAGCGATATATAACATTTTAAATATTTTCCATAAGAATAACATGGGGACCAAGTACCTAGGTTTGCTGCTACAGGAACCATAGGAGAAAAATTGTTTTTTTGTGCAAACAACAATAAACCACAACCAGATCAATCCATATACCAAATTTCGCCAGTTTATGTTAATAAATAAGCGAGATACACAATTTTTCTTTTTCTCCATAAGAATAACATTAGACAACGTACTGTGTTTAGCACTTTCAATATCTCGGTAACCGATTGAAGTAGAGCAATGATCAAAATACCAAATTATTTGTTTTTTTAAGCTGAATTCAATGGTATGAATTAAAATTTGATTTAAATTAAAATTACATGTGGAAACCCCAAAAAAACACATTTTTGGGGTACAAAACCCCCCAAAAACCCCCCTTCGGATGGTGCGATTCATCTGGTTTTCGAACTCGTTCAAATAAATGGTACTTTACACATTTGTACCAAATTTAATTAAGATCGGACCTTTTTTACGAGAGTTATCATGCTTACGGACACACACACACACACATATATATATATATATATATATAAAAATTTGAACGAATGGTGTTTTTGGCATCTGGGGACCTCAAAATGAAAAGTTATCATATGGTCTCAGGCTTAAGTCTTACCATGAGACCTACGGTAATAGCTTCTTCCCTATAGGGGAAATTCTCTAAAACAGAATGAAATTGTCTGATACGGTATTGCTATTATTTAGGTTATTCGGTTATGGTTTCGGTTATGTTCGGTCTCAAAGATGTGGAAGATATCGTCGGAAATTTGTCCAGATAAGAAACGTTGATTCCAATCATACTTAAATATGTATTCTCGGGAACAACCTTTTAACGGATCTATGGAAATCGTATGTTTTAGCGCATCCTTGGCCTATTTGGAGGGGGTTTAGCGGCCTGAAGTATGACTCATCAGGTATCGTTCGATTCGTAACGAAACAAGGAAAGTCCTACGATCATTTTTATGATAACCCATCCTAACATAACTGCCGCAGCGCGCTGTATAAGGGTGGTATCCGTATAATACCAAAGTACCTATATTTCTTATGAATCCTGATAAGTGTTTTAATGTGTTATGTTATATATTCATTAAACGGGGGTATTCTTTTTACATGCTACTGTCTACCAGAAAGCTATTTCCTAGAAACCTTTTAAATTTGTTTAGTTTTTTAGTTTTATGTTTTGTAAATCAATTATTTTGTTTATTCAGGTAAGGTTTATTTCATTTTTATTTTAAGTTTATTTAAAAAAAATCTAAAAAACAAATATTATGTTATAACTAACATACAGATGATAAAATATTTTACAGTCAATCTAATCAATATATCAATGAATTTATTCGGCTTTGAGTATTGTTCCGCTTTTGAAAGTGTACCCTTCCGTTCTCCTGGAATTTTAAAGTTCACACCACCCTGCATTAGTCAAGAAAATCCTCTCTCCAATCTGGTTTGTTTATTCGTGACGGGTAATTTTGGCTGTTTAACAAACGTTAATAGGCTATACTTATTCTTAACCATGTGATGAAAGCAAATATTCGGATCTTTTCCTTTGATACCATGGCTTTTTTGGCTGTTAATTTTGTTAAATGCACTAGATACCACTGACAAAAAAAATTAAAGTAGCCTATGTTTATTTTGTAGTATATAGGCCCTATTCAATATCTAAACATAAAACGTAACCAAACTTAATTAACGTAAACTGAATTATTGGGTTTTTTATAAAATTAAGTAAAAAATGCCTGACTGGAATACTCATATGCCTATTTAGTTCTGATAGCACATTCAAACCTAACCTAATTAGGGGTAAAAAGCAAATGGAAATAAATTCTGGTGTGTGATTGGTGGGTTTGACATGTGTGCTTATTACGTTAAGTAACGTTGAGTTCGGTAAGGTATTTAACATAGGTCTAAGCACTCATACACATTCCCACCAACCAACCATGCCTGAAATTGTTTTGAAAACTCCAAAATAACTAAATTAACACAGGCTATTACAAATCGTTTGGTGTACATACAAACCAAAGTAGCGTTAAACAATTAATGTAAAACATAATTAAAATAAAGAAACACAATCCGATTTGACCCGGGGACCATACCTGGGATGCCATCTTCCCACTTTGGCCGAGTCTAGGCGAGCAAAGATGAACGCGAGTCAGTGGATGTGTAACTTAGTCCGACTCCACTCATGTTATTCCAATTGATTATTTACAATGTCAAATTACAATGCGAGTCGCTCACCTAATACATTTGGCTAGATTGTGAAGTGTATTACTACTGAACTTGATATTATTTATTATTAAATGTGTGTGCGAACATTAATTCTTTTTAGCAGAGTGCAACTAATATTTGTCTGAAGATACCTTTGTAAAAAAATAATTTGACAAAATGTTACACGAAAGTGATTTAGTAAGTTCCATATGCTTAAAAGATGTGATATGCGGTCATTTTCCTTTTTTTTAAACCTTTTATGATATGGACGCGGTAGTTATCGTGCATAAGACACTCCAGTTTGAATCACTTCGTTAGCTGTAGAAGCATTGAAGTCAGGTATGAGGTCTCGCTCACTTTGTGAGCTCATTTGATTACAGTAGACCTCTTTTAACCGTCCTTACTTTAAACTTCCATCGTATTAGCCGCCTTCTTATTTCCAGGAAATAAGTTAACTCTCATCTGCCGCCGCAGCCGTATTCCTGATACTGCACCGTAAAAAAGGATCGGACCACAAGTTGATCATATATTTCCATAGCAAGTATTCCATAGTTGGATCTTGGTACCTGTTTTTATACACTTTTTTTAACTGTCGTTTGACTTTTATAATTTTAGTGCTTAGTATGACAAATTATCCAAACATTATTTGTTTTAACCAACCTTTCAGTTATCTGACCCAGGGCTCAGTTCCAAGGAGGGTGGTTACAAGTTTGTCTTTTGTTCTTAATTTTATTTGCATAGGCCTATTGGCAAGACTTGTTTGTAAATATATTTGTTATCAATTTAGTTGTCCAGTACTACAACTTCCATTGACACACCTGTTTTAAGTTATTTGAACGTGTCTTTCTAAGATGGTGCTACCAGTACATTCAAAATAAGTGAGAATCGCCCATTTATGTTGTAATTTTTGTGGTTTTGAATTCTTTATTTTACACATTTAATGGTAAAAGTATCTTCACCATGATAGCTCAGTTATTCGTTCCGATGGTTTATTAAGAGAAATATGGCTTAACTGCAAAAAACACAATTTGAAATGATTTATGTCCAATATTTAATGTTCATATAAGGGACCATGCATAAATTACGTCACGCTATATTCAGCCCTTTTTGACCCCCTCCCGCCCTTTATCACGCTCTGTCACGCTGCTCATTACTCCTCCCCCCCCATGTCACGTCACACATTAATTTTTAAGTATTGGATTGTGGCGTACGGTATTTCGTCTCTGTAACTGGCGATTTTGCATACTTTAACAGTGACATGTCACGCAGCCCGTAACCTCCCCCCCTCCCCCGTGTCACGGTCTGTCACAATGTGCCGCACCCCCCACCCACCCCCCAGGAAGGCGTGGCATAATATATGCACGGCCCCTAAAACTTAGTTCTGGAATAATAAAAAACTGTTTGAGAATTAAGTATTTAAAGCAGTTATTGTTAGTTTATTTCTCTTTTGCCACGTTCTTTTTTAAACGTGATTTTTGTAATTCTTTCAAGCACTCAAAGTTTTCCCTTATAGTATACTACCCGACCAAGCCTGGCTTTGCACGGGTGCAAATTATATGTGGGAGGACAACGTTTGATTCAAATTTCAGCTTTCTTTTTTCTGTAGTTGGGTGAGCGATAATTAGAATATGGGAATAATAAAGGCCTGTTGGGTGGGACCCTACAAGAAATGCATTTGGAGTAAGTCTGTCCATCCTGCTTTGAGTGCTTTAGCCATCATCCTACTGACCTTCGGCTTCATCAGTCCAGTAGTAGGTGCAAGATGGT
This sequence comes from Allygus modestus, assembly GCA_963675035.1. NCBI lineage: Eukaryota > Metazoa > Arthropoda > Insecta > Hemiptera > Cicadellidae > Allygus > Allygus modestus. Next base: position 384,399,441 of record OY776111.1, on the reverse strand, counting down.
AAACATAGCGTGAAGTACCAGTGGGGCGAGTCCCCAAAGGGTCTTTGGATTTAGGGAATGTGTATTTTGATTCTGGTGTATTATCTATTTTACTAACAAATTTCAGCTCCTTCAGCTCCGGGTCATTGGTGTATAATGTTTGACATGAGTATATTTATTTATTTATTTATTTTTTATTCCGTGGCAATGTTTAACAATGTATTGGAATTTACAAAACAAAATATTAAATTTATGGGGTAATCATTTTACCAGGTATCATATTCCAGTGGGGCTAAGTATTATATTATGAGGAGTAGGTTTATATATGTCTGACGTTAACCTCTCAGCTTTCTTTCTACTGAATTTTACCCCTCAGTCCAGTAGTAGCAGCAGTAGTAAGCTGGTTGGAATAGGTATTTTAAATTTCCTGAAGGCAGAGCCCTAAAACATTTGCAGAACATGATTAGACTTATGTTTGACTCTGATATATTAGGTACATTGCTACCGCTCAAGAGGATCCCTAATGACCATAGGATTTCCAAGCGAGTCCAGTGGGGCAAAGCACTAGGTTTTAAGAAAATGGCTATAAACCTTCCTAGGGTTACCTGGATCACTATGCAATGTTTCACCGCAATTCGATGTATGGTTAAGGAGCGCGTAAAGTAAAAAGAAACCAAAAGTAATTTAGAGAGAGATTATGTTTTCCGTCTTGATTTGTTTTGACACTAAAAAAATTTATACTATTTACATTACAGCTTGCTACCTAAATAAATAGACAGGTTTTTACAACATTTTATAGTAGTTACCTGTAAAAAACATAACAAAATTTTCTTTCATATGATTGGCATGGTAACATTGAAGTCCAGTGGGGCAAAGCCCTATAGTTCTAGGACTTTGATTAGTGGCTTCCCAGGGTTAACCTGAATGACCATGCAATGTTTTATCGAAATCGGATGAGTGGTTTAGGAGGAGGTAACAGATAAACATTCAGACGTGGGGAGAGACTTCAATTTATATTATGAATATATTTGTTTAATTTAAATATAAAGATATATTTCCACTTCACAATATAATAGTTTAAAATTGTTCACTCACAACTCCTGATTTAAAATGTAAAACAATAACACAATATTTCTACTCTTTTAGTATGCAATTTTTATTAAAATGCACGCTAATGGGCAATACTATATACAGATAAGACCCTACTGTAATATCAAAATATGATGTAGCTTTCTGAATTACTGCTACAAAGTGCTACTTCCTCTAAAGTGTATTATAAGATTTGAAAATTATTGTTGATATCCTTTACAGACAACTGCATGATTTTATGATATTTATTTGATACATCATTTAAATGTTTATTACACCTCATTTTGTTTTTTTTATACTTTACTATAATATGATTATGAATAATTCAAATACCCCGTCGCAGCAAATCTGCGTACTCAGCGAATTTCTAATGCATGCATGATGCATATGTTTCTCACTACCACATAAAGCTACTTACCAAGTTTCATAAAAATCCATGAATAAATAAGTGATCTATAGGATTTTATTCATTCTCCATAACATTAGGGCTGAGTACGCAGGTTTGCTGCTACAAGGAACACAAAATTTATGTTTTTATGCAATTGTCAAAATAACATAACCAGTTGAAGCTGCATACAAAGTTTTATTAATTTATCATCATAATTAAGGGAGATATAAAACTTAACTTATTCTCCATAAGAATAACATTAGGGCTGAGTATGCAGGTTAGCTGCTACGGGGATAGTCAACAAAAAAATAAATTTTTGTGCAAATATCAATATACCAGTACTACGTGAAGCCACATACCAAGTTTCACCAATATACATTCATAAATAATCGAAATATCAAATTTTATTTATTCTCCATAAGGATAACATAGGGCAATGTACTGTGTTTAGCACTTTAAATATCTCTGCAACGGTTAGACGTAGAATCACAATCTAAAAACCAAAATGATTGATTTGTAGAGCTGAACTGACTGGTAAAAGCAAGTGTGAAGTTTACATTAAAATGAACTGAGGAAAAGCCAAATACCCCCGTCGCAGCAAACCTGCGTACTCAGCAAATTTCCAATGCATGCATTTGTTTCTCACTACCACATGAAGCCACTTACCAAGTTTCATAAAAATACATAAGTAAATAAGTGATCTATGGCATTTTATTTATTCTCCATAAGAATAACATTAGGGCTGAGACGCAGGTTTGCTGCAAAAAAAGAAGAAATATGTTTTTGGGCAGTTATCAATATAACTCAACCAGGTGAAGCTACATGTGTTATTAATTTATGAAGTTGAATTAATTTATGTTCTTAATCAAGGGAGATATAAAACTTTATTTATTCCCCTTAAGAATAACATTAGGGCTGAGTATGCAAGTTTGCTGCTAATCAATAAATAATAACAACAATTATTTGTTTGTGCAAATATCAATATACCAATACAACGTGAAGCCACATACCAAGTTTCATCAATATACATTCATAAATAATGGAGATAACAAATTTTATTTATTCTCCATAAGGATAAACATTGGACAATGCACTGTGTTTAGCACTTTGAATATCTTTACAACGGTTGGAAGTAGCATCACAATCTAAATACCCCCGTTGCAGCAAACCTGCATACTCAGCGAATTTCCAATGGAGATATAAATATCTTAAGACTACATAAAGCCACTTACCAAGGTTCATAAAAATATATTCACAAATAAGCGGTATTTAGGCTACAATTTTAATTATTCTCTTGTAAGAATAACATTGGGGCTGAGTACACAGGTTTGCTGCAACAAGGAATACAAAAAATGTGTTTTTATGCTATATTAATATAACTCAGTTAGGTCAAGTCATATACCAGTTTTCATTCATTTATGTTCATAATTAAGGAAGACATAGCATTTAATTATTCTCCATAAGAATAACATGGGGCTGAGTATGAAGGTTTGCTGCAACGGAAGCCTTTGGCAGTAAATTGTTTTTTTGAGCAAATATCAATAAACCACAACCAGATGAAGCCTTATACCAAGTTTCGTCAATATACGTTCATAAATAAGCGAGATATAAAATTTTTATTTTCCTCCATAAGAATAATTGGATTGAGTGAAACGAAATCCTTATACATAACTTTACTGCTTACAGTGGTAAGAGAATCAACTCGAACTGGCGTGTCTTTGTCATAAATAACTCAAAAACGCCTCTACAGATGCACTTCAAACTTTAGAGATAGATTCTATAGTACGAAATCTCGGTCAAGTTCGTTATTGGGAATATTTGGTTAAGTAATAATAAAATTATCTTTAAAACAAATCTGTTTTTTATCCCATAAGATTAACATTGGGAGCCATTTTAGTGGTACTTGAATCGTTGATATTTAGCCAACGTCTATGTTTCAACTATAGAGTAACGTAAGTCACAGTGCCATAGATTCACTACAGAACTGCAACTTAGTTATTCATGTTCATGTTGACTAGGAAAAAACTTCTTTTCGTAACTTGAAACACAAAAACTAAGTTTTAAATTTTATTAGCTTTTAAAAGTTGTATGTATATTTTATTTTATACTAATTAAAAGATGCATTATTATTTTAAATACTATTATAATAAATAACTTTATTGGTACCGTACTCTATGTAAAGAAATGCAGGCTGAGCGCTGCACTATTAATGGGACTTTTTTGGCCAGTCCAGTCCAGACTCCAGACTCCAGACGACAGACAGAATTATAGAATTATAACCGAAAGTAAAGATGTCAACAAGAAAATTATTGAAGTGATTATACGCTAATATATGTAATTATTTACATTACAATTGAAGCTACCTATTGGCCTCCTGGGATCCCTGAGGTCACCAGGGGGACAATATACCACTGGAATTGAAGGAAGTCTCAAACTTCTCCTTGAGACTCACTTTCCGGATTGCATTTTTGAGAGTGACTGTTTAGGCATGTCCGGCAACAGCGAAAGGGGCTCATGGCCAAGAGCTGATCACGGAAGCTGGACTTTAGCCAGACGGATTGTCACACTTTCCAAAGTTAAATGGGCCATCAGCAAGTTTGGCCCTTTCAAATCTCCTGGGGGGACGGTATCATACCGGCAATGCTACAGCAAGGACCGGAAGCTCTCTTGGTCCTCCTGTGCGAACTCTTCAGAGCGAGTCTGGCTTATGGGTACATTCCTCAAGCCTGGCGCCTCAGTAGGGTGGTCTTCATTCCCAAGAGAGGAAGAGCAGACTACTCAACTGCAAAATCATTTCGACCTATCAGTCTCTCATCGTTTCTCTTGAAGACGCTGGAGAGACTGGTAGAAAGACATCTAAGAAAGGGAGTGCTTTCAGGTACTCCTCTCCATCGAAACCAGCATGCCTATCAGTCTGGTAAGTCCTGCGAAACTGCCCTGCATCAACTTGTTAGCAGGGTGGAGGACAGCCTTGCTGCTAAGGAAATCGCTCTATGCACCTTCATGGACATTGAAGGTGCATTTGACAATGTCACTTACACGGCCATGGTCCGGGCGGTGCGTGGGCGTGGTCTTGAGTCTGCTGTATGTAGGTGGATTGAGACCGTGCTCTGCTCCAGGCGGATTAGAGCCGATCTTCAAGGTGAATCGATAGTGATCGCACCCACGAGGGGTTGTCCGCAGGGAGGTGTACTTTCGCCTCTTCTGTGGAACCTGGTGGTGGACGGTCTCCTTCGTGAGCTCACTAGCAGAGGCGTCTTTGTCCAGGGCTATGCAGACGACATAGTCCTAATGGTACAGGGAAGGTTCACGAATATTGTTGCTGATGTCATGAATGTCAATCTTCAATATGTCAATGTCTGGTGTCTTGGAGAGGGTCTAAGCATAAACCCCTCAAAGACAGTAGTTGTTCCGTTCACAAGGAAAAAGAACCTGGAGTCTCTTTCCAGGCTGAGACTTGGACCAACACGGCTTGAAGTATCAGGTACAGTCAAATACCTAGGGCTGACAATTGATTCTAAGCTGACTTGGAATGATCATTTGAATAATACACTGCATAAGGCGAAATGGGCGCTCATGACGTCCAGGAGATTTGTAGGCTCCACGTGGGGGATCAAGCCTCACATAGCACTGTGGCTGTACAAGGCAGTAATAAGGCCTCAAGTCACATATGGATCACTAGTCTGGTGGACAAAGGTGAACCAGACTACAGCCATAGCCAAACTCACAAGTTTACAAAGGTTGGGCACACTTCTAGTCACTGGAGCTTTCAGGAGTAGCCCGTCAGCAGCTCTCGAAGTTGCTCTTGGATTACTGCCTTTGGATATCTTCATCAAGGCAGAAGCACGGAAATCAGCCTATCGATTAAAAGTCGCAGGCCAATGGAGGGAAGGCCTGTCTGGAACAGGCCATTGCACCATCACCAAAGCTGTTGCTCAAAACCCTGTGCTTGATATGACATCAGATGTCATGAGTACGGAGATGGTTTTCACTAAACCTTTTTCTGTTGGATTCTGCTCCAGAGAAGAGTGGACATCTGAGGAAGGGCCCTATTCCAGGAAGGGTAGCCTTGTCTGGTACACGGACGGCTCTCTCATTGAAGGAAAATCTGGCTACGGGGTGTACAGTGAATCACCTAGAACAGAACTCTGTGCAAGTCTGGGACAACACTGTACTATTTTTCAAGCAGAAATTTGTGGCATCATGGTTTGTGCCAATCTCGGCATTGCCAGACGCTATTGCGACAGGCATATAGTAATCTTGTCAGATTGTCAGGCTGCCCTCAAGGCTCTTGACTCCAACGAAATCAAGTCAAAATTGGTGTGGGAATGTTACAACACTCTCTGCAAACTCGCGACACGCAACTCGGTGCATCTTGGTTGGGTACCTGGCCATGTAGGCATAGGTGGCAATGAGTGTGCAGATAAGCTTGCTAAAAGAGGTTCCGGTATGCCATTCTTTGGTCCAGAGCCAAGCTGTGGCATAAGCAAAACAACTGCTTTTCACACAATAAACAAATGGTCCAGGGACTTACATCGCCAGCAATGGCAAGGTCATACTGGTCAAGCACTTGGCAAAAGGCTGCTAGCAGATACTAGCTCTTACTTCACTAACTGGTTGGTGAGGTTGGGCAGAGGTCGGGTTAAGCAGTTGATTGCTCTGATAACTGGACATGGCCATTTCAGGAAACATCTCCACACTCTCGGACTCAGAAATGAAAGTCAGGTGTGTAGGCTCTGCAATCAGTCTGAAGAGACTGCCAAGCATATCATACTGGACTGCGAGAGACTCGGGGCAAGGAGAAGGGCTCTGTTTGGTTGTAAGCAGGTGATGAAAGGGACGCTAGTATTGGTAAAAAACTCCTGGATCTCGTAAAGGGTACGGGCATTGGTTTGCCATACTAACGTACAAGGGACACACAATAAGCTTCGGTTGACGTGTGAGGATCTTTGAATCTTTGGATCTCTGAATCCGTCCCTTTAACAACACATAAACATAAACATACATTACAATTTCCACTCGTTAAAAGTAGAAAGTCTTAATTTGTTAAAAATATTATTATCTTGCTTATAAAACTTACGGTAAGTTACCAAATAAAATTAATGTTTTGGTTTTTTATTTGGCGGTTATCACCAATGCAACTTTACAATATTACAATAATTAACATTTGTAAGAACAGAAAACAGAACAAACTATAGCTACCTATACATCGTGCTTTTAACTATGATGGTATGTTATTAAAACTTATGTGGCACATTACTTTTCACCATTTTCTGGGACTAGCCTATTTCCTTTCTGTCAGATTGAAAACTGAAGTTTAATATAAATTTATTTTCCTACAAAATGATAATTGCATTACCAGAACTTGTTTATTCAAACTCAATAAGGCAAACTCAATAAGTTTGGTCCTTTTTGGAGGTTAATATTTGTAAGGTATGCCTATCGACTTTAATTTTCTAGGCATAGTTTATGATGTCCATACACCACTGTTTTAATACAATTTTTGACTAAATTTCTTCATTTTTATCCAAAATAAACATTTTATAAATTTGTTCGGTAAGGTAAAACTTAGTCTCTGGATAATTGTGGCTTTTGGCATAAGTTCGTCGTAGGCCTACTTTTTGATTGAAAATGATCATTTTCATTGAACTAACCTCATGTAAATTTACCTCTAGAGTTTGGAAATCACATTTGTTTTTCCAGAAACAAGGGTAAAGTGATACAAATTTTAAATCTGAAATAGGCTTTGACTTGTTTAACTTACATTTAATTTACCCAGGTGAATCCAATATGGTTTCGATCTTACTCGGCTATACATTCATAAGTGGAACAAAATAAAGAACCAAATGAAATTGTTCGATAGGCTACGGTATATTAATTAGGTTGCTATTCTTAACACTGATTAATATTTATGTTATATAGCTTGGTGGAAACCTTATAATTTCATATATAAAGTTATCTTATTGGATTGAAGCGAAGCGAAAATCCTTATACCTCAGTCTAAAAATCTAATTCCTGATACGCTCTCCATTTCCACCGGTGGATGGATTGTCATGAAATTTTTAAGGTTAACGATTTGACGATTTAATGATTCTGATAAACTATACCGGAGATTGTCGAATTATTATTACATTTTAATAATTATTTTAACATTCTTCAGTAAGTTACCCTACCACTTTTGACATTAGTGGCACACCGTACACAGGCTCTTTAGAACAGTCAAAAGTCTTTAGTTGCTGTCATCTTGATGTTTGGCGTTACTTTTTTGAGGTTACGATTACGAACTAGAAGTTTATTTTTTGATAATTTGTTCTAACATCTTGATCGAAAATCATAAACTATAAACGTGACGTTCTTCATGCTCAATAATAATATTTTAATTTACATTGTAAGAATACCGGTAATCAAATGTAAACCTTCTGAGTTATGGATATGTTTCCCTGGTAGTTTCATACATATCTGTCAATAAGACTGTGGTTTGTTTAGTTGGATTTAACACGATAAAAGTGACATCGGCGAGAATGAGAACATTATTCCATTACTGGTTAAATAATCTGTGGGAATAACTTTAGACCTGATGTTTTGGTATAGGCCTATAGCCTACAGTTTTATTCATAAGTAACATGTAGCATATATAAGAAAGATGTGACTAAAAACAAACTTCTGATGCTGTCAATATACATGACATACTGTCTACAACTTTTTAATAATATATGAAGATTAAATGGTATTCTTTAAGACTAAGTTACCATACCTATTTAACTTTCATATAATGTAGATACGGTAGGCCAATGCTATTGTTTGTCAACCATCACATTCTAATTTTAGCCTTGCTGTAAGTATCCATATGTAGGCCTTGGTTGTCTATTAGGGAGGATTTTATAAGAGGACTAGCTTAGCCTATATTTGGGATTTACAAAATCTCACATATGTCCACTCGCTTTTTGTGAGAAGTTTGCTGAGGTAAGCTGTAGACCTCCTTGGAATGGCCAAACACTAAAATGAATCCGACAGACCACACCACCTCATACACCTTACCTAACCCAAGGTATCTACTTAACGTGATAAGGACCCATTGCCGTCCTTAGGGCGGCGCGACAGATGCAGCCGCACAAGAGCCTCGCGCCTACAAAGGCCTCGCACTTAGGGTTTTTTTTTCATGGAAGCTAGAGGCGTCATGGCCATGACTGGGATCAGAAATGTGGACTTTTGATGATTATCAATTGAGGAACTGAAGACAATGTACAAACAGTTAGTGGTATGTACATATTTTGCTAATATTGACAATATGTTTTAATTTAACGTCAAGTTCTGAAGTAGATGAATTAGCCGTGTATTTAGCCAATAGCGGGTGTATTTCTCAATGCAGCAAGCAAGTCTGTGTCAGGACTATATAGGGGCCATAATTTTATTTTGATATTAACGGAATGAGTTTCAGGTATTTTCCAGTTTATCCTAGCTATTTTTTTAGCAAATTTCCCCTATAGGGAATTAGCGAATTTCCCCTATAGGGAAGAAGCTATTACCGTAGTCGGCATGGTAAGACCTAGGCCCGGGACCATGATAACTTTTCGTTTTGAGGTCCCCAGATCCCAAAAACACCATTCGTTCGAAACTGTATATATATATATATATATATATATATATATATATATATATGTGTCCGTGAGCATGATAACTCTCGTAAAAATGATCCGATTTTGATGAAATTTAGTATAAACGTGTAAAGCAGCATTTATGACTTTAAGTTCGAAAACCAGCCATATCGCTCCATCCAAAGGGGTATTTTGGGGGGGTTTTGTACCCCAAAATTGGGTTTTTGGAATTTTTTACATATAATTTTTGAAAAAGTCAAATATTTGTTTTTACCATTGGATTCAGCTTAAAAAACACACAGTTTGGTATTTTGATCATTCCTCTACGTCAAATGGTTACAGAGATATTGAAAGTGCTAAACACAGTACGTTGTCCAATGTTATTCTTATGGAGAATAAGAAAAATTGTATATTTCACTTATTTATCAACTTTTCCTGATGAAACTTGGTATATTGCTTCATATCGTTGTGGTCTATTAATATTTGCACTAAAAACCATTTTTTGGCCGATAGCTCCTGTAGCAGCAAACCTGCGTACTCAGCCCCATGTTATTCTTATGGAGAATAAGCAACCTATTATCTCCCTTAATTATGAATATAAATTAATAAAACTTTGTATGTAGCTTTACCTACTTGAGTTATTTTGATGTTTGTATAAAACCTCATTTTTTGTGTTCCTTGCTTCAGCAAGCCTGCATACTCAGCCGCCATGTTATTCTTATGGAGAATGATAAAAATGTCATAAATCGTTTATTTATGAATGTATATTGATGAAACTTGGTTTGTGGATTTATGTGGTATTAAGATACATATATATGCATTGGAAATTCGCTGAGTACGCAGGTTTGCTGCTACGGGGGTATCTATATTTTAGAACCTAGGAATTGATTTTTTGCCAAAGTCAGTGACAAGAGTGACCTTCGATGTTGAAATGGTATTTTTTTTTTTACCACCCATCTTGTACAGTGTGTTAGGTTAGGTTATCTTATGTTGTTTTTAAATAACAAATCCTATCGTATCCAACGAGGTATATATCTATAGAGGTCTCGTCTGGGGTAAAAAACTGTGCTTACATGCTGACCGCCATTTTGACGCTCTATACCCTCCGATCTTCATGGCAACAAATATGTTAACCAATCAAATACCCTCTTCACAACTTATGTTAGTCTTTATTATTCTTTGGCTAGATGTTTTCCAGTGAGGTTTCACTTTTTTAACAAAAGTGACAAAGCTCTATAATTATTTAAACCGCGTTAATCTTATCCTGACCACCACAGTGTGTTAACAGTTTTAACTGTTGCATAATCATAACCGGTTGAAATAGAAAGTATTGGACCAATAACTTATTCATAGCCTATATTATTTTTTCTGAAAGATTTTTACTGTAGCATTCACAAATAAGGTTCAGTGTTTATCAGAAACTTTTCATTCGGGTACACATTCATAAATGATGGAGCGATCATATAAAATACCCCCGTAGCAGCAAACCTGCATACTCAGCGAATTTCCGATGCATATATATGTATCTTAATACCACATAAATCCACATACCAAGTTTCATCAATATGCATTCATAAATAAACGATTTATAAGAAATTTTAATTATTCTACATAAGAATAACATGACGGCTGAGTATGCAGGGTTGCTGAAGCAAGGAACACAAAAAACGGGGTTTTATACAAATATCAATATAAGTCGAGAAGGTAAAGCCACATACCAAATTTTATTAATTTATTTTCATAATTAAGGGAGATAACACGTTACTTATTCTCTATAAGAATAACATGGGGCTGAGTACGCAGGTTTGCTGCTACGGGAACTATCAGCCAAAAAGTGTTTTTAGTGCAAATATCAATAGACCACAGCGATATGAAGCAATATACCAAGTTTCCTCAGGATAAGTTGATAAATAAGCGAGATATACAATTTTTATTATTCTCCATTAGAATAACATTGGACAACGTACTGTGTTTAGCACTTTCAATATCTCTGTAACCATTTGACATAGAGAAATGTTCAAAACACCAAATCGTGCGTCTTTTTAAGCTGATTCTAAAAAAAACTAAAATTTGACGTTTTCCAAAATGATATGTAAAAAACGCAAAACCCCCATTTTTGGGGTACAAAACCCCCCCAAAATACCCCTTCGGATAGGTCAATCTGTCTGGTTTTCGAACTTTAAGTCATAAATGCTGCTTTACACGATTATACCAAATTTCATCAAAATCGGATAATTTTTACGAGAGTTATCATGCTCACGGACACATATCTATATATTATGAACGAATGGTGTTTTTGGGGTCTGGGGACCTCAAAACGAAAAGTTATCATGGTCCCGGGCCTAGATCTTACCATGCCGACTACGGTAATAGCTTCTTCCCTATAGGGGAAATTCGCTAAAACAAAATGAAATTGTTCGATACGGTATAGCTATTATTTAGGTTATTCGGTTATGTTCGGTCTCAAAGATGTGGAAGATATTGTCTGGAAATTTTTACAGGTAAGAAACGTTGATTCCAATAATACTTAAATATGTATTCTCGGGAGCAACCTTTTAACAGACCTATGGAAATCGTATGTTCTTTTTACATGCTGCTGTAATACCAGAAAGTTATTTCCTAGAAACCATTTAAATTTGTTTGTTTTTTAGTTTTATGTTTTGTAAATCAATTATTTTGTTTATGCAGGTAAGGTTTATTTCATTTTTATTTTAAGTTTATTTGAAAAAGAAACTAAAAAACAAATATTACGTAATAATTAACATACAGATGATAAAATATTTTACAGTCGATCTAATCAATATATCGATAAATTTATTCGGCTTTGTGTATTGTTCCGTTTATGAAAGTGTACCCTTCCGTTCTCATGGAATTTTTAAGTTCACACCACCCTGCATTAGTCAAGAGAATCCTCTCTCCAATCTGGTGTGTTTATCCGTGACGGGTAATTTTGGCTATTTAACAAACGTTAATAGGCTATACTTATTCTTAACGATCTAATGAAAGAAAATATTCGGATCCTTTCCTTTAACCCTTTCAGTGCTAAGCTTCTGGAAGGAGTAGTTGAATTTCTGATGTTTTGTTAATTTTTTAAATATCTTGAACGCCTGAACAGTTAAAATTAATAAAAACATGCTTCCGATGAACACACACACTCAGTAAAGGATAGGTAAAAAGTTGTAAAACACCTGATCATATGTGCAAATCACAAAGAATCCACCCATCCCGTCAGCTTGGGCCTGAGCCGTCCACCGTTTGCTTAAGATCTGCCCTCCCCCTCAACTCTGCCACAGACAGGTGAACTCACCATGAGTTGCACATAAAAACCACCGGCTGTGACGGGATTCGAACCCTCGATCCAAGTGTTACCCCCGGCCGGGAAGGTAACGCCTTAGACCGCACAGCCACTGGTCAGGCTAGCAGCTGCAGTGGATCAGTTGGTATTATAGAGACTAGGCGCTGGACGAGGTAGTTCAATTCGTGTCTACCAGGTTTCACCACATGTCAGACTCAGACTGCAGACTGAGCGCCTAACGGTACAATCGCTTATGAAGCAGTAACAGTGTTTATTGATAATGGATTCAAAAGCTGATATATCGGTCCACAGCATTGAAAGGGTTAATACCATGACTTTTTGGGTTTTTAATTTTGTTAAATGCACTAGATACCACCGACGAAAAAAAATTAATGTACCCTATGTTTATTTTGTAGTACATAGGCCCTATTCAATATCTAAACATAAAACGTAACCAAACTTAATTAACATAAACTAAATTATTGGGGTTTTTTAAAGATTAAGTAAAAAATGCCCGACTGGAATACTCATAGGCCTATTTAGTTCTGATAGCACATTCAAACCTAACCTAATTAGGGGTAAAAATCAAATGGAAATAAATTCTGGTGTGTGGTTGGTGGGTTTGACATTTGTGCTTATTACGTGAAGTAACGTTGAGTTCGGTAAGGTATTTAACATAGGTCTAAGCACTCATACACAAAATTCAGGGTTGTGCACTCATACACACTTCCCACCAACCAACCATGCCTGTAAATTGTTTTGAAAACTCCAAAATAACTAAATCAGCACAGGCTATATTACAAATCGTTTGGTGTACATACAAACCAAAGTAACGTTTTACAATTACTGTAAAACATAATTAAAATAAAGGAACACAATCCGATTTGACTCTGGGGCCATACCTGAGCTACCACGACATACTGTGAACGCTAAAAGTTACATCTCAAGAAGCAATTCATGCAACTTCTGAATTGGCAACATTGATGGTGGAGCTTTGATGTCCGAATACTTCTGGCCGCTGAGCGTGTGGAGCAGATATCGATAAGCGTTGTTAAGATAAGACCCCAGGAATTTCAGAGAAACAGGGAAAAAGAGAATGTACGTTAACAGGTGCGCGGAATATTTTCTTTAGTTGTAAAAAATATTTTGAATGGTAGCAAATAAACAGAAAGCCAAAAAGCTTGTGCTGGTAAATTAACGGTAAAGATCCAAATATTCATTTGATAGTTGTTAGTACTGTAATACACTTGTAATCTAAATGAATTGAAAATACAGTATAAACTCTGTTTACTGACTTAACTGGATTGATTAGAGGTGTATAGTATCTAAAGGCCTATATGCTGATGACTGATGACATTTTTAACATGGATACCAATACACCATTCCTTGAGAGGAATAAGGAGTAGTGATGTGCAATATATGGTCACATTTCGTGATATGACTGAAGTGGTATCGCGTCACTGTTGAGACGTGTATCATTAGAAGGGTATTTCTTGTATTGTATCGTCGTTTTCATATTGTGTCATTTGAGTTTCAATGATTTCCTCTTATGAACAAATTAAAAGTCCCCAAATTTGGAGCAGCAACGTTAGACTAGCTATAGTTTCCATTTTTAAAACCCTGTTGCCACAAGGGCGAAAAAGTAAGCTTAATTTCCCAACACAATGTAAGTCTGCTCTGGGGAACGCATTTGGCACAATGAACTGTTGCCTACAGTACTGTAGCATGTTTTTTGGGTACAGTTCCGCAGACGTACCTACGATATATTATCGAATGGAAATATATATTGATTATAAATATCGATATAATATCAAATGCAACTATCGATCGATTATAAATATTGATTGAAATTCGGTCACTACACAACAGATTAAACTTCTTTACAAACCAGGGTACACTTTTTGTACTGATTTTAAGAAGTGTTCAAATGGATCTTCATTAGAAAATAAGACTTCCCTACGATAAAGGTACTCGCATAAGTTATTTGCCAAATCGTCAGATTCTATACCACTTTTTAGAGACCTTTTCAAGCTCCTCCACAAATATATTTACAAAGAAAACGCAGATTAATTATTTTGAAGTACATTTATACTTAAACTACGAATATTATCACTTGTAGAGAACATTTTAGTTCACTTACCAAGGAAAGGAAATAACATAAACAAATAAAGCAAACAAATTATATTTCAAAACAGATGATTTAATACGTTATAAATATTGTTGGAAATAGCGATAACAACCATTAATTCGATCGCTAATAAATACCAAATTCCAAACGATATTTATAATCGATAGATATTTTCATTTGATAATACATCGTTGGTACGTTTGCGGAACTGTACCCCAGGAAATCAGTAAACTTCAAATTATACAATATGTCAAAGATGATACAGTATGAATGACACACGTCTTGCAATATGATAACTATATTAAAAGAATAAAACCAATCGCTTACGAACCGGTATATTAAATCCAATAACAGTATTCAGGATATTTCATTGAAGCATAACCTGTTTTATTAATAGTTGTGTATTTTGTTGGAAATATAAACTTGAAAACGACTTCGCACGCAGCACGCTGACGTGAGGGAAGTGAATTTCCTCATCCAAAACTTTTAAAACTCAAAGCCAGTGTAAAAACATTAATTTATTCCAATTTTATTGAAATCTGAAAACATTGATTTTTTGGCTGTGTTCTGATGCTCCTGGTTTCATTTACCTGCAATGCTAGGAATACAATTTTGCGCATTATAAGTTTAGGAGAAGGTCCAGTCAGGCTTGAAAGTAGGCGCGAGGTTGCTGGGGATGATACAAATACACCAACAAATAATAACATGCTTTTCTAATGTAAAAACCCCATAAGACTAAACATACTGTGTTTAGCCGATAAACATTTTCTTTAATAACTCGGTAAATATTTATGCTAGGATGACAAGAGAGGGCTTAAAACTTTCGCTTTACTAATTCTCATATTAATATAAGCATTAATTTTACGTCCGGAGATTTTCTGACCCTTTTTGGGCCCAAAAACTTGAAATTTGAAAGAATAATCCCTTTAAAAGGGGGTTAGAGTTTTCCGATTGTTTTGCCCAACAAACTTGTCCAACTGATTATAGAAAGGAACATCCCTACCAAATTTGAAGTAAATTGGACAAAAAAATGCGACCGCTAGAGTGCATACACACACACACACACACACACACACACACACACACACACACACATATATATATATATATATATATATAATTTTGAACGACCCCCCAAAACGTGTTCAGGGGGGCACGTTAGGAACTTCTACGGCAGTCCCGGGCTTAAGTCTCACCGTGCGGGTCATGCTAATAGTTCACTTTTCCTTAGGAAATTCACTAATTAATAAGGATATAACTATGTTTAGTTAATGGGTATTCAAAATTTATTTGTATGCCATCTTCACACTTTGGCCGAGTCTAGGCGAGCAACGATGAACGTGAGTCAGTGGATGTGTAACTTAGTCTGGCTCCGCTCATGTTATTCCAATTGATTATTTACAATGTTTAATTTCAATGCGAGTCGCTCACCTAATACATTTGGCTAGAGTGTGAAGTGTATTACTACTGAACTTGATACTATTTATTATTAATTGTGTGTGCGAACATTAATTCTTTTTAGCAGAGTGCAACTAATATTTTTCTGAAGATACCTTCGTAAAAATTAATTTGACAAAATGTTACACGGAAGTGATTCAGTAAGTTCCGGATGCTTAAAAGATGCAAAATACGGTCATATTCATTTTTTTTTTACTTTTTATGATATGGACACGGTAGTTATCGTGCATAAGACACTCCAGTTTGAATCACTTCGTTAGCAATAGAAGCATTGAAGTCAGGTATGAGATCTTCCTTACTTTGTGAGCTCATCTGATTACAGTAGACACCCTCTTAACCATCCTCACTTTAACCTTCCATCGTATCAACCGCCTTTTTATTTCCAGGAAATAAGTTAACTCACATCTGCCGCCGCAGCTGTATTCCTGATACTGCACCGGAAAAAAGATCAGATCAGAAATCGATCATATGTTTCCATAGTTAGCAAGTATTCCAAAGTTGCATCTTGGTACCTGTTTTTATACCCTTTTTTTAACTGACGTTTGACTTTTATAATTTTAGTGCTTAATATGACAAATTATCCAAACGTTATTCGTTTTAACCGACCTTTCAGTTATCCGACCCAGGGCTCAGTCCTATGGAGGGTGGTTAAGAGTGTGTCTTTTGTACTTTATTTTATTTGCATAGGCCTATTGGCAAGACTTGTTTGTAAATATATTTGTTATCAATTTAGTTGTACTACAACTTCCAATGAGACACCTTTTTTAGGTTATTTGAACGTGTCTTTCTATGGTGGTGCTACCGATACATTCAAAATAAGTGAGAATCGCCCATTTATGTTATAATTTGTATGGTTTTGAATTCTTTATTTTACACATTTAATGGTAAAAGTATCTTCAACATGATAGCTCAGTTATTCGTTCCGATGATTTATTAAGGGAAATATGGCTTAACTACAAAAACAATCAACTATTAATATGGCTTAACTACAATTTGAAATAATATATGTCCAATCTTTAATGTTCATATTATAAGGGCCATTGGTAAATTATGTCACGCTATATTCAGCCCTTTTTGACCCCCTCCCGCCCTTTATCACCCTGTCACCCTGGTCATTTCCTCCCCTCACCCATGTCATGTTACACTTATTAATTTTTAAGTATTGATTTGTGGCGTACGGTATTTTGTCACTGTAACTGACGATTTTGCATGCTTTAACAGTTTCTACTGTCACGCAGCCCGTAACCCCCCCCCCCCCCCCCCCGGTAATTGGGTGAGCGATAATTAGAATATGGGAATAATAAATGCCTGTTGGGTGGGACTCTAAAAAAAAAATCATTTGGAGTATGTCTGTCCATTCTGCTTTGAGTGCTTTAGCCATCATCCTACTGACCTTCGGCTTCATCAGTGCAGCAGTAGGTGCAAGATAGTAAACATAGCGTGAAGTACCAGTGGGGCGGGACCCCAAAGGATCTTTGGATTGAGGGAATGTGTATTTTGATTCTGGTGTATTATCTATTTTTCTAACAAATTTCAGCACCATCAGTTCGGTGGTCATTGGTGTATAATGTTTGACATGGGTATATTTATTTATTTATTTAATTTTTATTCCATGGCAATGTTTAACAATGTTTTGGAATTTACAAAACAAAATATTAAATTTATGGGGGATTCATTAAACCAGGTATCATATTCCAGTGGGGCAAAGTATTTATTATCAGGGGTAGGTTTATGTCTGACGTTAACCTCTCAGCTTTCTTTCTACTGAATTTTACCCCTCAGTCCAGTAGTAGCAGCAGTAGTAAGCTGGTTGGAATAGGTATTTTAAATTTCCAGAAGGCAGAGCCCTAAAACATTTGTAGAACATGATTAGACTTATGTTTGACTCTGATATATTAGGTACATTGCTACCGCTCAAGAGGATCCCTAATGACCATAGGATTTCCAAGCGAGTCCAGTGGGGCAAAGCACTAGGTTTTAAGTAAATGGCTATAAACCTTCCTAGGGTTACCTGGATCACTGTGCAATGTTTCACCGCAGTTCGATGTATGGTTAAGGAGCGCGTAAAGTAAAAAGAAACCAAAAGTAATTTAGAGAGAGATTATGTTTTCCGTCTTGATTTGTTTTGACACTAAAAAATTTATACTATTTACATTACAGCTTGCTACCTAAATAAATAGACAGATTTTTACAACGTTTTATATTAGTTACCTGTAAAAAAACAAAATGTTCTTTCATGTGATTAGCATGGTAACATTGAAATCCAGTGGGGCGAAGTCCTTTAGTTCTAGGTTTTTTATTAGTGGCTTCCCAGGGTTAACCTGAATGACCATGCAATGTTTCATCGAAATCGGATGAGTGGTTTAGGAGGAGGTAACAGATAAACATTCAGACGCAAACAGAGACTTCAATTTATATTATGAATATATTGATTTAATTTAAATATAAACATATATTTCTACTTCACAATAAAATATTTTAAAATTGTTCACTCAGAACTACTGATTTAAAATATAAAACAATAACACAATATTTCTACTTTTTTAGTATGCCATTTTTACTAAAATGCACGCTAATGGGCAATACTATATACAGATAAGACCCTACTGTAATATCAAAATATGATGTAGCTTTCTAAATTATTGCTACAAAGTGTAACTTCCTCTAAAGTGTATTATAAGATTTGGAAATTATTGTTGATGTCCTTTATAGACTACTGCATGATTTTATTATATTTATTTGATACATCATGTAAATTTTTATTACATCTCATTTTGTTTATTTTATGCTTTACTATGATACGTTTATGAATAATTCAAATACCCCTGTCGCAGCAAACCTGCGTACTCAGAGAATTTCCAATGCATGCATAATGCATATGTTTCTCACTACCACATAAAGCCACTTACCAAGTTTCATAAAAATGCATAAGTATATAAGTGATCAATGGCATTTTATTCATTCTCCATAAGAATAACATTAGGGCTGGGACGCAGGTTTGCTGCAAAAACAAGAAGAAATATGTTTTTGGGCAGTTATCAATATTACTCAACCAGGTAAAGTTACATACTAAGTTTAATTAATTTATGTTCATAATCAAAGGAGATAGACTTATTCTCCATAAGAATAACATTAGGGCTGAGTATGCAGGTTTGCTGCTACAGGGATAACAAAAAATCTTTTTTTGGTGCAAATATCAATATACCAATACAACGTGAAGCCACATACCAAGTTTCATCGATATACATTCATAAATAATGGAGATAACAAATTTTATTTATTCTCCATAAGGATAAACATTGGACAACGTACTATGTTTAGCACTTTTAATATCTCTACAACGGTTGGACGTAGCATCACAATTTAAACACCAAAATGATTGTTTTGTGGAGCTGAGTTGATTGCTCAAAGCAAATGTGAAGTTTCCATTAAAATTAACTGAGGAAAAGCCAAAAACCTTTTCCCCATAAGATTTACATGGGAGATTTTATGAGCAGGTATTTTGGATTTTTCTGCAATCACTTAACCTAGGTTAATGATTCAAAATACTATATTATTTGTTTTTTTAAGCTCTATAACATGGTCCAACCCAAAATTAAGTTTTTTAAAAATTTTAGGGTGAAAAATGAAAAAAAACAACTGATTTTTGGAAAATTTAAAATCCCCAAAAACCCCTCTTCCCATAGTCTGTTTCTTCTGGTTTCCCAGTTTCAGGTTAACCCGGAAACTTTTATTTATTTTTAGCGAATTTACCCTTTAGGGATTAGCGAATTTCTCCTATAGGGAAGAAGCTAATACCGTAGTCGTCATGGTAAGACCTACGCCCAGGACCATGATAACTTTTCATTTTGAGGTCCCCAGATGCCAAAAAACACCATTCTTTCAAAACTGTATATATACATATATATATATATACTGTATATATATATATATATATATATATATATATATATATATTTGTCCATGAGCACGATAACTCTCGTAAAAATAGTCTGATTTTGACGAAATTTGGGATAATTGTTTAAAGCAGCATTTATGACTTTAATTTCAAAAACCAGACAGATCGACCTATCCGAAGGGGTTTTTTTTGGGGGGGGGGTTTGTACCCTAAAAATAAGTTTTTTTAGTTTTTTACAAATAATCGTAGAAAAAGTCAAATTTTAGATTTTTCCATTGGAATCAGCTTAAAAATACGCACAATTTTGGGGTTTTTATCATTGCTCTACGTCAAATGGTTACAGAGATATTGAAAGTACTACAGGCAGTACGTTGTCCGATTTTATTCTTACGCTAATATCAATATAACTCAACTAGGTGAAGTCATATACCAGATTTGATTAAATTATGTTCATAATTAAGGGAGACATGGCATTTAATTATTATCCATAAGAATAACATGGGGCTGAGTACGTAGGTTTGCTGCTACGGGTGCCTTTGGCAAAAAATAATTTTTTGAGCAAATATCAATATACCACAACCAGATGAAGCCATATACCAAGTTTCGTCAGTATACGTTCATAAATAAGCGAGATATAAATTTTTTTTTTTCCTCCATAAGAATAACATTAGACAACGTACTTTGTTTAGCACTTTCAATATCTCGGTAACCAATTGACGTAGAGAAATGATGAAAATACCAAATTGTGTGTTTTTTAAGCTGAATCCAATGATAAAAACTAAAATTTGATTTTTTCAAAAATTACCTAAAAAATTCAAAAACCCATTTTTGGGGTACAAAACCCCCCAAAAATACCCCTTCGGATAGAGCGATCTGGCTGGTTTTCGAACTTAGTCATAAATGTTGCTTTACACGTTTATACCAAATTTCATCAAAATCGGATAATTTTTACGAGAGTTATCGTGCTCACGGACACACACATATATATATATATATATACATATATACATATATATATATACCTCAAAATGAAAAGTTATCATGGTCCCGGGCCTAGGTCTTACCATGCCGACTACGGTAATAGCTTCTTCCCTATAGGGGGAATTCGCTAAAAAAGAGTTTGAGTTGCCATTCAAGTACTCTTTTTATTTCCAAAATGAGAGTTTACATTCAAGTAGCTTTTTATTTCTATAATCAACATATGTATATGCCTTTCAAGTATGTTTACAGCTGCTTGGTGTAACTAACTGAACTTAGATAAAATCAATACGAACTTTGAAGGCCTGTGGGGCAGAGCTCTTAGGTCAGATTAAAAATTGTCTTTTATAAGAACCTTGTCCTGACATAAACGAACTCAACAAGAAATAATTATTCAATTTGGTCCACTAATTCTCAAGTAATCGCGTGACCAAGGGAAATAGGGATTCATTTCAGTTAATTTCCCATATAGGGAAGAAGCTATTACCGTAGTCGGCATGGCCCATGACCATGATAACTTTTCATTTTGAGGTCCCCAGATGCCAAAAACACCATTCTTTCTAAAACTGTATATAGGCCTATATATATATATATATATATATATATATATATATATATATATAGATCTGTTTCATAAGATCAAGTTGATCAAGAGTGTAGATATTAACATGGTGAGTTGATCCGTTAACTCATGTGGCTCTGACACACCCCAAGTTGATCAAGATCAACTTTCTAATTGATAATATCTGCGACGTGAACTATAAATTTAAATGTCCATATATAAACCTTCACTCTATATCTTTTGAAAATAGTCTTAAGTTGTACAGGCCACTTTTGGACAATAAGTTACACATGTCTTTGTAATTTTTCAGAGAAGCTATATATTAATTATACATTTGAGAAAGAGGAAATCTCCAAATCTACAGCAATTAATTTATTACAAATGAAATTGCAATGTGTTATTTTCTCCCCCTTAAGTAAACAGAGTAAGTGAAAGTATACGGAGGAAGTATTGTTTTCCTAAGCATTTTAAAATTTCAGTTATTGGTAGAAATATTTGTTATAATTTCAATTTCAATTTATTTATTTCAATGATAGAAAACAGATAATGCTCCCGAAGAAGTGGATTTTGTGGTTATGTCTGTCTATATAAATGTATATATTCACTGAAAACTTACACATGTATGTGGCTCTCTGACTGATATAAACGTATTACTTGTGGTACACTATAAGTTTGGAACAACTACGCATGCATGTGGCTCCTATTCTATATAAACGTATCTTATGTTGGTTTATATATTAACAGAATACTTTTTATTAATGATAATATCGCAAGTCCTGCTCTTACGCTACCGAAAAAAATATTCTATCAATAATATCATTCCACTTGTGGGAAACCGTATTTTTTCGTCCTGAAAATTAAAGGTAGTACTGATATAATTTATTACCAGTATTTGTACACATATAATTCGGGATTAATGTCTTTAGTTAAATAACTTCTAAATCGAATAATTATGTAAGTAAATTAATTTGGCACTGCGCTATGCCGGTGACAGTCAATGTTTTGACCCAATACAGTACAGTATGAAGTGTGAAGCCAAGAGGGCTTGTCGAATAGTGATGTGTCGAGTCGAGTACTTTTATGACTAGAGTGACTCGACTCGTTTACTACTGCCAACTCGAGTTTTGAGTTGAGTCAGACTCGACTCGTCGACTCGTCCTGCATCTACCACGTGGAGTAGGTGGGAGAGTCGGAGAGTTGAGTGAGTGGTGATCCGCCGACTCCCTGCATACAGTAATAAATTACTTGTTCGACATTACTTGGCGTTTCAAGGATGTATATATGTCTTTACTCATATTGTTATATGTAAAAAAATCGTAAACTAACGAGTAAACTACTTTGCTTGATTAGGTGGGAAATATATAAATGGAGTAGAACAAAATTACAACAAATATTAGCTTTAGTAAATAAAAGTCTTTTAGTTTACATTAAATTACAAGTACAAATAACTTTTACAAAGTAAGCCGTTTACTTCTTGCGCTGGGTACCGAACAATCCATTTAGGAATAAAATGTCATCTAGTTTATTCGGATTCAATCTATTTCTCCGATCATTCGTCATAAGTCCTGATTTTTGTAGATTATGCGTTCGGAAGGCTCGGATGTTGCGGGAATACAAAGGTATTTGTGAGCCGTTTTGGTCAAACTTGGATATATAATCTTCCTTTCGTCCCAAATAACTAGAGGGTTCTTTTTCCTCTCCAAGTATGGCATGTTTAGATACTGGTTGTCAGCTACCAGTGCTGAGAAAGTTGACACTTGAGCATTGGCTACCTATAAAAATACACATTAAAATTACAACCAAGTTAAAATTAAGATTTATTACTTCTAGGGCCGGTTTTAAGCATAGGATACATAGGTGCGTTCCTAGGGGCCCGCACCACACGGAACCAAATACAAAATCCTCATTCAAGCAAAAAGTCTGCAATCTATAGTAAGACTGTAATAAGGGCCTGCACCACTGATTTAGCCTGGAGGTCTAAAGACCCTAAATACGGCATGATTACTTCAATAAAGCTTGTAATTAATATAGGAAATCATACTAATATTATAAATTTGAAAGTTTGGATGTTTGTGCGTAACTCTGAAGTTCCATCACGTGAAGACTACTAGACCGATTGAGCTTAAATTTTGCATAGAGGTACTTGATAGTCCTGAGTAACATATAGGCATATTAAAGTTGTGAATATCCTATAGGGCTATGCCCCACGGGGGTTCAAATTTCCCATGTATTCCTTATGGATATTCATTTTTGTTTGAGCTTATGAAAATACAAACAACTGATCTTGATTCGTAGTAGTTCCACAGGCTAACCACAGAATGAAGCAACAAAACTATCATAGTTTTTATAAATAATTCGGGGCGAAGCCTGCGAGTAACAGCTAGTATATCAATAAAAGAAGGAATATGAAATATTAACTAGCTTATCTCTGCTCCTTTTGTATCCAAGCACACTCACAGGTCATATCCATCATTTGGTATTTATTCAGCCCTATTTATTATTGGTCTTTGGACTGCTGTTTCATAATGGCTGAAAACTCGTCAACCACCTACAATAAAAATAATCATACTTACTTATTTGATTTTACATAATTGTAAGTGTGATCCTCTTTTAAATGTATGTGATCAGAAGAGCGTTTATAAACCGTTAGAAGAAAATTTAGATTTTGATATAAAATTTGTATTTTAGAAGGAGATTGGACAAATCAGTTGATGTTCTTATATTGGCACATTTTAAACATATCTTATAATCATATTAAACTTTACTTTTAAAAAATCTAAAATTAATGTTACCAGGGCCGGATTTAAGCATAGGCTAGGCATGCCCGCACGCTTAGGCGCCCGTGGCACACAAAAACCACATATCAAACAGAGTAAAACAAACTCACTTCACTTATATTCGCCTTAAAATACGCCCTAGTTGCGTCGGCGTCTTGGACTATAATTTAATGATTTAATGACATAGGCCTAGTCAAAATGGTCAGCAGCCTGAGTGGAAAACTGTTAGGGGCACCACAGGTTGAACCTAGGCCTAAATCCGGCCCTGACTTTAATAGTTGTAAAATATCTCTATAGTTGTAAAAGCGTACTACTTACCCACTATTGGGCAATTTCTGCGTTTGAATCTAAACCAAACCCATCCTTTTTGAACCGGGGATCAAGAAATGTTTCCTTTGCAGCGGTTCTATTTTTGTCTTATAGGCTACACATTGACGTGCCTGAAAACGACGGAGGTGAGCAACTCTTTCAAGTGTAGCCCCGCTTCTGTTTTCAGAATTTTAATTCGTAAAACATTTTAAAGCCCTCTAACCAAAGGAATCAGGCTGAAAATTTTGGATAGAGCTCCTCACTTAAAACCACCATCATTTTTTCATACGGTCCTACAAGAGATGCACAGTCATCTAAGAGATCCTATTGAGAGGATTCTAGGTTCGAAACGTTCTTATGTATTTGATTCAATTAACTAGCAAAACTTCTTGGTTTATTACTTCAGCATTTTTTACATTTACTTCTGGTTGAGTTACCAACTTGAATAATTCTTTAGAGTCTCTGACGATTGAAGTTTTTTCATGTTTTCTCTTTGACCAAACTTTCCCCAGAATGAATTTAACATTTATTTGGTTACTGATCTAAGTCCCCCGTTTTTAGCAATTTTATCTTTATCCTCCTCTGTCTTACACCAGCTAGGATAGATAGCCTGAAGCTTCCTGCTTTACTTTCAAAAATGTATTTATAAAATCTGTAAACAAATCTCCGTTTTCATATGTGGCGACTTCGTACTCCCACAACTCGTACATGTCCAAAATCACATAGCCCTTTTCTACAGCTTTTCTAATCTCATCCATTTTCCAGGTCCCAACTAACGCTCTTTCCTCACTCTCATGACAACATTCCCCTTGGTTTAAAGTCTCCCCACAAGTTCTACACAATACAAACATCTATTTCTTATTCATTGTAGCGGGAAGTACGGGATGATAAAAGTTGTAAGGAGGTAGAATCTTATATTTCAACAATCCCTCTACTTCAAGACCTCTCTCTCGACACTCGTTTCCAACGTAAATGATAGGGTGTCCAACGGGGTACTTACAATATTTATTTACAAACGGATAAAGGGAGCAAACATCAACATACTGTATCGTTTCTCTCTCTTCACATTTATGATATGTTTTAGTATTACCTGTCCTACCTCCAAAAAAGGAATCTCTAGGATTGAGTGGAAGTGTGTTTAGAATGGATAGTTGGTTCAAGTGATTTAGTTTATTATTTTTCTTCAATTTATTAAATTCACATTTCCACATCTCTACAACCTCATAACTATTCAGTTTGTAAATTTTGGACTTGGTTCTTTCGTTCCGGGGATGGAAACTGTCTGAAGGATCGTGCTGCAGAGGTTCTTCTCTGCTGGATGGATAACATTTTGGACACCCGTGAAACTCAAATTCTCTCACTGTCAAACCTATCAACTTTCATTTCAATAAATTTTACTTCTTTACCTTGGCCCGCGTGCTCAATCCTCAATCCACGTATCTCCTCTTCCCATGTCAACCATTGTAAAGCAAATAATCATTGATTGTTTGTCAGTCTGTACCCGTTTTAGGAATCAAACCTATTGTGTTTGGTTTTAGAAATTTACGGCGAAAAGCTAAGTTACATGCACTGGCGATTGTCATAGCTTCGAGGAACGGGTCTACGTTATATTGTTCAAGAAGCAAGGCTCTAAATTTTATACACGCTTGAGCTAAAATCTCCACGTCTGAAATACAATACTCCAAGATTTATTTTTTAAAATCAAACACATATTCTTCAACGTCTCGTTCATCGTAGCTTTGGTTCAATGTCTCAAAGTCTTTGAAGCATTTTTCAAACATTGACTCTGGGGAATAATACTTTTTGTCAGGCATCAGGCCTACATAATTTTGATTTGCCAGAGTGTTAAAAAGATGCAGGAAATAACCTTTCTTTTTCTCGGGAGGCAGGTCAAAGGCTTAAGGGAGTGCAGCGAGGGCCATTGAGAAGTAGCTAAGTGAGTCAACAAATCTTACGTTGGCTACTTCAATCAAAATAGCTTTAGTTCCCCGAGGAGTTATTTTTGGTGTGAATTTAGTTTCTTCCATGGTGTACTGTAGAATAAATTGGAAATCAAAACCTTGCCCGTAGTGGGCAATCACACATACATCTTTAAATTTCTTTCGAACTTCCATTACCGTACATAGTCCATGAATTGCTTTACTGGTTCTTTTTCAAAGACTCTTTGCCTCTCAGAACAATTTTGACACTCACCCGTTGATACATTTAAAACAGTACTGTTGTGAGACGCACAAGTTAACTTTATGAACTTTTTTATCAGGATCTGAGGGAAGAGACTCATCCTATCTTGTTTCAAAGTCAAAAATATGAAAAGAAAATCTTGGTATTTCGGAGTTATCCTATCTACCCTCATGAAACACTGATGTGCGGGGTCTTTGAACGCATCAGAGAGTTTACATTAAACGTCTCCACATACATGAGCTGTCTTACGTTTTAATGAAAAAATTATTTTCTTACAATCGCGGCAGAGTTTTATACATTTACATACTTGCCCATGATGGCTATTAAACACCGCTCATTTTTGAAGAAGCGGTTGCAAAGACGGCATGTGATGCCTTTTACCCTCGTAACGTCAATTCCAAACGTGTCGCTAGATGTAATATAATCAGAGTTACTTTGAATGATGCCCCCAAAAATATCCCAAAGAACATCACCACTAACTTCAGAGACAGTTCTCAAAGCTACGTTCCCCGGTTCAGCACTTTTTAAACTTATAGACTGTAATTTAAATCCCAAATAGTTGGTAGGTACAGCGTCGGCTTTAGCTTTTTCAACAATTTGATTAATATATTTACGAATCCAATCAAACTCAGAGATACCTCTTGGCGGTTTAGTGAATTTGAAAACAGTTTCCAACCTGTACAACCTGAAGTGTTTAACATAGGTTTCAGAGATACCAATTACATTTACTGGGTTTTGAGAACTCTTTTTAATGTTAGAAACTTCCATCCTTTAACAGAGAATTAAATACTGAAAACTGAGAAAACAATCTAAACTGTAATATACAAATTTCTTACGCTTAAAAAGATCAAATACATCAACCAGAGCCAAGCTCACAGATATAATTAAATTAAAATTGAGAGCGCAGAATCAACAAGACAATAATAATTTGTACAATATAACACTTAACGATTACGCAGAAGCAGCATAAAACACGCCTGATCAGTGTTACGACTGGAGCAGATTGAGGTAATAGAGCCTATGTTTAGAGGTAAATAGTATGTAGGAGAGCACTGTACGTATGTATAACTATACAAGTCAAAAAATACTAACACAAAAACTACACAAGTCAAAGCAGAGCTACAGGTTCAGTTATGATGAAAGTTAAGGTAATAGAGGTAGCAAACAATACTCTAGCTGAGAACTGCTCTAACCATGTGAGTCTACTGTAGTATTAAAGAACAAGAATAGAAAGGGAGATTTTCGGTGTAAGGATATGTTAGTCAGGTATAGCCAGGTCACTAAGCACGCACAATTACTACAATACAGGAGAATTAAAATTACTACAATACAAGAACTCTAAAAATAATTATAATCAAATGTAAGTTTACATTTGCACAAGTGCAAAATCAACAACCGGAGTAGCGCAGGGACTTCTGACTAGTGCGAACTCAAGGGGTAGAGTGAAGTTAACGCTTGCGAATAAAGAGCGCTAAAAGTAACTACCAATCAGAACACAGAACGCGAATTACAACCAATAGAATGCATTTTTATCCCGACCAATTACAGATTTGTATTTTAAATGGTCACGACTCGTCAAATACACTAGACTGCGAGACAAGAAGCTGGAGTTAGATTTGCAGAAGGGATTGAAGGATTTAGAAGGATGCGAGGTTTAGCTGATTAACAACAGAAGGACGTGAGGGTTAGATATGTAGAAGAAAACGTAGGTCAAATAATTACCACAGAAGGCTAGATGGTTAACAACAACAGGACACGAGGGTTAAATAGTTAACCACAGAGAGTTGATGATTGAACATAAAAGGATGTAAGAGATAGATATTTTCCACAGAGGGTAGCAGAACAACCGCAGAGGGTAGTAATTACACCCCAATTCTATTCTCCATAAGAGTCTATGTTATTCTATTCCCCCCATAAGAGCCTATGTTATTCTATTCTCCATAAGAGTCCATGCTATTTTATCCTCCATAAGAGCCCGTGTTGGGGCCAAGGTGGCCGCCCTTACTACTATGAATCTTAGAAATTTATCCAGAAAACCAGGTGAAGCCATTTAGTTAGAGATTATAGAGCTTATAAAAACTTATAAATCACAAAATTTTAATCAAAATCAGTATAGCCGTTTTTGAGAAATTGTTTTTGTATAATTTTTTAGTGGTTTCAAAACATTTTAAAACCCCTTTTAGTATAAAACAATGACAACGCCTGGAGATGTTGTGGATTAGTTTCTACATTGCAAATCGTATTTAATTCAGGGCTTTGGTGTGGTCCCTGGGTTTGTTTGGTCAGACTGACATAACTTCAAAAACCAATTTTTCGGGTTTAGAGAACACCAAAACAAATAATCTTGTAGTTTTGGCACTTTTCACAAACTGTCCACTTCATTTTGTTCATTAAGCCTAAGAACTTTATTTCTCATCAAACTTGAACGAAATTTCGCACAGACTTTTGTTTTTACTCACATATTTCACTTTTGACACTAATTTGCAATAATTTAAAAGTCCGTTCTAGAGGTTTGCTTTAAAACGGTGTTCTTGCTTCTTTACTGTGTTTTGTCAGTATTAACAGCTGTTATATGTTCATTTTAAATTTATTTTAATTTTGCCATAATTTTAACATTGTAACTTTGAGAGCGTAGGAGGCTAAGACCTGAAGGAGGACGTTTTCAAAAACCACAAAAGTCACATCTAGTCGTTAAGAGTTTTCAAATAACACACAAACGATAATATAATACATAATAGTTTCGCCTAAATAGACTTGTCACCAAAATTGAATTATTTTTAATAAATAAGTCAGGGTCTTGTTATTAATGGTTCAGTGGGTGTTGTAAAAGACTTTACTAAAGATGCTCACGATGCAATCGAAAACATTATTATAAATTTTAAAGACAGATATATAGAAATTCAAAGATCGTCCACAAAATTTGAAGTAATTCCTGGAGTATTCGTTTTCCGAAAGCAGTTTCCTATTGCAGTAGCATAATATGCAATTACAATTAACAGAAGTCAGGGATTAACGCTTAACAGTTGTGTTGTTGATGCTGGTTATGCAGTATTTTCATGTGGCCAACCATATGTAGTCTTTATCTCGCGTGACTTCACTCTCTGGTCTATTAATTCTAAACTTTGAGTCTCAAAATGTTAAGGCACAAGCATCAGCTGTATCCAAAAATAATAGGCTAAGGAGTGAGTACCGACCAGAATTAAAACAATTGAAAATTGGAATAAAATCTCAAGAAAAATCCCTGGTAAAATCTGGCAAATTCATAATATTAAATTAGGAGCCATTCAAGACATTACTAACAATATAGACGAACTGGAAAATCTCGGTTTCAAAAAGGTTTATGGCGTGTCATGCTATGCAAATTTAGTTTTACAATGTATTTTCAACTGCCCACCAATCGTGACGTTAACAAACAATTATGACACCAATGCTCCACTAAAAAAATGGTAATATCCTACCGAAGAAATTACCAGATTTTAAATTCTATAGATATTATAAATCAACTGGGACCACCATTTAATACAATTGAACAACAAGACTGTGCGGAATTTTTAAATTGCCTTATTTCGAATCATCAACCCCTGTAATGTCAATTCAGGCACTCAATAAAATTAACCACAAATGTTCAAACTGCAACCACAGCACAACCAGCTACGACAGTAAATTTATATTCCAAACTTTCATCCTAATCATCTTAAACGAAAAGCCAATCTCGATTAACTACTCCACAGTCAAATTATCGCCTGGTTCCCTCTTGCTGACTCTATATGCACAACTTGTGAAAATGATCATAATCCTGCACTTTAATATGAGTAAGGTTTGCGTGCGTGCGTCCGTGTTGCTTGCGACACTTATCTCAATAATGGCACAACGATTTCCTTCAAATGTTGTAAATAACTAATTTCTGGGATAAAAATAAGTTCTAGACAGGTATCATCTCCAGGAAAAATAAAATAATGTAAAAATACACCCGTTGCAGCAAACCTGCATACTCAGCGAATTTACAGTGGTACTTCCTAAGTCACGAAGCCACTTAGCAACTTTCATCAAAGCGTATTCATAAATAAGCGAGATATGTCATTGTATTTATTCTCCATAAGAAAAAAATTAGGGCTGAGTATGCAGGTTAGCTGCATAAAGGACCAAGAAAATCTGGTTTTTATGCAAATACCAATGTATCACCACTAGATGAAGCAACATACCAAGTTTTACCAATTTATATTCATAAACAAGCAAGATATCACATGTTTCTTATTCTCCATAAGAATAACATTATAGCTGCTGAGTACGCAAGTTTGCTGCCATGGAGACAAAAAAATGGGTTTTGTATGCAAATATCAGTAAATCCCAACCATATGAAGCCACATACCGAGTTTCATTAATATATGCTCATTAATAAGCGATATATAAAATTTTGCTTATCCTCCTTAAGATTAACATTGGACACAATATTTCGGTAAGCAATTAACGTAGAGAAATAATCAAAGTACCAAATTGTATGTTTTTTAAGCTGGATTCAATAGTAAAATTGAAAATTAGATAAAAATGAAAATTAAATGTGAAAACCCCAACCCCCCCTTCGGATGGTGCGATTCGTCTGGTTTTCGAACTTATTCAAATAAATGGTAGTTTACACATTTGTGCCAAATTTCATTAAGATCAGACCTTTTTTACGAGTTATCGTGCTTACGAACACACACACACACACACACACACACACACACACACACACACACACACACACACACACACACACACACACACACACACACACACACACACACACACACATACAAATTTTACCGAATGGTGTTTTTGGCATCTGGGGACCTCCAAATGAAAAGTTATCATGGTCTTGGGCTTAAGTATTACCATGCCACCTACGGTAATAGCTTTCTTCCTTATATATTAAATTCACTAAACAAAAATGGAAATTTAAAAAAAATTAACATTGGGCTTATGGAGTTTAAAATCAAAACAAAAGAATTGTAACAGCTGTTTATAATCAATCAACGAACTGTCAAAGTAATACTCACGTTGTTTATGATTATTAACATGTAGTTTCGTGAGAGCAGTGATTAAAACTGTAGTGTGAAGATTAGATATATAGAGTATTAAAATAAAACAAAGGGACATTGAGCTATAAATAACAACAGAAGGGATCTAAAAAATGTAGAAAAGAGGTAAATGAGTTTAAAAAAATCCGATTATCAGTAGGGGATAGTGGTGAAATATTATTCCAAGTCATCTAAACAAATTTTCTTCCCCGAGCAAAGCTCGGCCCCCAGGTACTAATCAAAAACATCTCAGTTACAAGTAACTTCATAATTTTTTAACTACAACTTTGGCAAACACATGATAACAAAATTTCAAGTCTAATAATACCCAGTCTACAATTTGCAAAAATCAAAATTAATGGAGGTCTATACAAATTTTAAAATGCGTTGTTCCATTTAGGAAACAGTTCAGCATCATACAAAACATAGCTTACATTCAAAACAAAAATAAGTGAATAGAAGCAGGTGATGAGAAAGTGAACGTCAAGAAATGCCAATATGGTGCAAAAAAATTTATATTATAATGTTTAAAAAACTGCCAGAAAATTCTAAAAACTATCTAGGTAAAATTAAGGTAAATTAATCTTAATTAATGCTCAATATACTATAGTATTTTATCCTTGATATATATTTTGTTTTATTTAAAATTGAAATATAATTTATAAAAAATTTTTAATAAACAATTATATAAAAAACAAATGATATCATACCCAAAAACACAAAGTGTTGACGGGTTGCCAAGTCCTAAAATGATATGATATCAAAATGTATTCCAAGTCAAAGATAGCACCTTTGATATGACATTGTTTATCATCACAAATTACTTAAATATGTTAAAATAACAATGCTCGAAAGATTGTTGGTTATTTTATATCTGTTCTTGGCCAGCAGCTTCACTGATGCAAAATCTTTATTTTGTAATTTAAAAATCTAAATAAAGTATATTTAAAAACTATAATTGAATATTATAAAAATTTATTATCTGCTGGCCAAGAACAGATAGAAAATAACCAACAATCTTTCGAGCATTGTTATTTTTTAACATATTTAGGTAATTTGTGATGATAAACAATGTCAGATCAAAGGTGCTATCTTTGACTTGGAATACATTTTGATATCATATCATTTTAGGACTTGGCAACCCGTCAACACTTTGTGTTTTTGGGTATGATACTATGTACATGGTGAGGAAGCCAATATAGATAGAGAGTTCAGGAAAATTCCATTCAAAGACCTTCGAGCATGGCTCAGTTATTTATCGTAGGCCGCGGCTAATTCCCATTTCAATCTATTTCTCAGCTTTCCAAACATCATGTGTAGGAAATTTGGCGATAAGAATATATCAAACATCAAAGGAACAAGCGATGGCTTTTATTTAGCTACAGAGCAACAAGTCCATGCAATTTTTTAAAGAATGTATATACCAACTGATGATCGGTTTATCAGTCAGAGAGCCACATACAAGTGTAAGTTTTCAGTGAATATATAAACCAACAAAAGATAAGTTGATATAGATTAGAGAGCCACATGCATATGCGATTGTTCCAAAACTATAGTGTACCACAAGTAATAAGTTTATATCAGTCTGAGAGCCACATACATGTGTAAGTTTTCAGTGAATATATAAACCAATAAAAGGTAAGTTTTTTTAGATTAGAGAGCCACATGCATGTGTAATTGTTCCAAACTTATAATGTACCACAAGTAATACGTTTATATACAACAGAGACCAACAAGTAGATTGTAATTTTCGGGGATCAACTCAATCTTAATTAATATATATATATATATGTGTGTGTGTGTCCTTGAGCACGATAACTGTCGTAAAATTCATCCAATTTTGACAAAATTTGGTATAAACGTGTAAAGCAGCATTTATTAATTTAAGTTCGAAAACCAGACGGATCGACCTATCCGAAGAGGTATTTTGGGGGGGGGGTTTGTATCCCAAAAGTGGGTTTTTTGAGCTTTTTACATATAATTGTTGAAAAAGTCAAATTTTAGTTTTTTTTCCATTGGAATCAGCTTAGAAAGACACAATTTAGTGTTTTGATCATTGCTCTACGCCAAATGGTTACAGAGATATCGAAAGTGCTAAACCCAGTATGTTGTCCAATGTTATTCTTACGGAGAATAAGATAAATTGTATATCTCGCTTATTTATATACTTTTGCTGATGAAACTTGGTATATTACTTCATATCGTTGTGGTCTATTGATATTTGCACTAAAAAACATTTTTTCGGCCGATAGTTCCTGTAACAGCAAACCTGTGTACTCAGTCCCATGTCATTCTTATGGAGAATAAGTAACATGTTATCTCCCTTAATTATGAACATAAATTATTCACATTTGGTATGTGGCTTTACCTACTTGAGTTATATTGATATTTGTGTAAAACCCCATTTTTGGAGTTCCTTGCTTCAGCAAACCTGCACTCTCAGCCGCCATGTTATTCTTATGGAGAATAATTAAAATGTCATAAATCGTTTATTTATGAATGTATCTTGATGAAACTTGATATGTGGCTTTATGTGGCATTAAGATACATATTTATGCATTGGAAATTTGCTGAGTACGCAGGTTTGCTGCTACGGGGGTATTTATATATTAAGATGTATACAAAATCTTGGACCTTGACACAATGACTCGTGGATTCTAAGAAGTGGGTCAAAGAGTTTTAATTTCTTCCTAGATTATATTTAACATAAGATACTACTTTTCTTTTCTTTTTAAAATGAGGCAATTTATTCTTCTTAAAAACAAATTGAATGATTTAAGCCTTATTGTTTTTTAAGTTCTGCATTTATAGGTTGCCTATGTATTTGAACAACCATATAAAGCTACAATAACAATGGGAGGCCTGGGGGGCACAGCCCCCCTCCCCCCAGTAAGGTTAATGTGTTACATTAAAACCTCTGGATTAGAGTTTAAAATATTTAGGCATTCAAAACCAATTGACTGATTTTAAAACGTATTGTTCATCAAGTTCTGTATTTATACTTATAGATTTTTACAGCAATATTAAGCTACAATAAAATAAATATCCTGATGGGTCCTCCAGTGGAACCAAAGTGTAAATAACTACTTTTAAACCACGTGCTCTCACTGATTGGGGACCTTTATTGCCGCCAACATATTACATTTTATATAAAAATCTTCAGCTAATATTATTATGAGCGCCTAGATGATACAGCCCTCAGTGAGACTGAGGGGTGAGTAACTACTTCATATGCACTTTGTCTGACTGATTGACAGGTTTCAGGCCTCATTGTTTGTCATGTTCTGGATTTGTATGTCATTGTCAAACTGCAGTTATAATGGAGGGCCCATGAGGTATATTGTCAATTGAAACATTTTTTTTTTATTTTACGCGATCACTCAATCCTTATACGCGATATAAGAGCGTACTCCTAGTATTAGACAACGTACTGTGTTTAACACTTTCAATATCTCGGTAACCAATTGACGTAGAGGAATGATCAAAATACCAAATTGTGGGTGTTTTTTAAGCTGAATCCAATGGTAAAAAATAATATTTTACTATTTCCAAAATTATATGTAAAAAATTCAAACAAAACCATTTTTGGCTTACAAAACCCCCCCAAAATACCCCTTCAGATGGAGCGATCTGGCTGGTTTTCGAACTTTAAGTCATAATTGTTGCTTTACACGTTTATACCAAATTTCATCAAAATCGTATCATTTTGACGAGAATTATCGTGCCTTCGGACATATATATATATATATATATATATACAGTTTTGAACGAACGGTGTTTTTGGGGTCTGGGGACCTCAAAATGAAAAGTTATCATGGTCCCGGGCCTAGGTCTTACCATGCCGACTACGGTAATAGCTTCTTCCCTGTAGGGGAAATTCGCTAAAACCAAAATGATTGTTTTGTTGAGCTGAACTGATTGGTAAAAGCAAATGTTAAATTTACATTAAAAATGAACTGAGAAAAGCCAAATACCCCCGTCGCAGCAAACCTGTGTACTCAGAGAATTTCCAATGCATGCATATTGTTTCTCACTACCACATAAAGCCACTTACCAAGTTTTATAAAAATACTTAAGTAAATAAGTTATCTATGGCATTTTATTTATTCTCCAAAAGAATAACATTAGAGCTGAGACACAGGTTTGCTGCTACAGGGATAATCAACAAAAAATATTATTTTGGTGCAAATATCAATATACCAATACAACGTGAAGCCTCTACCAAGTTTCATCAATATACATTCATAAATAATGGAGATAACAAATTTGATTTATTCTCCATAAGCATAAACATTCGACAACGTACTGTGTTTAGCACTTTGAATATCTCTACAACGGTTGGACGTAGCATCACAATTTAAACACCAAAATGATTGTTTTGTGGAGCTGAGTTGATTGGTAAAAGCAAATGTGAAGTTTGCATTAAAATTAACTGAGGAACAGCCAAAAACCTTTTCCCCATAAGATTAAAATGGGAGATTTTGTCAGTAGTTTCTTTGGATTTTCTCCCTAGATTTTTTGGGATCACTTAACCTAGGTTAATGATTCAAAATACTATATTATTTGTTTTCTTAAGCTCTATAACATGGTTCAACTCAAAATTAAGTTTTAAAAAGTTTTAGGGTGAAAAATGCAAAAAAACCTGAGATTTGGACAATTTTAAACCCACATAAACCCAAAAACTGATTTTTGGAAAATTTTAAACCCACATAAACCCCCCTTCCCATAGTCCGACATTTATGGTTTTCAAACTTTAAGTCATAAATGTCATTTTACACATTTGAGCCAAATATCGTCGAAATCGGACGTTTTTTTACTTAAGTTATCACATATACGGTTATATATATATTTACATATATGTATAAATTTTAATTAGTAATGTTTTTTCATCTGGGGGCCTCAAAACAAAAAGTTATCATGGTCTCGGGCTTAAGTCTTACCATGAGATCTACGGTAATAGCTTCTTCCCTACAGGAGAAATTCGCTAAAACCTTTTTCCCAAAAGATTAACATGAGAGATTTTATGAGCAGGTTTTTGGGATTTTCTCGGTAACCACTTAACCTAGGTTAATAATTCAAAATACTATATTATTTTTTTTATTTTTTTAGCTCTATAAAATGGTCAAAACAAAAATTGCGTGTTTTACAAATGTTAGGGTAAAAAATGCAAAAAAAGATTTTTGGAAAATTTATAAACCCCATAAACTCCCCTTCCCATGGTCCGATTTTTCTGGTTTTTGAAGTTAAGGTCATGAATGTCACTTTACACATTTAATCGAAATTGGACGTTTTTTACTCAAGTTATCGCATTCGCAGACACACACAAACATATGTATATAAATTTGAACGAATTGTGTTTTTGGCATCTGGGGACCTCAAAACAAAAAGTATCATGGCCTCGGGCTTAAGTCTTACCATGAGACCTACGGTAATAGCTTCTTCCCTATACAATAAATTCGCTAAAAGTCAATATTTTATCATGCAATTCACTATATTAAACTGCTCAAGTGTCATTTAACTATCAAAATAAGGTAGTAATTCAACTCTTCGTTCATCCTCTTACGCGACATTAGAGCGTACTCCTAGTTTTATTATTTGCGTTTTCCAATTAAGTTCGCTGTCAAGCATAATTCCCAGTCTAATACATGTCTTGTTTTTATAAGCCAAATTACATTCTGTTAGATAGTGTGCAGAGGGTTGGGAGAGGGAGAGGGGAAACGAATATACATTGCGGCATCAGTGCCAGGGTGAGGTGTTAACTCTGAGAGCTTCATCCCAGCCAATGTCCGCTAATCATCTCGCAACCCTCTGGCGGATTACAAACTCAATGCAGGCAACTATTTTGGAATACGATTAACAAGGCATAAAAAGCATTTGCTGATAACGCTAATTTCTCAATGCTAAAAAGTAGGAACACTTTCTAGTATTGTAAATTAAAAGGAAAAAGAAATACAAAAGGTTTCAATGGACATGACTAAAATATCAAATTACTCGTATTTCAATATATTGAACTGTTGTTTAAGCCCCTTAGAAAAAGTAATGCAGAAAATTATTAGAAAGTTAGCAAGCTAGAAAATCAAGTCAATAGAATTCTATTAGGTACTTCAATAAACAAATAATATTGAAAAGTGGTAAATGGGTTACGTGAAAGATTAAGAAAAATTACGTGATAGATTTCTTTTATATCAGAAAACTGAAGGTTTGCTTTATTTACTAAAATGTTATACTTGTATGGATTGAATTGCAATTTAATGAATAATCTGAACAACAAACTAAGTATTTCCGTAGTTTTTTACAGGATAATAGATAGTTACAATGCCGCTTGCACGTTACTAGTACGTTACATTATTCAACGATCTCTCTCGCTTCCTCTCCCTTCGACATAACGAGATTTCTGTGTCAGTTAAAATATTTTTGTCATCGTTCCCGTAACACATATTAAATCAAAACATTGCCTAACATTTGTTAAACTCTTTAATGAGTTTTTAATGACCACGACATTAATTGGTTCTGTTCTATTAGCGAATTTCCCCTATAGGGAAGAAGCTATTACCGTAGTCGGCATGGTAAGACCTAGGCCCGGGACCATGATAACTTTTCGTTTTGAGGTCCCCAGACCCCAAAAACACCATTCGTTCAAAACTGTATATATATATATATATATATGTGTCCGTGAGCACGATAACTCTCGTAAAAATTATGCGATTTTGATGAAATTTGGTATAAACGTGTAAAGCAACATTTATGACTTTAAGTTCGAAAACCAGCCAGATCGCTTTATCCGAAGGGGTATTTTGGGGGGGTTTTGTACCCCAAAAATGAGTTTTTTGAATTTTGTACATATAATTTTCGAAATAGTCAAATTTTAGTTTTTACCATTTGATTCAGCTAAAAAAAACACACAATTCGGTATTTTGATCATTTCTCTACGTCAATTGGTTACCGAGATATTGAAAGTGCTAAACACAGTACGTTGTCTAATGTTATTCTTATGGAGGAAAAGAACAATTTTATATCTCGCTTATTTATGAACATATACTGACAAAACTTGGTATACGGTTTCATCTGGTTGTGAACCATTGATATTTGCTAAAAAAAAACAATTTTTTGCCAAAGGC
The DNA here is from genome assembly GCA_963675035.1 of Allygus modestus. Taxonomy (NCBI): domain Eukaryota; kingdom Metazoa; phylum Arthropoda; class Insecta; order Hemiptera; family Cicadellidae; genus Allygus; species Allygus modestus. Next base: position 384,360,629 of record OY776111.1, on the reverse strand, counting down.
TCCCGTAGCAGCAAACCTGCATACTCAGCCCCATGTTATTCTTATGGAGAATAAGTAACGTGTTATCTCCCTTAATTATGAAAATAAATTAATGAAATTTGGTATGTGGCTTTACCTAAATGAGTTATATTGATATTTGTATAAAACCCCATTTTTTGTTTTCCTTCCTTCAGCAAACCTGCATACTCATCCGCCATGTTATTCTTATGGAGAATAATTAAAATGTCACAAATCGTTTATTTATGAATGTATATTGATGAAACTTGGTATGTGGCTTTATGTGGTATTAATATACATATATATGCATTGGAAATTCGCTGAGTACGCAGGTTTGCTGCTACGGGGGTATTTTTCTTACTAGGTTTTTTATTAATCTGTTTGCAAATTCAAATCATTTATGATTCACAACTATTATTGTTAGAGTTTAACTGAGAAAAAAAAAAAAAATAAATAAATAAATATTCTGGTTTGTTACATAATGTACTCATACATGACTCTGTGCTCTACATTAGAGGTGAATGTATTATATTGTTTAAAACATTTAAGGTTATTTTACTATATTTATTTGAAAAATATAATTAACAACTATTATGTGAGAGCTGATCAAAAGCACTTTTGCATTGTATTGGTCATGCTATTCATGATGATAAAACGTTTGAAAATCAAACGATGTTGTTGACAACAATCAAAATAAATTTAGTTGGAAGATTTGTGGTTTCACAATTTGGTTGTACCACGACTCCCAAAGGAGGTGTGGCAATGTTTACCTGTGTTTCAACAGTTTATTGATACAATATTTATAAATATTCTATCTAGGGTTATGAACATCGAAAATATCCGAGAATATAGGTTATGTTCTAGAACTTAACTATTATACAGAGTACCGAATTATAGACTTTTATAAGATGGGTTATTTTCTTATCGAGCCTCACGGTGACCGGTGTAGGTGAAAGCCGTGTACTACATCTTTTGTACATCTTTTGTTATCATATTCGTAATTAAAATGAAAATGCAATTATGTTTGTAACTTTTTAAAACTAATACAGTACATCCTCTTAGTAAATATATACACAAAACAGGATCTTACTGCCCTATATTATAACAAATACAATTTTCAAACTAATAATACAAATTTATCAAGAAACGATTCAAAGTTATGCATAATAAAGTTACATTTAATTTAAAATTTTCATAGGGATCAATCCCTCTTGTCATTTGATCCAGATTTCTACTTCGATTTTGTTTATATTCTCCACGGTAGGTTTTCACTCGTGTTGTTACCCTTGGGTTTTGTCTTCTAGGATAGGCAGATTATGTTTCTGTTTGGTTAGTTTTACTGTTTATAATAAGCTTATAACAACTGTTAACCTTTTTAAACGTGTATATTTTCGTGGTTAGTATTGAGTTTAAATTAACCATATGAAACACAATTATCTCTTTGTTATCCTTCGGAGCAAATCAGTAACTTGGAGGAGGCCCCAAGCCCTTCATAATGAAGGTATCGGAAGTGAAACTTAGGATCAGGTAAATTGTGGGATGCAACGATGTAAACCACGGCGTGTTGTTTAGTTTAGATATAGTTTATTTTGTATAAATAATGCTATCCTTAAAAATTCGAGATGAAAATCTGTTTACAACTTCATTATTATATGTTATGCTTATCAGCTGAATGTTCTCCGCATTTCAAGCTTGTAGAAACGAGGTTCTCCTTATCCCAGCAATTTGGTGGTTCTTTTCCAATCAATAACAGACATGTTTTCCAAGTAGTATGCCCTTCTGATCGTTAGTCGTCATAAGGCATAACGATGTAAACATAAAAAAGATATAGGATTAAGAAAATGCTCAGTATAACCAACACATAAATTAATTGAATTAGATTTATTAAACCTCAACTTTCTTGTTTCGATGTAAATGTAAAAAAACTTATTGCTATTCGATCCTCGTCATTATCATTACTTGGTTATTCTATCTACTTGGTTTCAAAATGTGTCAATTTAACTTGGTTAAACAAAATACAAAATGTGACACTTCTGTTTACTAACTTGTTTTGTCACTGCATCTGGTTATATATACTAACATTTTTATAAATACTACTGTGGTATCAAATTGTGTATTAGGATAAATGTAGTTATATGACAAAAACAGCTTAATTAATATGTTTACTGTGACTAATAGCGAAGGAATAAATGTTTGATTTAGTTTTGCAATCAAACATTTTTACTTTGCTGTATGACGAGTATAAATATATCTTCGGTAAAATTCACTGTACCAGTTAAATTATGTATGACCCAGTAATTTCTTTAATATTACTCTTTAATTTTGGTATTTATTAGTTTTATTGCTATAATATTGTGCAATCTATATACATTTTACTTCGAATATTTACTTCAAATATTTTGTAACTATGTTAGTCTAAGTATTAAAATAGAGGTAAAACCAACTAACCAGATTTTCTTACAAGTTTTGTCATTAACGAATTCTTCAATATTGATATAAAATATTGTATTCAAATACTCAAGGCGTACGAGGTTCGATGTCTTTTCTTAGATTTATAATGGGGATAAAAAAACTTGTTAAATCAGATGTTTTACGTTACTGGATGAAACTAAGTACGTGGTGAAATAATTTGCTTTGAAAATAAGTTACATTATGTTTTACCTTACAAATATGTATAACGTAATACTAAGATGCATTTTAGTTCCTACTAATTATTTTATATAAAAACACAGGTACGTTTTACTTATGATTTCTTGAAACATTAAATTTTAAGCTTAATTTTTATATTAATAATAGGGAAAGATCTTTTGTTGTATCTTGTTTAAATTTGGTAACACGTAGTATGCCAAATAAGAAATTGTTCATGTCAAAAGAAGTCATTTGGATGTTTGGTGATTGGTTGACGTGGAGTGGTTGGTGGTTGTTGATTGGTAGGTGGTGGTGGACGGTTGAGCAATCATCGTAGTCCTATCGTGGGTTCAAATCCTAGTACTTGAAGGTCAATTTTTACCATACTAACATGTACTGTAATGGTCTTTACTTTGCTATGCTTTTTTACTTTCCTGTGGCCCAAGTGTAACATATAATGCTCTGTGAATAATATGGATAAGGAAACTTAAAATAACTATTTCTCAATTGAATTAAGTTTTAAAATGTATATATGGTACTACTATTAACATGTGTAGATTTGAGTTCTACATGGTTTTTTTTAAATTGTATCCTGCCACATCCCTTAGGAAAGCTGAGATTTGGTTAAAATGTACATAGGTTTAACCAATTCCTAGTCTTCAAACACCCTCCCTCTGATCTTGTTTAAATAAGTATTGTGGGCCATTGAGCAAATATAACAATACTTTACGTTACATTTGACCAAGGTTTTTATATTTATTTAAAATGAGACGAGTAATTGCAGATATATTACTAATGAGTAAAACCAAAACTGTTAAGAATAACTTACAAACATAGAAAAATGCTTCAATTTATTTTACTGAACAATGGATAAATTCCCATCGCTTCAACGAAATGAAGAATTCCCATTTGTATTACATTTCTTTCATAAGACCTTTATTTTAAACAATTTACTGTGCGGTGATAGTTATTTGATACAATTATAAATACTGTAATATATGCACGTACTACAGAAACAATGTCTATTTACCGCATATCTCTTAATCCTCTGTACCTTAAGTAACACTAGATTTTCGTTTCAAATTATTGTTCAGTAACATAATACGCTGATCGCATGCAATTCATACCAGCCTATTATCTTCTATTGTTTCATAGAACGAGGTAAGCCTATTACCTGCTATGGCCGGAGGTAGTGATTATGTGGGTGACTTGGCTGTTATCTTAGGTCTAGGAGCAGGTTCGCATAACATGATTTAGCAGTAAAACTACGTTTTAGGCTGGCAAATATCTGTAAACATTCAGTAAGTCATTGAATGCAATCCTGTTTATAAAAAATAACTTTATAAACCGATAAATTTTTCCATCGTAAGCTCTTTATATATTCATATATGCTGATATATATTCAGTATAATGTTCTATACGTTTTTAGAACAGCGGTGATTTTATATTCACTGAGAGCTTAAAATAAAATACACTTACTTACTAACTTTCTGTCAAAGATCCCAGTTTTGTATAATTTATATCCAAAGCGAAACAAATTTCGTGTTTATTAAATAATAACGATGGTCAGAATAAAGTAATTTCCTATAGAAAGTAATTCAAGCTTGTATTAATAAGCAATACAAATTAAATGATATTCGGAATATTTTGTATAATCTTTGCACACGAGTATATAGAAATGTTTAATGTTAAAAAAGAAAAAGTACCTATATCAAATATAAAAATATGTTACAATCACACTGATTTAAAAATGTTTTATTTTGCTTGTTCATTATCAGATGCTTCACTGCGAAAATTTGTAACATATGTACCGGGTTTCCCATACGTTTCTGATGTTTAGTACCCATATTGTGTGTGCGGTAACACCTAACATTTCGCGACTTCTAGAATGGTGGAAGTTGACAAGCCCTGGAAATTGTTTATATTTTGAGAAGCTCAAGAAAGTTCAAGTATTTCTGGTCAACCTCCCCCTGTGTTCACCAAGAAAATACATAGGAAGCGAAGGTTGTGCCCTTTATATCAACGGTGGACAAAAGGATTATCCTAACCGTCGTAATTCTCATTTGTGCATTGGTCTCTGGCATTAGTTAGTTGTTCTTAACTTTTTTCTGAATAGAACGTTAAATACCCTAAGTGACAGGTCATTTGCTAGTTGTCTTTTCGAAATACCTTCAACTTAAAAAACATTAAAAATAATTTTAATCAATGCTAATTGTGTTGTTTTAGCGAATTTCCCCTATAGGGAAGAAGCTACTACCGTAGGTCTCATGGTAAGACTTCAGCCCGAGACCATGATAACTTTTTGTTGTGAGTTCCCCAGATACCAAAAACACGATTCGTTCAAATTGATATATATGTCTATTTATATGTATATATATATATACATATATATATCTCTTAAAGAAATTAACACCATTTTGTTGCAATATTTCGAGATATTCTCTTTATCAAGTACAAAAAATTAATGACAAACAAAAACAACAGATCATATGTTATTTACACATTTGGTTAAGATCAGATGATATGGAATAAAACTATTTTGATACTGTAGAAAGAACAAGGAACCAAAAATTATCAAATTAACGAATGTTGAGTCCATGATGTTGTTTCGTTCTTAAAACTAACTGGTGAGCCAATTCAGCTGTTCTCAAATTCATGTCATTTAATTCTTTGTTTTCAACACTTTGGATTTTGTGTATAGCTTTAAGATGGAAACAATCTTCTAACTCAGCTTTATTTTGAACAGCGTGTAAGGCCACCGGCTTGTGTTTGTCTTTATGGTTGACAGAAAATCGATGTCCTGTCATCCGAACATGTAAGGAGTTGGATTTTTGTCCAATGTACTCCTTAGGACAAAGTTTACACGTTAGCTGGTAAATCGCATGGTTGGATGAACAATCCATGTGTCCAGCTATCGGGTAAACTTTGTCCGTTACTGTGCTTCGAAAGTGGTCTGTCTTACACATAATTTCGCATATACCGCAACGCGATTTATTACATGGTTCACATCCATGGGCCAAATTGAGATTTTCTATTTTCTATTTTCAAGCTTGGGCCTTACATGTTCTTTAAATTTGGAGGTCTTTTAAAAACCATCCTGGGAGGTCTAGAAAAAATATTTTCGGTTAAGGAAAAGTTTTTTAAAAGTTCAAATCCTGTTTTCATTATTAGTGAATTTCCTTTGGAAAGTGAACTATTAGCATGACCCGCACGGTGAAACTTAAGCCCGGGACCACCATAGAAGATCCTAACGTGACCCCCTGAACACGTTTTTGGGGGTCGTTCAAAATGTTTTATATATATATATATATATATATATATATATATATATATATATATATATGTGTGTGTGTGTGTGTGTGTTTGCACTCTAGTGGTCACATTTTTTGTCCGATTTACTTCAAATTTGGTAGGGACTTTCCTTTCTGCAATCGGTTGGACAAGTTCGTTGGGAAAAACAATCGGAAAACTCTAAACCCCTTATTTGGGGATTAATATTTCAAATTACGAGTTTTTGGGCCCAAAAAGGGTCAGAAAGGCCCCAGATGTAAACTCAATGCATGTTAAAAGATGGGAATTAAAACGGCGAAAGTTTAAAGCCCTCTCTCGTCATTCTAGCATAAATATTTAACGAGTTATTAAAGAAAATGTGTATCGACTAAACACAGTACGTTGTCTTACGGGGGTTTTATACTAGAAAAGTCTGTTATTCCTTTGTTATAGTACTTTTATCATCCCCAACAACCTCATGCCTACTTTTAAGCCTGTCTGGACCTTCTCCTAACCTTATAATGCACAAAATTGTATTCCCAGCTTTGCAAGTAAATGAAAACAGGAGTATCAGAACAGCCAAAAAAATCACTGTTTTCAGATTTCAATAAGAATTGGGAAAATGTATGTTGTTACACTGATTTTGAGTTTTAAAAGTTTTTATGTGGAAATTCACCTTCCTCACGTCAGCGTGCTGCGTGCGAACTCGTTGAATTTATTCTGTGAAGGCCAGGGAAATAGGATGTTACAAACTTGGGATCGTCTTTAAAATTGGTGGAACTAAGTGTGTTTTTGCGCTTCTTAAACTATTTTTTTATTAGTTTCTGAGGATAACCTCGTTGGACCAAAGCATTATTTAGTTTCGATAAGTAAGAATTGTAATCTTTAGAATCAGTACATAATGATTTGGCTTTAACTGACAGGCGAGTGTCCGTGTCCGTGAATGCGATAACTTGAGTAAAATACACTCGTCGCAGCAAACCTGCGTACTCAGCGAATTTCCAATTCATACATATGTGACTCACTACTACATAGAGCTGTTTACCAAGTTTCACAAAAATACATCCATAAATAAGTGATATATAGCATTTTATATATTCTCCATAAGAATAACATTATGGTTGAGGACGCAGGTTTGCTGCAACGAGGAAGATAAGTAATGTGTTTTTTTGCAATTATCAATACAACTGAACCAGGTGAAGCTACATACCAAGTTCTCTGTAGGTTCATAATTAAGGGAGATATACAACTTTACTTATTCTCCATATGAATAACATGGGGGCCGAGTATGCAGGTTTGCTGCTACGAGGACTATCAACAAAAAACTTGTTTTTTGTGCTAATATCAATATACCACAAGTATTTGAAGCCACATACCAAGTTTCTTCAATATACATTCATAAATAATCGAGATATAGAATTTTATTTATTCTCCATAAGGATAACATTGGACAACGTGCTGTGTTTAGTTAGCACTTTGAATATCTCTGCAACGGTTGGACATAGAACAACGATATTAAAAAACCAAAATGTTTGTTTTGTTGAGCTAAACACATTAATAAACGGAAATGTGAATTGTTGGTTAAACTATCTGAGAAAAATCTAAAAACCTTTTTCCCATAAGATTAACGTGGGACACGTTTTTTTGGATTTTCTCCGCAACCACTTAACCTAGGTTAATGATTCAATATACTAAATTATTTGTTTTTTTAAGCTCTATAAAATGGCTTTAACCAAAATTGAGTGTTTTTAACATTTTGGGGTCAAAAGACCGATTTTTGGAAAATTGTAAACCCCCATAAAACCCCCTTCACATAGTGCGATCGATCTGGTTTTCGAACTTAAAGTCATAAATGCTACTCTCCACATATATGCCAAATTTCATCAAAAACGGGTGTTCCTTTCAAAAGTTATCGCGGTAACGGACACACACACACACACACACACACACACACACACACATATATATATATATATATAAATTTGAACGAACTGTGTTTTTGGCATCTGGGGACCTCAAAACGAAAAGTTATCATGGCCTCGGGCTTAAGTCTTCCCATGCCACCTACGGTAATAGCTTCTTCCCTATAGGATAAATTCGCTAAAACGTCCGATTTCGATGAAATTTGGCTCAAATGTGTAAAGTAACATTCATGACTTGAAGTTCGAAAACCAGAAAAATCGGACCATGGGAAAGGGGGTTTATGGGGTTTTAAAATGTTCCAAAAATCAGTTTTTGGCACTTTTCACCCTGCAATTTTTAAAACACACAATTTTTGTTTCAACCATTGTATAGATCTTAAAAAAAATATAGTATTTTGAATCATTAACCTAGCTAGGTTAAGTGGTTGCGGAGAAAATCCAAAAAACGTGTTTATAAAATCTCCCATGTTAAGCTTATGGGAAAATGGTTTTTAGCTTTTCCTTAATTAATTTTACAGTACACATCTCATTTGCTTTTACCAATCAGTTTAGCTCTACAAAACAATCATTTTTGGTGTTTAAATTGTGATTCTACGTCCAAATGTTGCCGAGATATTCAAAGTACTGTGGTAAACACAGTACGTTGTCCAATGCTATCCTTATCGAGAATATTTAAAATGTTATATATCGATATTTATGAATGTATATTGATGAAACTTGGTATGTAGCTTCACCTGGTTGAGTTATATTGATAATGGCAAAAAACATTTTTATCTTCTCGTTGCAGCAAACCTGCGTTCTCAGCCTTAATTTTAATCTTATGGAGAATAAATAAAATGTTATACATCACTTATTTATTTAAGTATTTTTATGAAACTTGGTAAGTGGCTTTATGTGGTAGTAAGAAATATAAAGCATAGTAAATTTGCTGAGTACGCAGGTTTGCTGCGACGGGGTATTTAAATTTGCGGGTTTTTGTTTATTTTTCTGTTTTTCTTTGTAAAAAAATAAATATTGAAAATTTAGTTATGATGATGTAATTATTGCAAACTTTAAAGTTAAGTACGATCAAAAGTGATTAATTTGTCCGAGTCAATGTTGATATTGAATACTGCAATTATTGGAAATAAAATTAATTACTTTTAAATGACTGGAAATTACTACTTTGCTGAAATGCGTAATTAATCAAGTTAAAACAAAGTTACGTTTACTGCGGCAGATTATTGTTTCTTTGCCTAATATCCTTGTTAAACCCACTAGTCTGTTTACCTAGCCACTAATGAGCTGCACCATCTTGCTTGAAACATGGTGCAATGCCTAATGGCTATGTATATTTTTAAATTGATGGAGGACATCAATTAATAATATTTAATAGTATATTTCATCACTAGGGCCGAAAGTGACGCTTAGTCGAGGTCGTAAAATGAGCGATGATCGAAAAGCCCCTTTTGGCCCATGTGAGGAACTATATTTTTCGTCATACTGAACAATATATTAAGCTAACTGCTTTCTCAAAACTAATACTAACTTGTTTACCTTTAAAAGCCTGCTCCCAAAATGGCTTCCATCTTGTTCTTGTTATTTAAAACAAACCGCTGTTACTACGGAAGTATTCTACTATTGTCTGTTACGTTTGTGTTAGCGTTAGGTTAGACTAACTATAACGATAGGTATATCGAATGCTGTGGATTATCGATTGCAAGAAGGAATACTTTAGTCAACCGTTTCGAGCTATATGAGGAATCAGACTCGCTGCTATCAGTGTTATCGCTTAGCTTATCTTCTCCCGGAGGCAAAATTAATTATTTATTCACCTTCTTGACATAGTTTAGTTTAGTATTGTTCATTTTTATTAGATTATTATTTTTGCCTCAGGTGAAGTGGAATTTTTTGTTAGATTGTCAATACACAACCGAAAATATCTGTTACTACAATATATTAGGCTAATCTAAATACAAAAATTACAAAATAATAAAAATTGACTTTATAAGCAACCATTTATTGACGTATCTATTTTTAAACTATAGAATAACAATGCAACAATGAATTACAATCGATAAAATAATTGATTACAACTCTCGATACTTACAATCGACGTACACAAGTTTACAGATTCACTATATTGTTATTTATAAATTTCAGAAACGGAACAGCTGATGACCTCGACACCAGCTGATTATTTTCCATCCTAGGACTGAAAATAACTACTTTCGCCCCGCAACGCATGTATTAAAAACAGCCGTTTTCCAAGCAGTATGACGAAAAAGCTTATATTAGTTCATGTATAATTCTAATCTACTAACTGCATGTTTCAGCTTAAATTAGCCACTCTGAATTTTAATAATTATTGTTGTGCACTAAACATGTATAGTTAAATACGTATCTCCTTCCCCTGGATAACCTCTGCAGTTGATCTATAGCTCGTGCAACTATAATAGCAGTTTAACTGAATAATAGGTATTTCTTAAGAACAACCGTGTAACAAAATATTATAGTATTATAATTCTTAATTGAATTCCAACGATTCTACTGTATTTTGTGTTAAACTCCTAAATTAATAAAATATTATAACAATATAAATATAAAGACTTTTAATTCTATATTAAAAATATATGGATAAAAATTATTTTAGGGTTATTAGACATAATAATGCAACTGTAATAGTTTTGTTTCTGCTTACAACTAAGTTAGCTAAGAAAAATAAATAATTTTCCAGCTACGAAAGGTTTTGTCTAAATATGGGCCTTTACACGAGAGATTGTATGTAAAATCTTCCTATAAAACGTTGTCAGTTTGCATTTGGTGTAAGGTGGTAAACTGGCTGTAGTTTGCTATTTTATGTTTTTTTTTCTAACATTATTGTTTCTTTTAAAAATTATTAATACATTTTTTATATCTATAAGCTTTTTAATTTCCAAACTTGTAAATACTTAAGTATAAATACAGAACATTTTACCAACAATGTAAAGAATAAAATAAATTTATACATATTTTTCCATAGAAAGTTGACGTTAATGGTTAATTAAAGACTACCTCCTTTTTAAATACAACTATAGTTGGCAAACCCGATTAGACCAGAGGGATTCAAAAACGGAAAATGGAAAAAAAATGTGTTCGTACTGTAATGTTTTGTAACACTAATATACGTTTTTGGATAGTAAAGTATTGAAAAATCATCAGTAAATACAAATTACCTTATTGGTTAGGTATTTATCAATACATTTAAGACTAATAGGGATAAACCTGAGAGGTTTTCTAATATTTCTTAAGTTTTGATCCATAAAGGCATCTTAATGAAAGTTGTAATATGCCATATTGTATGTTGTTGTCACGATAACACCTTTTCACAAGGCGAATCACCATTTGGTTAAATGCATTTCAAAATTTGCTCTCTATGTATAGAATATTTGTTATTTTTTCCGTAAAACGTATGTGTCTGTAATAACCTATAACTACCTCGAGAACTTAACTGTTAGAATTCACAATTTGAATTACATAAAACTTAGCTATAGTAAAACACTGTACTTGTTATATTTTCCTTTGAACAAATTATTATTAGTTTATATTAGAAAACTATAAAACTTTAAAAATAGGTTTAAACAGTATTATTCACAGTAATCCATAATAAAGAGTTATTATAAGGGTTGGTATGTAGACGGTTAATCTCAAAGATATGTTTGTCGGTACATAGTCAATAAATATGACCACGTGGAGGTTAATTTGGCAATTTGATGTGACATTGATCACGTGAGATAAGTAAGACTTATAAGAGGTCTTATTTCTTTCGGAGCGTGTTACTAAGTAATCAGATGGAATAAATCACTTGCCTTTGGCAACAGTTGAACAGCAAACTCTAGCTCTATTGTAGTGAAACTGATTTGCTGTGCTATTAGTCTTAAAGTATAGAAATTTACTTGTTGTACCCAGCGTCACATCATTGCAAGCTTCGACGTCAAGTACCTTTCCCCTCCCCTCTGCCCTCCTTGCCTTGCGATGTTGCCGTTTGGTGTATCCCTGGTGTATTAAAACATTTGTTTGCGGGATATGGTTCTCGAACGTGAGTAAACGACTTGTCACGAATTTGAAACATATACCTAAAACCCAAGCTTGCAAAGATATGACGCCGAGTATAGTTGCTTAATTCAAAATAAGATACACCCACAAAAAGGATCAAACAAAAGTTGTAACGTATTTCTACTGTAACCAAACTCCATTTTCTTTAATGGCTGTTCTAAACGTAATTTTGACTGTGATTATCGTTATACCGTGAATACTAGCGAGGGAGAAGGAATTATTTTAAAAGAGCACTTTAAATATTGTTAGTTGATATCGATGACAAACACACTTACAAATTTTATTGGGTCTGTGTATTGTGTCGTAAGTTAAATTTATAATTTTATTTGTTTGGCTCGTTAGTGGTAGTATTAGGCGTGTGAATCTTAGATTTTGAAACGTTCAAATTGTTTAAATTGTTATTAATTTGTATTTATCAAAAAAACTATAATATCAAAAAAGAATAAACACCAGTCTGTATTAAAATACTTAAAAAACGTTAATCTTTAATGTATAACTTCCAAGCTCGTTCAATAACTGATATTGTTTCAGCGAGTATTGCATCGATTAAATATGTATGTTATTATTAACTCTAAAAATAACTCCCAACTTATTGTTTAAATTAATGTAGTCATGTAAAATAAAAAAATAAAACACATTTTCCTTGAAAAATACATTTACTTTTACCTTTCCATATCCATTTTAAAAACTAAATAAGTGAAGTAACAATTATATTGACCTTCTATATTAATAACATGATAATAATAGCCATATGGCTATAATAAACTTTGCAAAACTAAATAGTTTTTACATTTTAATCGTTTTGAAACCAAGAGTGAATTCTATCTATAACGCACTAACTAAAACCAAAACCGCCTTTTTCAGCTTGCAAAGCCTAAGCTGGTAAGTGCCGTTCCTTGTCTGAACGTGGAAAAAATAGCCGTCAGGTCATAATTATTGATTTGTATACTATATATGTGTTGTTAGCTATGTGAAGTTCCAGACGTTCAGGTTTGTTTTAACTTGGTTTCTTGATTTTCATTTCGAGTAATAATTAGATTAATTAGATTACAACTTTATCCACAATATATATTTTAACTTAAATATAAAGATAAAATTTGTATCGCTATACCTGTGTTTTCTCCACAGTAAATTATACAATTATAAAAAGTGATATGTCATTAGATTTTTGTTAAAAATATCAACAAATTTACAATATTGTTCCTGTGTTCTGGATATTTTACATTGGAAATTAACTGGCCGTTACTCACTACCAAAGTTAAAAGGTGATCTATAAAAATGTACATCGATATTCAAACCAAATTTAATTTTTAAATCTTAACAAACTTCTGATTTTAAAAGGGATTTCTAGAATGCACATTTAGACTCAAAGACAGAAAACGGAACCTAAACGGGCACCCACTATAATGTTTTTAATTCTGGTTTTACCCTGCCAATAAAGTAAAGTGTGTTGCAGTAAAAGCTGGACATAATGTGTAAGTTTGGATAATTAAATATATAAACTATATATACTTTGAGGTGTGTTGGAAAAAATTAAATTAAGCAACACCATAAAGCTATTTACATACAAAACAATATCGAGATGAGGTTTTGAAGAAAGAAGGAGTCCTGCTTGTGGAAGAGGGAAGGATAAAACCGACGCAGTGCGGAACTGTTGACAGATCCTGTGAACAATAACATGAAAATACTTGGGGACGTTAGCATAATTCGAAATGAGTCTAGGAAAACCCTGTCCTACGCGCTCACAGTTGTTATTAGATAAAAGAAAATTGAGTGGTGCATGAACCTTAGTTGATCTTACAGAAAATTATGGCCCAAAAATAAAATTAAGGTCATTTACTCAGTTTATATCACAAATATAGTTCTTTTTTAACAATTAAGACTAATCATTTCTTATCATTAATCAATTAACTGGCTTTCATTTGTTTTAACTATATTACTATATCATTGTTCAAAATGAGAAGTACATTTAAACTTAACTACTGCATTTGTATAAATCGTTCTCATATTATTAATACTAATTGATTTTCCCATATCCAACTACTACTATCTTGTAGAACCGATTATAGTATAGTTGTGTGGAAAGTCTTTTATGCGTGAGTTTACAATTTAGTTTGTAGGGCATTCATAACCTTATAATCAAAGTGTATGATACTCAGTATGCGGCAACCACCAGTTTGTATTAAAATACTTAGAAAACGTTAATCTTTTATATATTACTTCCAAGCTCATCCCTGGGTATTGAACCCTGTTTACAAATCAATTAATTGTTCCTCTTGCTTAATAAATACATAGCACAACAGTTTCTTTTTAGTTTAAAATAGATAGTTTAGATGGTTATAGACCCAAACATGTTTCAATACAATAATTAGACCTATTTTATACATGTTAAAACAGTTATTGACTGCAGTTTATGCTTGTTCCTCCTGTTGTTGTTCTAGTGACAGGCCAAGTGTTATAGGCAAGTAGTTCGAGTGGTTATGTCTCGTTTATAGTTATAGGTAAAATGTTTACAGGTCAGGAGTACGAGAGGCTAACATATTTTCTACTTAAAGGCTAAGTGATTTTTGTGCAGTAAGTTTCTTATTCTGGTTGGTACCCAAATCAGCCACAGATTTTCTGATTTTTCGCTGGATGAATTGACTTTACTTCTAATTCTGCCATCTCCTGAAGATAGACACGTCAACCAGGATATCATCTTTTCCCAGCTCCTTGTTGCCTCAAACAGTGACTGGCCTGATAATTTTAAGAGGGTATAGTTTCAGAGTCCTCGCTGGTACCAGATCGCGTACCCTTTTCACCTACATGGTCCTTTTGAATAAGGTATGCTCCATTGTGAGAATAAAATGACATAATATTAGTATTCATTACTAGTCTCGAAAGTGACTTATTGCGGGGAGACATTGCATATACGCGCGAGGCGAAGCCGAGCGTGGAAAAAGCGATCGAGCCCCGCAATGGCACTTTTGAGACGAATATTGAACATTATTTTTCATTACGATATCGAAAAACTTGTAAACAACATGAATATTTTTGTTTATTCAACTTAGTATCAAGAAAAAAAAACGAACTTATAACGCTGAGTTTCCATGCTTATGTCGATCGGTCTGCACCGCAAAATCCCATAACGGTTACTTTCCGTGCATCACAAATGCACAGAAAGTTAACGTTATGTAATTTTGCCGTGCAGTAGCGGGAATAACCTATTTTATTAGCTCATTTTACGTTTAGAAATTGTACTTTCGTGTGTAGAGTAATGAAAAAATATATTCCTGCCAACCAACTGTTAAGATATAATGGTCCATCATTCTCAGGGGACTTCTCCTCAGCCTTCTGCATATCCAGTGGTTGTGACACGTGCTGAATTTCCTTTATGATACCTTTAAAGGACAACACAACAAATTATCACCTGATCACTTCTTCTCTACCAACACAATATTTTAGTTATTAAGTTCGTTTTTTATTAGAAATTTGTTATTGCATTTTGTTGCATTACTATTGTCAGCAGTTCCTTCGTGACTCTTTATCGATATAATATTTATCATAATTTGTAATGCATTTATTTAGCTACTACCACTGTAAATATTCATTCAAAAATTATGTATCCGATATAATCTTGATGAAAAATTGAATTATCAGTGGAGTCAGAAGATAAAAGTTCTGCTTTGGAGCTATTAATCCATTAAGTTTATTGCCCAAAACATGGTCTATATACTCAAGATCAATTAATGCAAGGTACAGATTGATAACATTTTGCCTATTTCCTACTTTAAAACTTTAGCTATTTGTATTTAAAAAAAGGTTTTTTTTACATTATATAAACGGGTACCTTGGTTTATAAAACTTTGTTTGTCGACTAAACAACATGATGTTTTGACTAGTATAACAATAATTAGGTGATACATGCTCATCATGTTACTCAAATAAAATAATAAATGCATTTAATGACACATGAATTACTTCGGTTTGCTTTTAGCTATAATATATAGAGTATTTTTGTGACAGTTTATTTATCTAAAGAGCAAAGAGGTCAGAGTTAGTTGGTGTCAAGCCCATTCAGTCTTGTTGAGACAGCCATTAAAGCATCGCTTTGGGCTTTAGAGACAAGCCACATTCCGTTGCTCTGACTTAAACAGCACTTTAACCTTTTGACCGCCACCACCGCTTTTATAACGGGATTTTTTTATGTTGCAGGCTATCTCGTTTACATTCTTAACCTTCATATTTAACATCGTACGTTGAAAATATGGTGAATTGTGAATACAAATTCTCATAATATCAGAACCCAAATTACGACGACTCCAACAATATAATAATGACATACATATTCCAAATAAAAATAAACTGCATAGATATATGTACTTCCTGTAACAAAAATGGAAAAATAAAGGTTTTCTTAGACGGCTTTTGTTTTATTTACAATTTTTGACTATTTTATATTTAAAATACAAACTGGTAATACCGGTTTGCTGTTAATATAATATACTTTGTTTGAACTCAAGTAGTTTTGAGAAGATAATCGTAACCGTGTTGCAAACCTGTTGCGAGACGAAAATACATCAAAGTAGAACCTTGATAGCAAGACTCTCCAGGGAATTAGGGAAACAGTTTTGCTATCGAGGTGCTCTTCTAGTTAAGTTTCGTGTTATCAAGGTCGTGTGGACTAAATATCGTGCTATCAAGTTTACTGGTTTCTCTATAGCAAGTAAATTTTGGATCACCCCTCCAAAGGAAGAGTGGGACCGGGGTTTTCAGGTTTATACCTGAGTCCAAGGTACCTTCTTCAAGCGACGACGCGACCGTACATGACCTGTTGAACACCATGGTCGCTTATGGACCCGTTCACACAGGTCGATGCGGGGCCGTCCCGACTCGGTCTAGCGCATACGCAGAAGTTATTTATTTCAGTGTTTTCCTGGATTTGAAAAGTATTGAACTGTTTTTGAAGTGTTTTGTGAACTATGCGTTAATTGAAATGGCGGAATCTTCGGTTGGCAAACTATAAAATTACCTAACATAATAAACAGCAAAAAATATAATTCTTCTTTTATTATTTGGGACTAATTTTATTTGGGAGATTATTTCCCCCTTAAATTTATTATTGCTGCCTCTAAGCCCTCCAATTACAATTTCACATTTGGATTTATATATAAAAAATATAAATTTTATTACTTAGAATTACCTGATGAATCTAGGGTTTTAGCTGCATCAGATTTGTCGGATATAAATTTTGGAAATTAGTCATATCATTTAGAAAAACCGCAATGAGGACTACCTGTAAACCAACATGATTTTCTTATTTCTTGTTTACGCTAGTTATTATTTGAGGCGTTATTAGCATTACAAATTTACTTTTGTGTGCAATTTCATAAGTAACATTTCACAGATTTTTGTAAATCATTTATGGAAATTAGGCCAATCATTTTGAAAATCCGTCATTTTGAAAACAAGAACGAATGCGCCTGTAATATTGGCCCTTGCACGTTTAAAGGGTGTACCCACTTAAGCTTATTACTCCTTTTTTGCTTTGACAATGTAACATGTATAAACAGAACAACCTTGATTGGTTATCCATGTTATCAGAATGAACAATGTGGCAATAAAGTCATCCGACGCACGGCGCAAGTCGTGTGGTCAACGGTGCGGTTCAGCAATGCACGGCACCGCGCCGTCCACGACGCAAAGCGTAAAGTCGATGCGTGTGAACCTACAAGACTTAGTGTTATGGAAATCTACGGGGAATTGTAAAGGTGCACAATCCTAGCGAGGAAGTCGCTGCTATTAAGGGTCGTGTTATGTAGCGAGTTTCTACAGTAGTCTTACATATTACAAAATATCGGTTTTATCTATATTCATAATATATCTATATTTTATATATATTTTCATAATTGAAGTCTTAAGTTAAAGGTATGCACGCCCATATTTGCCACCAAGCATCCGCATTCATTTATCTACCGCATAACTCGACTTATACTGAATCAAAAATTCCTCCCCATGCATTTCTTGTGGGATTTTCAAATTTGCAGCATTGTCTTATGATTGATTTTCATATATCTCCGAATTTAATCCAGGTTCATAGATATTTTTTGACTTGAAATACTCATTGAATTACTGGCTTTTATATGAGATAGAGATCATTCCAATTTGTCGAGTTTAAGGCGAGTTATGGACCTCCAAACAACAGAAATCAGAATATTTCCTAAATTCGACTTCATTTAAAGATCTATATCTCCAGTTCAAATTATGTTTCCCAAAATGTCTTTGTCTAAGAACCATTATTGGAGTACTAGCTTTCATTTAAGCCATTAATTATAGAGATGAGAGCAGTTTCAAGCGAACGCAAGGTGGACAACCAACTTAAATTTTAATTTTACCAAGATTTTTCGTTAATAAACGATGATGGATCCAGTATTTTTTATGTTATTTATATGTTTTGGTATGAGAACACTCAGTGGGTTACAGGCTTTCATCTGCGCCATAGTTTATGCTGTTCTGATGAATATTAAACAAACTGTAGACCTCCAAACATCACAATTTCTTTTTTAGGAGTTGCCTGCAATTATTGATCAATAACTCCAGTTTTATTCAGGTTACTTTATATGTTTTGGTTTTAAAATACTCACTAAACTACAGGTTTTTATTTGAGCTATTGATAGCTTAAATCAGACAGGTTTTAGCAGATTTATTATCTTCAAACTAAGATAAATTTTCATTTTTCCAAAATGTGCCTTTAATTAAAGATCAAATTCCTATTGAGTTATGCTATATATTTTAGTCTAAGAACCTTTAGTGAAATACCGGCTTTCAGTTAAGTAATTGATAAGAAAAATTGAACGAGTTTCAAGCGAACGCACTGTGGACAACCAACATAAAGTTTAATTTTTCCAAGGGTTTTCTTTAAGTAAAGATCAATGGCTCCAGCATAATTTATGTTTCTATATATGTTTTGGTATGAGAAAAATTAATGAATAACAGGTTTTCAGTTGAGCTATTGTTTATTTCGGTAGGATGAACTTTATGCGAACTGCTTGATTACAAATAACACAGATTTTATTTTTTATAGGATTCGTCTTTAATCAGTGATCCATAACTCCAGTTTTATTGTAGCTATTTGAAATATTTTGGTCTTAAAATACTCATAAAAATAAAATATTTCATTTGAAATGTTGATTGTTGAAATGGGACAAGTTTAAGGCGAGTAATAAACCACTATACAGCAAAAGTTTTACTTTTTCCAATTTATATATCTATATTTCCATGTCTAATTATGTTATGCTAAATATATTGGCCTAAGAGCCTTCTTTGAATCTTTGGATTTTTATTGAGGTATTAATTATTACATTCTGATATATTTGTGCTATACGGACTTTGAGAGTTACTAAGTAGGAGGTATTTTGAGTGAACCCTGCTCTCCAGTTTCAGCATAGTTTTCAGAAATTTTCTTTATAAAATCCATTCCTCCATTTTTTAAACCAGATATAAATGTATACATCTGGCTTCCTACTACTTTCATCACAATATTATCACCATTATTAAGATAAGTATTTTTTATTATTATTTCCAATGCTGCGGAGCAGCACGGGTCCTTTAGTATGTATTAAAAAGGATTGGATGATTAAAAATACGGATTACTAATGGCTGTTTTCTAATAGTATTCTTTCCCTATATCCGTGATAGTATTCGGAGTTTTTGATCTCTTAAAATGGGAAACTTATTCACAACATGGAAGTGACAAGACTACAATAGGGGATTTTTATAAAAAAAAACAGTGTTTGAGTTAAAAGGGGAAATTTCATGTCAGGTTGACAAATCAATCCCGAGACCTTTCGAATACGTTCTAGCCACTATATCAAGCCCTGTCCCATGCGGTCCTACATAAGATCCAATTATACTCATTGCCCCAGGGTAATTACTCGTTACATGGACACTATTCTTTTCCTGAAACACTTGTTCCTATTTTGATGAGTAGTTAGTATTAGTACTTACAAAATTAAACTTGCAGGTACATTAGTCAAGAGAGACAATGTTGCAATGTCATGTGTCGCAATGCGGGGATGTTGAGAATACCTGTGAATACCAAGAGGGGGCAGGTGGAAGTATCTGCAAGACCTCTTGTCTTGTGATTTAATCATTGATACTTGATGTATAATACCCTACACAATTTCCTTCAATCACATTGACATATTTAAATGTAAGTAAATTTATGAGCTCTATGATATGTTGTGATCATAAATAAGAAATATTTCCCAGTTGTTGGAAAATGTTTAGGAAATAACAAATGACCTTGAATGTGTTTTAGATAGCATATTTTATATATTTATGTTTTACACTAAGGGAAAGGAAGTTTAGGTCAAGCATTCACAGTATATAAGCTCCTCTTCAGATGGCAATTAGCACATCGGAGAGAGAGGTCTCGACGTAACTGCTCGCATTACCCTTCCTCGGAAGTGTCCTCTTTTTAGTTTAAATGTTTTTAAATTTAATTCCTTTTCTGTTTTAAATGTTTATATTTAAATAATAATGACCAGTGTAACATTGTCAGGCTATTATTTTTTAATCGGGAATGTTAGGGGATGTAGGCGTTAATATTTTAAGCGCTAAAGTACCTGCAAAATAATTGATCGCATTTAAATGGATTAAATACAATAATTAATCACAGGTTTAGTACAAGACGTAATAATTAGTTGAATCTAAAAGTGTTCTTAAATATATAATGAGACTGAATCACATTGTATTTTCAAAAACCGAACTGATACAAAAAAATCCAGGTCAAGTAGAAATACTGTTTCTGAAGATTTTTTAATTATAATAAAGCTATCAGATACAGGTTTACAAAATAAATAAAACATTTTATATTGGGTACAAATATTTTATAAATGCATTTATTCCGGTATGGTTCTTCCATAATTCAGATGTTCCTTATGTTCGATCCCCTAAACTAATATATTAGATTTAGACTTATCCTAAAACTATGTAATACTAACATCAGATAGCATTATTACTTGTAGGATGAAATGAGATTGTAATTAATCCTCTATTGTTTGGTTATATGCGTACCATTCTAAGCAATAAACAAAATTTCATATTTTCATTAAAGATTCTTAATGAAAAATTGATACAAGGGAATTCATTGACCCAATAGTGAAAAACACAATCATAGGAAACATGTAGTGGTATTGGCAACCAATCCTTTATCAAGGCAAAACATTATAGGTCGTTGCGTTCGTTTTCTTTATTTATGTATTGAATACACAATTAAGGAATTTTTTGTATTTATTGGTTTTAATAGCAACATAAGTATTTTCTTAAAGAAATTTGTAGGCCTATTATCATGTTATTTGATTATGGAGGTAAAACATAATCAGCTTTAAACGTTATTAACAATTTGAATAATTAACTTTTATATTTTGTGTATTCGATTCAGCGTAATGTTGGATTAAGCCTTTTATAAAATTAAAGTCTGTAACCATCAATAAAAATAAAATATCATAATTATTCTCATTCGAAAAGATTATTTTATTGTT
This sequence comes from Allygus modestus, assembly GCA_963675035.1. Classification (NCBI taxonomy): domain Eukaryota; kingdom Metazoa; phylum Arthropoda; class Insecta; order Hemiptera; family Cicadellidae; genus Allygus; species Allygus modestus. The sequence continues at coordinate 384,339,214 of OY776111.1, read as the reverse complement.
TGTTACAATAATTTGTTGTATGAGTATCAATAGTAAATAGCTAGAGAATAATAATTAGTAGTTGAAGAAAGTATAATGTTAAAAATCTCAAAATATTTTATATAACTTCCCGGAGACGAATAATAACCTATGATATTCAATCCTATTTCCCAGAGTATGCAGAAAACCCCAGACTACTTTCATTTCACAACACAGAATGTATGAATAACATCTCCAAGGCTACGTGGTGTGAATAAAGATTATGCTGAAAGCCGTTGGTATTTCTATAAGAAAAATCCCCTATTACATGCTATAGTAAATATTACCACATTCTTGTTATTATTATAAATCGATCTTTGTCAGTTGTAGTCATAATTTTATTTTAACTTTTAAACTAGTATTCTTATGACAAAGATTATTAATTGCCTCCTAAATATATTTTTTAAGACTGCGATCAAAAGGCATACCTTTCCAAAATGTAATTCTGAGTACAAAAGGCAAAAGCAAATAACAAAGGTTGTTTTAATAACTTTCAAAATAAAAAGCTTTAATTATATAACTACATTATATAATGCATTATACGTTATTACATAACTTACATCATGGGTTTTTTCTCTTAAAGTAAAAAATTTAGTATAACATATAATTTAGTTCACTATTTCTATGACATTTTAATAAATATAACTATTTCTGGGTTATGTACATATATATAAATATATATATATATATATACATTTATATATATATGTGTATATTTCATTTACACATATATATCTATATATATATAATTGAATAATATAATAATAATATACTGAGTACCCTGTTTATTTTTTACTGAAAATAAGTTATTTATTTGACAACATTACAAAATACCCCAAACCTATTTTAGTCATTTTAACTACCTTAACAATATTCAGGGTGTTTTTTTTAAACGCATCCCAATGTTAAAGGACTAAAAGTCAATGTTTAGGGACAAAACAAGTTCATGTGTTGGCAGCCCTGTTTCCTTTACTTCAATATCTATTAGCTGATATGCATTGTTGTAACGTTGTTTACATAATTTAGGGTTACTGCGAAGTTATTGTGACTAACATACAAAATGGTTTTTTCCCAAGCTCAGAGAGTGTGTATGGTAGAGGAGTATATTAAAACTAAATCATTCATTTTATGTCAAGAGAGATTTTCGGCTACGTTTCCCGATGTGAGTATACCTAACAAATCAAGCATTTATAGATTCATTAAAAAATTTAAGGAAACTGGATCTGAAGGAAACAAAAATCACAACAGAAAAACAACAGTCCTTAATGAGAAACCTTTAGAAGATTTTAGAAGTATTTTTGAAAACTCACAAAAAAAATCGTTGAGGAAGTCAAAGCAACAAAAGCAAATATATAGTTTATATAGTGTTTTTACAGCCACAAAATTATTAGGTTTGACTCCTTACAAGATTAATAAATCTCATAAAATTGGTCCCAACGATTTTCCTGCTAGACTACGCTACTACCAATGGCTCAAGTGGTTTACGCGGAACTCTGTAACAGTTTTGGACAATGTATTTTTTCTGATGAAGCTTGGTGTCATCTGAGTGGCTACGTAAACAGTCAAAACAATCGTTATTGGAGCGCTCAAAACCCTCATGTTGTACACTAACAAACTTTACATAGCCAAAAGATTTGAATATGGTAATTTCTCAAAAACGGATTATAGGACCAATATTTGTCGTCTCTACATTGAATTCTGCCCGTTATTAAGATATTATGCACGATTTTGTGGCTTTATTGGAAGAAGACGAAAGGTACTGTTGGTTTCAACAAGATGGAGCAACGTGCCATTCATCATATGAAACTACGGATCTATTAAATAGATTTTTTGGAGAGAGACTCATAGGCAAGGGGCAGTATCCCCAGACCCCCAGATCCCCAGATTTGAGCCCACCAGATTATTTCCTGTGGGGATATTTAAAAATTAAGGCATTTGCAAACAACCCGCAGAACAACCAGCAGTTGAAAACAAACATTGAATATGTGATAGGAGAAATTGAAAGAGCTACTTTGAAAAAAGTGTTCAGAAATTTGAAGAAGAGGGCTCAACTATAAATCATAATAGTGGTTTATTTGAACACTTAATGTAGGTTAAAATATGGTAAAATGTAAATAATATATTATACAACATTTAAATACCAATAATCAAATTAGTATAAATTCCAAATACTTGTAGTTTTTTTTCATTTTAAATATGGGTTGCGTTTTCAAAAAAACCCTGTGTATATATATATTAACTTTTATTTTGGTTCCACTTTGTAAATTTATTCCTTTGATCAATACAAATAATGAAAATATCACCATTTTAAAGTATGCCGAAAATGGCTAGATTTGCACATTTCGGTATGTTCCTGACTTTCTTTTAAGCTTTTATTTATTTTCAACCTTTCTTGGAAATCATCTTAATACCATATAACACGTACAAAGTCCAAAGACGAATAAAACAACATATTATTTTCTGATATCAGAAACACATAGTGTGCTGATACTGTAATAAACAATTCGTTTAAGTGGTTTTATTATGCTTTTATAAAGATAAATAAACTAAAACAATGATTATAATTTGTAAATAATCAAATATTTTATGCATAACTCATGACGAAACCTGGTTAGACAGATATTCATTACTAATTTAAACTTGGTCATATCATGATACAATTTAACACAGTAATGCTATTTGTAAATAATACAATACAAAGAGAATTTATTTAGTATAATCATCTCATGTTCGCTTTATAATTATAGCTTTTTATTTTGAATTTTATTAAAGCAACCTTTGTTATTTGCTTTTGCCTTTTGTATCAGAATTACATTTTTGAAAGGTATGCCTTTTGATCGCAGTCTTAAAAAATATATTTTGGAGGCAATTAATAATCTGTATCATAAGAATACTAGTTTATAATTTAAACTAAAATTATTACTACACTTGACAAAGATCTATTACTAAAAACAAATGGAAAAAAATTATTAGAGTAAATTTCAGCTTGAAGAAAATAATAACCTCTTCTAAAGCTATTGTAAATCATTTTCCAGAACTTAATATTGCCTGAGATTAATGAAACTTCACTAAGTATTTATACCTTAATGGGACAGTAGCAATCACTTAATACTAACACAGAAGTAATATTTACTCACGTGAAATTGAGAGAAATGCCCCAGGGGTTACATGGTATGAATAAATATCTAGTGATCCCTTGGTGCGTTTTGACGCTAGAATATTGCAGGGCCAAACAAATGTTCAATCTACAAGATTGAAACTCATTCATAACTATATATTTTGCATACTTTACTATACATTTGTCCAGCAGTTCCATAAGATGGTTTCTTTTATAACATAACAAATTGTAAGTGTGTTATGTAAAATATTATAACATGGGAAAATAATAGGAAAACTAATTAGTAACTTCGTTCAAGATTATATTCAATAATCATCATAAATTCAAATAATAAATCTCATAAAATTGATTTCTGAATTGTGAATTGTTTAAGAGATTAAACAACACAGCTATTAACATAAGGTGTTCACTAATATATTTGTGCTATTTATGAATCAAGGAAAATTCATTATTATTTATATGGTCCAAAGTACAATATTTTACTATACTCAAATTGTACATAATACGTACGGTTTCCGTAGAATTGAATCTTAATTTTGTGAGTTGTTTCTTAAAACTCTGGTAAGGGTAAGGGAGTAGTAATAAGGTGTTTGTACTTATTGGTTATAAGTAAAAACGTGTAGGGTTTTATAAATTTGACACCCATAGTTTCGAACAATAAATATTTTTTGAACAGTTATTGTACAGTTGAAACTGTTGAAATACTGCACAGTATTAATTTTGAGACCTGTCGTGTAGGTAATTATATTATCCTATAGAATTTTATCCAACCGGAATACTAAAGTGGATTCCCTCACATAACAGAACCTTGAGTACTAAAAGTAATTATACTATTAAATATAAAATAAAAAGGTTTCAGCGGTGACTGTAATTACTGTAATAAAGTTGTAATTATTTCCCGTACCGACAGATACCCGATAATTGGCGTGTGTGTAAGTGTATAACTGCTTTATTATTGCTTCCCATCGATTTAGTATCGGTATAGTGCTTTCCAGTATGGAAATACACTTGCGAAAAGAAAACTTTGTAGCATCGATAGGACTTGTTTGTGAATATAATTAAGATAAGAGATTACCAAGCGGTCACTCATCCAAGTAGTGCGCACGCCGTTGCTTGGCGCCGGACGACAAGCGGCTGAGTCGTGTTATCAACTCGACCTTAATGGCAAGTTCAAACGACCTTAACAAAATAATTTAAATGGCGAAAATGTTGTAATAGAAATTCTTCAAAATATGGAGTATTTTTTTGTGTGTAGGATAAGCTATGTACGAATTACGGGCCAGAATTAAATCCATCGCTATATAAGAAATTTACACACTTGAATTGTAAAAAATGTTTTAGATTACCATTACAGTTGTTCAGTGGGTTCAATGAATTATAATGACTGATGTAGAATATATTAACCATACAAATTTATTATATTTATATTTAGGAGTTAAATATTTATATTGCTCTATATTAAAAATTGGGAGTAGATTTCTTGCATAACCAGTTATCATTCAAGTAGCTCAATCACACACTCATACTTTACAGGTTCAGCATTTGCACTTATTTCAATTACTGCACGTATTTCATAAGTTATTTCTGTCACAGTGACCAGTGCAGCCCATTTTAAATAAGAATGATTCAGTCCCAGGACATTCTTAAAACTGGTCTATACCAATTTTGAGGCTGACAATGGGCACAGCAAATGAAGTACAGCAGATGAAACGTTGGCCGATTCATTGTTAGACAAATGAAGTTGCCATTACATACGGTAAGTCTTTTGGCTGTCCATTATGACAAACTTCCCTTTCACCTTTGGTCCCTCCATTTGCAGCGGCTGGGGACAGAATCTCCATGTTTGGACTCCAACCTGAGAATGAATGGTCACTGGCTGTTGTACATGGATACCTGTCAGTTGAGTTGACCAGTTGGAAGGCAGAATGCAGTTCCACTGTTTTAGTCTCATCCCAGCTGTCACAGGGGCACGGGAGTTTGCCCTCTGATGGGTAAATTTGGCTGCCGAAACATCCCACCCTTTCCTTTCCTTCTATATCCTATCCTTTCGTTAACCTGCTCAATATACCCGCTTGTGGAAGACGTGTCTAGCAGCTATGATGAGGTTTCATAATCCAACAACAATGTTGAATGAAGAATGAATTAAAATGTAGGTTATAATATAGTTTTGTATCCCTATAATTATCATGTGTAAGTATTTAAAAATTAATTTCAAAACTATTATAACGATTCACTGTAAATTCCAAAAATAGTAAACAAAGCTATTCTGACTAGTACACAATATTGTTCAATCCTAATAGTTTTTAACCAGTATAAGGAGTATTGTTTGAGACATTTAAGTACTGGATATTAATTCAAACGACGTTAGTAACCATTTACTGCCGCCATTATTGCTACTACAAGTGTTACCCCTTTACACCGGTTATTCACTTATTCCAGTGGCCATTTTTCTCTAAAAAGGAAGCGTTTTCAAACAAATGATGACCCTGAACCCGTAACTAAGTACTATTTCACAATAATACTGTCCAATACCTTTGTATAACTCTGGTTTCATTAGATTTGGTTGTCTCAATATTCCGTTGAAAGTAACTTACTTACGTTAATGTACTAATAATACGCAGTATACAGTATATATAAAAAACTTATAAATAAAATAGGAAAAAAGTAATAGACTGAATATGTATGTACCGTCCGCTGTAAATAAACACTATTTTAAAAATAAAAATAAATAACATAAACGTTGTTTGAACGATTTTTTTGTTTTGTTAAGCCTAACAAAAGGTCTTGGATATAAAGTTTCATCATTAAACAATTTTGTTTGTAAACACTATCCAAAAATCTTGAAACCGAATAGCCCTTTGTTTGCAGATTAATTGGCGAGCAACCATGTTAAAGTTGTTCTCTGTGTTTACTTGTTGTTTCGTTTCTTTAGATTGTTTAACTTTCCCACAGAAAAAACATTTTTATGTCTGTTTGTAATCAACTTTTGTGGATATGAACAAAGATTATTTGTGTAATCGAATCACGGAAAATTAACTATTATTTATATGGTCTAAAGTACAATATTTTACTATACTCAAATTGTTCATAATACGTACGGTTTCCGTAGAATTGAATCTTAAAATCAGCAAGGGCTCCACCGTGTAATTGCATTCATAATCGTCGAATATATTTATATCAGCTATAAACATGAAAACTATAGATATATTTATGTCAACTGACATTCCGTTTTACAATTAATTATAATAATTTATGTAACAAAAATCTGCAAACAGACTATATAAAAGAAAAACACATGTACAAAAATATACAATAGATCATAGTAAAAAGGACAAAGGTGGCTGATTCGCAATGTTAACACGAATAATTAGTGAACAAGGGAATAAATCAAGGTCAATTTCTTGTGTGCTCTTTGACTGCTTTTTACGCACATTCGAGTTTTATTTTGCTGTTAAACGCAAGGCATTGTGTCCTCAATAATGTATATATATTGGAGGAACCAATACCTAACACACTATATTGGTTGGGAGGTATTCTATACAATGATTTTAAAGTGTCCTTAACAAAATATCTCTAACGAATAACAAACAAACTAAATACAGATAGATTTGTTCTTCAAAGGTTTAACTCAAAATTAAAGAAATAAACAAATTCAGACTCCTGATTGTAGTTTACAGGTTGGTTCTTAGGTCACTGACAGCATGTTTTATTTTATATTACGGGATGTAATAAAATACACCTTACAGCTCTTAAAATTATATTTACACTTATACTGTATTGACAAATCAGACGGTAGAAGAGGGTATTGGAGTCTCCGGCGTGAAGCGGGTGTGAGGGTGACGTCATGCGCCTTAGGCTAATGACCTCCCACCCGAGCAACCTTTTATTTCCATGCAACTGTCGCACAACTGCTCAGTTGCACATGCAAATGTTGCACACTTGCTCGCTCCCCCCCCCCCCACTTGCTGCTCGATCTTCACGTTAGCGCTCGACATCTTGAACTGTAGTGCTGCTGGTTACACGTCTGCTCCGCACGAAGTTTTGGCAAAGAACGATGTGGTCAGGGCGGGAGATGTTCCCACCACAATGGCGCTCGACCGGTTTCTATTGTTTTTTGAGAAACACGTTTCTAGAACTTTCTGACAGGTTTCGACGTGTCCGTCTATTTTTCAAACACCTGCGTTTCCCAAAATTCTAGAAAGTTAGACGCGGTGGGAGGTCCGACAGGTCTCGACATGTTGATCTATTATTTCCTTTCTTGGAACTCAGTGCAGGTGTTGTTGATTAATTATTCTGACAGGTTTCAACTTGACGGTCTATTGTTTCGATTCCTGGAAAGCGGATCTAGTGGGCTCTAATGGGGCTCTAATGTGGGGTTCTGTGGTTTTTGGCGGGAAGATTTTGCACGCTTTTTAGGTGATGGTTTTGTACAATCGTTATGCTCGGTGCAACAGTTTGAGTCAAGCCTATGATAATAGGAACACCGGTCGCTTTATCGACCCACAAGTTTTCCAGTTTATCGATCAAGTCCATGACACTTTTGAACTCATTACTGTTACTGTCCAGAAATAAACCGCACATGTAGACCATTTCCGGACCGTCATACAGTTGCATTTTCAATAACGACCGCCCTTTTTTTGCAGGATTCTGAACCGCAAACACGTTTCCGTTGTCCACCCAAGACACCATGGGACAATCTGCAGCAGGCTTTGGCACCCAGCCCCGTTTCTTCAATTTCACTTCAAGCAAATCTGGTCTCTTTCTCTTCTTGCCGGAAGTAATAGGTGTCAACTGGAGTGGTAGTGATGGTGATGGTGATGCAATCGCGTTATCGTTCATGGCCTCGATCTCGTTTATAAACGATTTGATGTACTCGTTCGCGGAGCAGTAAGCGTTCATGTTCACGTCCGCACAGTGTAACTGCTCTCGTACAAGTGACGTGAACCTTGATGGTCGACGCTTGACGGCTTGACGTAAACTTCACGAACACATCTTGTCGCAACAGACTAAATGTTTCATTATCTCTTCCAACATCGATTATAATTTTCTATGAAATCTCATTTCATCGAGCCCGACCTGAATCCATGATAACTGTTGGTCATCGTCCTTGCACGGTTCGTAAGTGTAATGCGTATTTAGCTTCTTATTAAACTTAAAAGTTTTTTCTTTCTTTTTGTTTTCTTCATTATAAAGTCCCTCACTCGTTCTAGCACACTCTTGACTGCGAGTCTTTTGCGTAAGCCGTAACGTTTAAATCGCCACAATTTGTTCATTGACGCAGTTATTGCTCTTCTTGCATCATCCGCACTTTCCATCCCAGCGAACGTTACGAAAGGGCTGTCAGCAATGGCAACCACCGATAGACTGCCGCCAACGGTTGGACCATTGACCAATTTAAATATGTATTTTTTCTTTTATTTATATATTTTTTAATAAAATTAAAAGGAGACGAAAAAATATACAGTATTTATTAATCCGTAAGCTGATAAAACTGATATTCCGGGATGATTTTATAATATCTTCTAGGCTAAGTGATCCTTCTATTCCGCAACAGAAACAACGCTTCACTGTTTTTTTTTTTGCAGAAATGTGTCTTTTCATCACTCGCAAACATCCAATAAATTTTGAACATTTATGCAGTACAGCAAACAATCTACATTGATACATCTCGCTGTTCTTGTATGTTTCGTAGATTCTTTGGTCCCTCTCGTGCATCACCTCGTTTGGTCGGCTGACTTCTCCCGTGTAGACAATTCACCGCTCAGTACCGTCAATTTACTCTTGTAATGTACGTGGGAGATTATCTATTTCAGGTTCCAGCCAAAGAATATTGTTCATTATGCTTAATGTTGCTAATTGTTCTAATAATGCAACATGTTGTGCTACGTTCATTGTTTTGCAATGTGATCAAATCTTTATTTCGCTGCTACGTCTTCAAAACACCAGACTGAACTGAGCCAGGGAGAGTCCTGGTGAAAGAGGGTGGGCGCAGGTTCTGTATCGACGCATAAAGAAAGGACCTGACGTGACAGGAAACATCTAGAAATTTCGAGAACAAAAAACGCCCGAGTTCTATGAATTGTTTACACCAACAACTCAGCGCCAGTCTCCAGTTCCAGGAGGTAAAGTGGGTCACACAACTGCGTAGAAAGAGCAAGTGCGCAGTAGGAGCAAAGAGTGACCTTGAAACCAGGCATTGACTCTGCTCACTCAGTGGGGGGTGGAGGTCATTAGCCTTACCCGCATAACGTCACCCTCACACCCGCCTCACGCCGGAAACTCCAATACCCCCTACTGAGGTATACATTTATAAAAGATGAAACAATGCTTCTTTTATGCGTCTTGTAATGCATCCAGTAAGTAATAACAACATGTACTATGCTAATCAAGTCGTGTTTATATTATTACTAATGGGTTGTCCCTATCTTGCTTGGTCCTTTTAGAACAGTTAATTGGACTTTCCACCAAGTCATTAGGATATCATCTCAATTTGACAAGAATTCCATCCTATTATGGTAAGAGATCATTTGCAGTGGATCGTGTATCTATTGGTATTATATATAATTAATACATATATTATTAATAGTGGTATAGAATTTAGTTCATATCAAAATTAATAAGATCAAATTAAAAATCCCATTATTTTTGAAAACATACCGTAAATACGAAATCAACACTTATAAAGAGGGTTGGAGATATTCCACAGAGTTCCTGAAACCTACCTAAAGGTTAAAAGAACTGACGATGGCAGCAAATAACTGACCTTCAAGAACTGATATTATAAACTATATTCTCTTCTGAGTTCATGTAAGTTAAACAAATCTTATGAGGAATATTTATTACAAGGGTGTTCCGTTCTTGCTCCGGGGATCAAGCAAACATAATATACATTTTAGTGCAAACCTATCATGTCAACAGCACATATTATTATTTAACAGCTGTTTATTACGACCACATTAATTAAAATAAAACTCATGTTACCCAGTTAAATCTTTATTTTTAATAGGAAAAGCAAGGGTAATTTAAGGGTCAGTGGAGCGGAGACCTGAGAACTGAGGGAAAATTTAATTCCTTTACAATCATGTTGGGAAATATAGCTTTAATTTAACACCAAAATCGTCAACATTGGTCATGAATTAAAAACGTAGTTGACAACACAAGAATGTACTTAGGGAAATAGGAAGTAAGATTTGTCTAGCATGGTTACAAATCTAAACACTACTTGACCTCTCAGTTTTACCTCGGTATTATCCACTACAAATCCTTTGTCATCTTCACTGTAAAAAGGACATTTTCATTGATTAAATATATTGGTTTATTAATCGTTTAAGAGTTGACAAATCGTATCTTATATCATAAAACAATACAAATATCAAACCGAAATTAAATAATTTACCAGAATTTATAATATTACTATAACGAGTAATACATTTTGCTTGATTAAAGCAATAATACAATGGGGTGTAAACTCACGACATATTGGATGGATGGAAAATGACATTTTATACAACTAGTGACTTGAAGGGGCCAAAGCCCCTAACCTTTCTCCAATATTCTGCCTCATTTGATTTTCATGCTGAGGAATATAGAACATTGTAAGGAGGATCACATGTTTTAATGTAAACAATGCAGAGGTTTTTAAATTCCCATGCTTTTCTTATAGGGTATGTTTTACGTTATTTCTCGTTTTCTGGTAACTTTTTTGAAATACTGATATTTTGCCCGAGTCCCTAGGAACGAGACCTTTAATTTGAGCCGTCTTCCATAATCCTTCAATTTACCAAACGCCCACAATTTTGACTTAAAAATTTCGCTTACAGAATTATATATAAAGATATGATACGATTGAAAACACCCAATGTCTGAGAGTTTATAGGTAACACTTGCCTCATAACAAATTACATATTGTCTTTCTAAAACCATTATAATGATGGATTTTTATTAATTTATAATATTTGATTTAACCTTACCTGTTACTTCTAGTATTTAAAACTACATTACTACTAAGAGAGCTACTACTACTACTACTATTACTGCTATTAGTTAAGTTTGTTAACTAATAACAAACTTAAATTTCAAAAGCAATATCAACAAATCAAACAATATTAACGATTAAAGAAAATCAACCAAATATCAGAAAATATTTTTATATTTACATTAAGTAATTTAGGGTTCACTTTATAACGGAAGGATTTTACTTACCTCCCAAAAAGTAGTGTAGTTTGGAAATTTAGCAGCAACGTGTAAAGGCCAAACATATCTTAATAATACAATATATTTTAAGGCGTTAACTAATGAGTAGTAAATATAAAACAAGAGCCATTAAAATTACTTAAACTTTGTATCTTTCGGGATTTAAACACTGACAATGTTAACTTGACTCATACAATTGCCTGGACATTCGGGATCCTTAAAATTAATATTTTTTCAATTTAATAATCGTGTACAACATACTTCTAAGACTTTCAACACTTTTTAGGAGAGTAAGTGAATAAGTTAGCATAGTTTCATTTGCTTATATCTGATTAGAAATTTAATTTTTCTCGTTTAAATTCTAAACTTAAATATGACAATCAAATTGAAATTAGTGTGCTAAATATAAATAAGTGTCTCTAATATGAGACTGACTCGTGTTGTCTGTATCTTATAATTAAATTAAACTTAGCCAAGATACCTTGACTATTAATTTGTAACGAAATATTATTTCTTGCTTTCACTTATCTATTAAAGTGTCCTGTTAGAGTTCTTAAAAAAACTTCCAAGTACCTGGTAAAGTAAATATGTGCATAAAGGGTGTCAATTAAGTACCCGAACGGCTTAAGATTCAATTTATTGTTACAGATAAAAAACAAAGGGTATATAAGTGAAATTAAATACTAAGACGTCTCGGTACTTGAGTACCTGTATACAATGGACCTACTCCTAAAAATGTTGAGAACATATTACGTACTACAGGGAAAATCCTTCAACATCCATTATGTTTGTAAGGAGTAAAACTTAGTTTTTACCTTTTCTACACCCTAAGTCATTAAAACAAATACTTCATTAGTTCCGTTATTGTGAAGAGGAGAGTATGTATAGCTTTGTCCTGCCTGCTTATGTTCGGTCTACTCTTTCATCATGTTCATAACCAAATAATGTTAAGATTCAACAGTGAACTGCATCTTAATTCCATGGATAAGATATATGTACCTCATGATTTGATATTTTAGATCTACATTATAAACAGAGTTAAAGTTTGTTGTGAAGTTTAGTTCTGAGTGGAAAGTTGTTGAAGCAACCAAACAAGCCCTATCCCAACATAGTTGGCTTTATGCATAGCTATTAGTGTCTAACTGCCCATTTCATTACATGATAAATAACAGTACTGACTCGGGTAATGTCTACAGTAAATTTACTATTGTGTCTACCAACATGTTTTAAAGACTGTCCTGGAAAAAACATATCATTCCCATTTAGCTACCTGTAAGCTGCGGAATCAGAGGTTTCCCTTTCAAACATGTAAGAAAAATTAGGTAATTATGGTCTAAACAATTTATTTAATCTCTTGTATCTTGACAAGACGATAAAAACGTACTGTACCGATTTTCTTGAATAAATAAAGCAGCTATAATTTATCACCAAGAAAGGAGTTTTTTTTTGTAAGAGAAAGTGACAAAAAATTAAAAACTAAAAAAGTTAATTCACACTTTCTGTCTATTATAACTTCAGCTCAGAAACATGTACACTATACAAATCGACAGCACAGTACGGGCTTCAGAAATGAAATATTTAAGAACGCCAAAAAACAAGTCATTAAGGAATTAGAAATGTAGGTATAGAGAACAGTTTAAATCTAGTAGAAGAATCATTGTAAAATCAGAATAGGAAGGTTAGGTTAGTTTGGGCATGTCAGAAGAGAGAGTGGAAAAAATACGGTTAAAGCCCAAAGGAATGCCAACAATTCAAACTGCAAAATCTCTGCCTTAAGTAGTAAGTACAGAGACTAGTGAAAGAATTCAAAGAAAAAAAAGAACAATGGACCACGACAGAAACTGATGGATGTCTTAAAACAACTTATTGTTAAAAGGTCAATATATGAAAGAGGTAAAAAAAAATGATAAACTACTTTTACAAAGAAGAAGAAGAAAGAGGCTGCTTAACGGACGACGATGATGATTAAGTAGTACGAATACTTGTAATGTCGCCGAGTTGGCCGGCTCACCGAGAGCAGATTAAAATAAAAGGCTATGCTTCATACCACCCATGTATATTTAATGTTCATAGACTACACCCCCATGACAACGGATAATAATGTATCATATCACAGCTGGCTTATATTGAGCTGAATACAATAGAGGGCATGAAATAGGGAAATCATTGATGTTTCCTTTTTTATTTGTATAGATATGTATTATAAATAATTCTAATGAAAACGTTTAAGTTTTACAATGGCTTTAAATTCTATGGCAGGCCATGCTAATTAAATTTGAAATTATTTTAAAGATGGTCATATGTCTGATTGGAACTAATATTTTTCTTTTCTTTAGGCTCAGTTTTTTTGTCGAAGAATAATTATATTAAAAATCAAAAAACTTTATTATATTTCCAACTATTATAATACAATTGAATTGTTACCAACAAAATAAAGTTTGTACTAACTAGTTCAAGTTTTGAACTAATATATCGAAGAGATAATTAGTTGGACGTTTTAATGAAAGGTACATGCGGCAGATGCGGGTAGGACACCGTCGCATTGCGAAAATGTTGACAATACCTGGGAACAATAACATGAAGAGGTTGGGTAATGTTGGCATAACCTAATTACCGAGGTTCTATACAAAACTCCTGAGCCATAAAAACCGCACTAAAATTGTTTGTTAAAAGAATGGGAACCCAAAACTGTTTATTATAGTAACAGATAATTATTAACATTTCTGACAGTTAATAGAACTGCAATTATATAATATGCATAGAAACAATACAACAAAACTATTTAATTATAGAAAGTTTACTCTATTTTGAAATGTAATATATATCTCGTACATTCTAGGTTTATAATGTTACTAATAACAATACAAAGATTTAAAGGGTACACAGTATTAATTATTTTAATATTACTGTTACTAAACAATAGTTGTTAATTTAAACAGTTGTTGTAATTAACATTATACTAAATGTATAATTGATCTCAATCTTATGTACGTTGTAAAAAAACTATAAACCATAATCTGTAATCTGTTATAATGCAGTCCAAAATAAATACCGGTATCAAAAATGAAAAATAGGTATAAATAGGCTTGGCAATATGTGGTGTATACTTTTTTATTTATGTCTGTTTTCGCTTCGGTTTTAGTCTGGTCTAAGTTTCGAGTCAGTGTTAAGATAATGTTTATATATTATATATCAATATGCACTATGAGCTTAATGTATTATCTTATTTAAAATTATGTGTTTTTATCAAAGTTGAATGATTTCGTGTGTTTCTAGATGAATTTCTTAATTAATGCGGCAAATTGCTATGTTTAAACCAAAATAACTTTAGCTAATTCTGGTATTGTTATCATGAGAGCCCAACTAGACACAGATTAGCACTTGAATATAAAATATATCATATTGTAAGTCCGGTCAGACATTAAAATACGTTGTATAATTTGCATAATTGTTACTACCTGAACAATGAGAGGGCAGTAACCAGCTATACAGGTTTTATTATAATCAGCTCTGGAAGTTTAGAATATTTCGTATTTGCTAAGTGCATCAGGCCGAGTACAGCAAGACGATCAATACGATTGAGGAGATTAACAAGAAAAATCCCATCTAGATTTGTCATCCTCATCTTTAACAAAAACACCCCATGGTTTATTCCATCTCAATCTCCGGGATATTTGCATAGTTAAACCTACCTTTCATTTTTAAAACTGAGTAATGTATCCCTTAAAGTAACTCACTTAAATTTAAGCTGACTAAATAACAGTTGCACCTTATTTATGTAAAATGTTCTTACAAGAGCAAACAGAAAGACTATCACTGGAAAGGTCCAATGACAAGGTCAAGAGAAGCAATGGTCCATATTGGTCTTGTTTGTGATACACAGTAATCGATCTCTTGGGTCAAGAGAACCCAATATTACTCCCAGATCATTTACTTTATCAACTCCCTTTACATAACCAGTGTGTCAATCTAGGGTGCACTTGAAAAAGGTCGTTGAGAGCGATCTTAAAATATTACTCTGATTGAAATCAATGTTGGTCATAACACACCAATAAAAACGATCGATCATCTAAACTCTTCTGCAGTTCCAGACAACCGCCAGCGCAAGGGACCTCCATACAAAGCTTGGCATCGTCAGTGAAGAGTAAGCAATATGTTGACAAGTTGAGGGCAAAGTCGTTGATGAAAAGACTGGACAGCGCCAGTCCCAGTACCGAGCCTTCGGTCCCTACTGACAAGGCCGAAGACAGCAGTCCCAGATAGCAGAATTCCCACCTGAAATTTAATATAAAGAGTGGTGGCTGTATATCTACCAAATAACTCCTGAAGCACTGGAGTAGCTTACTGTGTGTTGCGAGTACTTAAAGTTGAACGTGAAAATGGACACGATTAATCCAATATAAATATATTGCAAAGTATAAACAAATTGTATCAACTTGTATATTCTCGGAAATTGAACACATGTTGCTGTTTTGGAAGATTTCTAGGTTCATCGACGTGTTAATTATACAACTGGTTTTATTCCTTTGAGAACCGACAATGTAAGTTGCCACTTCCAAAGCACTTAAAAGTTGAGTTGGTGGTCACTAACTTTCTCCAAACGCTGGTAGAAATTTACATAGGTAGTTTCAATATCATACTCTCTCAAGTGACAAGGAGTGTTTTGAATCCAAGAGAAAATAATATCCATATTACATTTATCCAGATCGTGCTATCATCTTCGACTTATTATTAATATTGAAAAAGAACGAAAGTTATTTCCAGAGTAGGTTGTCGGTTTGGTTCTAAAATTAAATAAATAGCAGACTTCACAGTGGAGCCTGGAATTGAAATAAAAATCAAATTCAAATCAACTCTGTATGCTAGATATTATGTTGCACTGCTTAAATCGTGTGGTAGTAAATAAGATATATCGGGACCTCAAACTAAACTCCTTTTTCAACCTCATATTATACCCGCCTATATTTGAACTATGAAAATACCCAAATACATTGCTTCTTTGTGCAATGAGGAAAGAGGCATCTCATAAGCCTATGTACTATTTTGGGGAATCGTTTCTGAACATAAGTAATACTATAGTTTTTTATACCACAATTCAACTATCTTAATTAAAGATTAAATATTTTAAATGCAAAAATAAACATTTAATATTAGTTATGGAAACTGGTAAAAGTCATGATTACCGTTCATTGTTTATTCAGATAAGGACGCCACTACCACTTAACTAAAATTAGATTCCTTGCTTCTTTCTCATCGTTAAAGATTATGGTTGGAAAACCGAGGGGCTCATTGATCTATGGATAGAGATTTATATCACAAAAATATTGCAGTCACAAGGGTATTACATTATCAGCTTTTTTAGCTCTGGAAGGTTTTAACATGATGTTATTTATGTTCAAACGAAACATGCAAATGGATTATAGCTTATAATTGTTAGAATCTACTAATAGTTTTATTCTTTTATAATTGCTAAGACTCAAAGAAAATGATTAATTTTTAAGTTGTTTTTGCCACAGGAGAAGCAGCTTGAAGCTGCTTCTAGCTTCAAGCAGCTTATCTATTATAGCTTATCTATTATTAAGCTTGTTGTTCTAGCTTGAAGCAGCTTATCTATTATAGCTTATCTATTATTAAGCTCGTTGTTCTAGCTTCAAGCAGCTTATCTATTATAGCTTATCTATTATTAAGCTTGTTGTTCTAGCTTGAAGCAGCTTATCTATTATAGCTTATCTATTATTAAGCTCGTTGTTCTAGCTTCAACCAGCTTATCTATTATAGCTTATCTATTATTAAGCTTGTTGTTCTAGCTTGAAGCAGCTTATCTATTATTAAGCTCGTTGTTCTAGCTTCAAGCAGCTTATCTATTATAGCTTATCTATTATTAAGCTCGTTGTTCTAGCTTCAAGCAGCTTATCCATTATAGCTTATCTATTATTAAGCTCGTTGTTCTAGCTTCAAGCAGCTTATCTATTATAGCTTATCTATTATTAAGCTCGTTGTTCTAGCTTGAAGCAGCTTATCTATTATCGCAATAGACTATGTAGCAGGGGGAGGGTAAAACGATATTGATTGTTGGTGCTACCATATGTAGCGGGGGGATAGGAATGAGACATATACTAGCTAAACCTGGGTAAGTTGCCCGGGAAGTATTGACTGGTTATTGTATGGCTACAGGGGTGGCTAAATGGGCTGCTAATTGGAATTGGTATAACTATACGGGGGAAAGAGGGGCGTACTAATCTGGGGTAATAATTGGGTAATACAACTGTATGGTAACTACAAACTGGAATCTGGGCGTGCTGACTCTGCTACAGGTTTGGCTAATTTAGGACTAGCCAACTAATTAGGCAGGCCAAGGTCTGGCCAAGCCATGTGGTGCTAATAAGTACTGAAAACTAATTGGGGGTTGGAAAACGTGACTGGGTGTCCAGAGACCTATGGATCTTTACCAGACCAGAATGCTATACCAGCCAGCTCTGATGATGGGTTAAACTATTAATAACTAATAAATATCCTTCCAGACCTAATAGTGAAATTGTTACAAGTGTCTAAACCTGATAAACTGATAACTGTATTGGATAATATACGAATAACTAAGTTCCTGAATCTAAGCAATGATAGTTAATTAATTAATTGTCTTCAGATTAGAGGAAAAAACCTGAATCTAACTTGTTAAACCAAATGCGGTCGAGACACGAGGTCCCGACCGTTTTGCAACTCCTACATATTCCTGTTGTTTGGGGCTTCCTTAAGGGATTTCCCCTTCTAATTGTAGTCTAGCCTGCCATTCCTGATACTAAGGACTTATAAATTAAGGTACTTAAGCTTTGACGGAAATTGTTGCTCGCAAGGAGCGGGTGGCCTGCCGACACTTCAAAGCTTCTTCGACGAAAAGGGGGCGAGAGACGCCACCGAGAATAGCCGTTAAAGGTTCAAAAGATCAGCTGGCTCGACACCGCTGATGGCGTTTGGAGCGGTTATGAAGGACGCCTACACTATATAAAATAGCGTGACGCTTAGCGTCACAACCACCCCCCCTAAGGCCAAAGTGAAAACGAAAAAAGTTTGTTGGAAGGTGGGTGAAGGTGTGGGTTAGATGTAGGAGTTTGAAAAATTCGCTCGGTTTTGCTCCCTCTGTCATGCTCGTGGTCCCGAGATATCATGTTCCCGGTTTTGATTCAGGGGAAGCCGCGAGCAGACGAGGAAAGCTCAAAAGCCAGCACCAGTCCAACTTCGTCTTGGAACCTCGGTCGCCGCGTTTCTTTTTTTTGGGGGAAGATTGCTATTGTTTATTTTGACCAACCACGGCAGGGATCGGGATCCACCCCCCCTGCAAAAGGAGGATGGGTTATAGGGGAACGACAGTTGAATTTGGCCTAACGTACCTGACTTTAATTGAGAACAAAATTGAAAACTGAGTGAAAAAGATTGAGTTAATTGGTGTAAAAGGGACGGACATCTGCACGCACAAAAATTTTGTATTTTTTTTTCTTTTGTTTTTGCTATTTAGTTGTTGAATGGATTAGAGTCTTTTTTTACTATGAACACTTCATCGGAGAACTTGAGGTGGAGATGTGAGGTGAACTGAATCAAAATGTTGAGGTTGCTGTGATGACCGAGAGGAGGACTTGATGATGTTGAGCTGATGGAGCAGGTGGGCTCTGGTCCGGTGTGGGCAGCAGCGTTGGTGGCTCGCAAAACGTCCGGATCACTGCGCTGTGGTTGAAGGTGGAGCGCTGTTGGTGAGGATAGTGTTGCGGTTCTGCTGGGCATCAGGGTGTTTTGTTGCCGCTCTCCCGGTATCGTCAACTGGGTGTCTAAGGTATATTTGTAGCTGTCATTGGGGAATCAATATTCACTTTAATTCACTGGGAGTTGTCCGGAGTCACTGAGTTTATTCGGGCTGTAGTATTTTGCTTTGAAAGGGTTGGCTTAGATTTGGTTGGTTGGGTTTAAATTATTTATTTATTTTTATTTTTTTGTTTTGATTGTGCAGGTGTCTTAATATGTAAAAAATACTTGGGGAGAAAGATATTGTTGAAAAGAAAGATTTAAGATCATTGGAGTTGTAAAAGGGAACTGTCGTGTTGGAGTTGTTTGACGGTGGCTTGCAAGGCGGCGGTCCGATCACTGACGGGTTGGTCGGTTCCTAAAGGGAAACCGAGGGATTGACCCATGAGTGGCGCCGGGTAACCAAGGTTAGACTGGTGGGGCTCGCGGAAGCCGTAAGAAAACTGTGAAGTAAGGAGGTTGGAAGGATGTAATTGATTTAATCTTGAAATGAAAATTTTTTTTTTTTTTCTTTTTTTTTTCCTGAGAATTCGCATGCGATACTTTTTGGGCAGGCGATTGCGTGCGCAGGGAGAATGGCGCATTTGGTAGCTGTGTTGAGCGGTGATATTTCAGGAAAGGGTGCTTGGGTCTAAAGAGAGTGCACTTTCCTTTCCTGACAACTTGTCGGGTTCAACCATTATTGGTAGGTGGTCCAGTTCGGTGCCTACTTAATATATGTAAATATTGGAAAATTCTGAAACTTAATAAAGTGTATCACCTTGTTAACATAATCTGAAGAATTAAATATATCTAGCATTTCATTAAAATAATCTGAGTTTTCCCTAAACCTAACTACTACTACCTTAGCGACTAATTAAGCTAAGAAGGCTGAAAATGAAACAAGGGTTACGACAGGAAAGAAATAGAGAAGAGTTTTGTCTCTCAACACACGACTGATCAGGTCGCCACAGAAGGTGCCACCACTGGGCCCTTTCCTGCGGAGGTAAAAGAAACAATAATAAAAAAAGGTAACCAACCGCAGAAAAGTCATTTTCAAATCACAAAAAAAATTCTTTACAAAACCCAGTGTGGGTGTCGTAGACGAAAAGGGAGGGGAAAGAGAGTTTGCCGACAACGCACGGGGGAGAACGTGTAGGGCAGCCCATCAGCGAAGGATACCCTTAGACTCACAATCCCCCGGGCGTTGGCGGGGACAGCGACAGATAGAGAAAACTTAACCTAATATCACTTCGGTATAGCGGTTCCGGTCTGGTAAAGAGGTAATTACTTTAAAACTGTGGTTGAAAAAATCTTTTGAGTTGTGAGACATGGGTGCTCCTAATGAGTTTGCCCGTGGAAGGGTTTAACAGTCGTGCAGTTACGGGTGAAGAAAAGGAACCGATAACACATGGCTTAGACCAGACAGGCAGCAGCTTCTTGTTGATTGAATCGGCAGCTTTTCTAAGATGATGTTCCCTGAACATGACCCAATCACCATGTTGAAAGGGTTGGGCAGCTTGTTCAGGTCGTATTTGCGCTGCCGACTCTGCCTAGCTTTCTGGAGGTTTTCAACGGCCTTTTCCCACTCTTCTTGTGAAGATTGTGGGGAAGTTTGGCCGTTGACTAGTCGGTCCAAGTTCCAGTGTAGCTCCAGGGGGTGAAATATGTTCCGACCAAGGAACAAACGGGCTGGGGAAACCTTGGTGGATTCATGTCGTGCGGAATTAAAAGCGATCTGGAACCAGTGAAGTTCCTGGTCCCAGCGCTTTTGATGCTGGTTGTGAAATATTCGGATAGCAATTTTGATTTGTTTGTTCACCCTCTCGGCATGTGACGGGTTCGGGTAATACGGACTGGTGTAAATATGTTGGCCAAAGTAACATTAAAATAACAATGGTCAGTACTGGCAAAGAAAATACACCTTGTATTACCAAATGCATTAGCTTTACTAAGACACTGGGGAGCCTTTAATCCACTATACCTGGGACTCTCCACAGTAAAGTTTTAAGACCATATATGCCACTTGCTTGAGGCTTACACTTTAATTAATAAAAACACTGAAACACCATACACTGTAACATTGCAGGCTGGAAACTAGATGGATGCCACTTATACCTATGCTGCAACAAACATAAACAAAAACCATCTGCACCTACAAAATTGGCCATCCTAGAATTTAATTTGGAAAAATAATTTGCTTCAAGCTAAAGTCCTAACAAACCCCTAGTGTCGGCGGTGCAAATTTTAAATTGTCCTCTACTCAGAAGACAAAACCCTAGCAAAAGCAATTTTTTTACACCCTACAGAGCTGACTGAAACACCAAATGGCCTGGGGTGTCTGCTACCATATGTAGCGGGGGGATAGGAATGAGACATATACTAGCTAAACCTGGGTAAGTTGCCCGGGAAGTATTGACTGGTTATTGTATGGCTACAGGGGTGGCTAAATGGGCTGCTAATTGGAATTGGTATAACTATACGGGGGAAAGAGGGGCGTACTAATCTGGGGTAATAATTGGGTAATACAACTGTATGGTAACTACAAACTGGAATCTGGGCGTGCTGACTCTGCTACTGGTTTGGCTAATTTAGGACTAGCCAACTAATTAGGCAGGCCAAGGTCTGGCCAAGCCATGTGGTGCTAATAAGTACTGAAAACTAATTGGGGGTTGGAAAACGTGACTGGGTGTCCAGAGACCTATGGATCTTTACCAGACCAGAATGCTATACCAGCCAGCTCTGATGATGGGTTAAACTATTAATAACTAATAAATATCCTTCCAGACCTAATAGTGAAATTGTTACAAGTGTCTAAACCTGATAAACTGATAACTGTATTGGATAATATACGAATAACTAAGTTCCTGAATCCAAGCAATGATAGTTAATTAATTAATTGTCTTCAGATTAGAGGAAAAAACCTGAATCTAACTTGTTAAACCAAATGCGGTCGAGACACGAGGTCCCGACCGTTTTGCAACTCCTACATATTCCTGTTGTTTGGGGCTTCCTTAAGGGATTTCCCCTTCTAATTGTAGTCTAGCCTGCCATTCCTGATACTAAGGACTTATAAATTAAGGTACTTAAGCTTTGACGGAAATTGTTGCTCGCAAGGAGCGGGTGGCCTGCCGACACTTCAAAGCTTCTTCGACGAAAAGGGGGCGAGAGACGCCACCGAGAATAGCCGTTAAAGGTTCAAAAGATCAGCTGGCTTGACACCGCTGATGGTGTTTGGAGCGGTTATGAAGGACGCCTACACTATATAAAATAGCGTGACGCTTAGCGTCACAACTACGATAACAGATTCACAGTGGAGACTGGAATTGAAATAAAAATCAAATTCAAATCAACTCTGTATGCTAGAAATTATGTTGCACTGCTTAAATCGTATGATAGTAAATAAGATATATTGGGACTTAAAATTAAACTCCTTTTTCAACCTCATATTATACCCGCCTATATTTGAACGATGAAAATACCCAAATATATCTATAGTCAAATACAGTCTGCCATCTATTATCTACCATCAATTTATAACGTTTTAACAAGAATCAAACATTAGGTTAAGCATAAACATATAATAAGGTATGTTTATTAAAAATGTCATATTAAAGATTGAGGATGATTTCCGAACATTTCGTAACTAAAATAAATATACATTTTAGGAATGGTGTAGTTAAGATCACCTTTACAAAAACTTTATCGCGTTTAGCAAAGTTAGTAGTTGTTAAAGCACTTAGTGCATAGTTGAAAATGTGGCTCCTTTAGAGACATAGTTTGCTCTTAACAGGCAGTAATACGCAAATATTATGGTTAACGAAGTAAATCTGTTTCCATTGGATGGTTGTTTCTTATAGAAAAGAAGAAGTGAATTGATTATACTTCATGTAAACAATAACTATTTGAACTAAAGCTATGTAATAGTGTAAAGATTCGAATTAAAATTTTTGTCATAGTTAAATTACATCTATCAACCACTGTCAACCAAGCATACATTTTCCTACGATACATTTTATTAATGCACTCAGTAATTTAAATTTTATTTTTATTTTTTATTTTTGTATTTTTGTATACTATTTTCTTACATATCTTGGTATATCAGTTTTTGTTTTGGAACATTATGCAACATGTTGATTGTGGTCTAATCCCTCATGTTCAGTATTCTTTGAGCTATTTAAGATATGAGTTAACGCGCAGCCAAAATACTCTACAGTATATCTCCATTTATTAGCCGCAGGGTAGTCAAACTCAAGAATCCACTAAACTGTCTTGCTGCATGAACTGAGATTGGTACAAACCCCCCTATAGGGAATTATCGTTGGATACATTAGCTTCCCACATTATCTCGTCCCCATCAGGCAATGAGCATTACTTAGATCGACGGAAACGGTTTTTTGTTTTGGACCTCTTGACTTCTTGTTTTTATAATATTAATGTAATTATTAACAAAAGTAATATTTACTAAGATCAAAACAGAGTCTCGAGGTTTCAATCTCGTTACTTTTTTAGTGGCTAATTTAAAATCGGAAAGGTACTGCAGGTTTTTATCATAATTCAAAGAATAATAGCTACGCATATACGCAATACATGCACAGAAGATTTATTGTTCTATTTGTTTCACGATTCCTTTATTTGTTATATAATTATAACCTTGTTGAATCTGGATATCTGACTGTTATTGGTTAATTTTTGCTACAGTAAAACATGAATAGCTGATCACTCTAAGGTTAGTGTCTTATTAAACTGCAACCAACTTTATTTGTTGGTACGGTACAGATCGACCGTATAACTGAAACCTATTAAGTTTCTGTAAAAGTGGATGATTTTCTATTCCTGTGGATTTTCTGATGCATTACACATAAATTTATCTTTACGAAACTGGAGGTAAAATACATATATAAATAAATGGGTCGTTAAACTTGTCTCTATTTTCACGCTATGCACCAGAGACCATTAGGACACTTTTAATGACAAGGCTGATGAAGCTGTTACTTTCTTTATATATAACTTGACTAGGACAAGAAAAATAAGAAAGTATTCTGGGACTTTTCTCAAAGGTATTCGATGAAAACTTTAAAATGAACAACTGAGGTTTGAAATCAGTGATATTTGTACCATGTTAACATTTGTATAGGTTAACTTGGCTAATTTAAAGCTATTTTGTATATTTTTCTGATACAATATAATTTCTACTACAATTTTTAATTTTTTAAACTTTAGCGAATTACGATTTAGGCTGCATCAAAATATACGATTTTTACTTGATTAGAATGGTTCAAAATGTTTTCAATAATCTATATTCTATACAACATTAAGAACTAGCAAACAATCAAATTAGTTTTACATTCTAATTACGATACTCAACTATTTCAAATCTAATAAAAATGGATATTTAGTTGGAAAGGTTTTATATTAGAGTTTTAAAATACTATTTATTTTTTAGTTAATAATGCTTTAACTATTATTATCAAAACATAAACTTATATATGCATAGCATGTATGATCAGATTTCTAAATACATGAGCAAACAGACACAATTATGCGTAAATGTACAACCAAAACGATTATGTAAATATACAATATATTAAACCAGTATACGTATTAATAAAAACGTAATTTATACATAGTATTTTTATTGATGTGTATTAGGTAGACAAAACGCCAACATTAGGAAATCCTTTAAAGAATGTTTTTCACTTTAATGTTATCCTACATATTGTCTTATGCACAATAATATAAAATCTATAGAAGACACGAACCTCTATCTATGTCTCATGTTTCAAAATACGTTTATTGCGATGTAAAATATTTCATGTTTAGACAATTACAGAAAATAATGTTTAAGAGACTATTTAATAAAATATTCATTAATGTTGAACCACAACTGTTAGTTTATCATTAGTTCTATTGTTCAAACACTTTAAACTTTCCCTTTAGAAAACAAAATGCTTGAAAATTGACTCGAGAGGGAAGTTCTGAAAGCCATGCAAGCTTTTCCAGTTTAATAAATTCGATTATCTTCTGCTATCTCTCAGGCTGTTTAACTTCAATTAGTGAAAACTCAGATAGACCACTTTGTCTTGGTTTCGGTTACATTTATATCTTTATTTTAGAATTTTAAAATATCTATTGACTTCTGAATATTTATTGAAAACAATATTATTATTTTTAAGAAAAATCAGACGTGGACCTAAGGCAGAAAGAAAACTTATAATTACATTTGTACGTAAACAGTGTGGACCGGAGTTCTCATATCTTAATTGTTTAACATATCTTTAAGACGCTGACGAAACTAGCGCTATTTTAAAGTGAATACAAATATTAAATTCGACATTGTAAACAATTTAAACTTTTATCGGATGAAAATATCAAGTCAACGATTCTACCAATTTACAGCAGAAGGTAAGATATACTATGAAAGTGGAAGTGTATTTTATAAAATTTGAGCAACCCAACCTAACTTAACCACTGCGGCGCGTTGTGTAAGTCTCTTTAATTTTCACTTAAATTATAACCTTGTAATCTGTGCTTTTTACCTCCAGGAAATGAGGAAATGTAATACAACGGGTAATAAAATCAATCTGTATTTTACACTAGCAGATAGGAGTACACTAGCTAGTGTAATATTGATAGTTAAGTTAAGACTTAGTCAAAGGGAATTTGCATAAGTTTGCAAGTTATCTACCAAGAACTAACATTTTCGAGTAAGTTGCACTCCAGAAAAAAATAACAAATATATCTTCACCACTGTAAAAAGAGAATGCAGTACTAAAACTTAATAATACGACAAACAGATTACAATTTACCACCTCCTCTTTTATTATCAAGTATAAATAATTTAGTAACTTACAAGTCAAGGCAACGGAAAGATTCCAAGTTTAAAATTAACCACATTTTTTTGGATACGTATTGTGGCATCACTGACGAGTAATGAGTACCAAAAGAGTTGATGAGCGGTCATTGATTAGAGGGTGCGTTGTAATGGATCATACACAAGGCTGAAGGGGGGCCAAACGATTGAATTCCGGTGAAAAACCGCAAAAAATGAGTTGCAGGTTGAGTAAATTCATAATTGAGACTTCTCCACACTCTCAGAGAAAACTGTTGTATTATCCTTTTCCTTATCGCATAGTAATTTAATATGCTACTTAAATAATAAATATATCTAAAAGTCATGGTATCTATACAAAAATTCAACTAAATAATTTTAATTGCTTTATAATAAGTTTAACAAGCCGATCGTCCAAACGTCATCCTATAAGTTGTTAATGTACCTTGTACTGATTGATTTTAATCAGGAGATAGTGGTTCAGAACTGGGTTGCTTGAGTAATTGAGTGGAGCCTAACCATCTCCACTGATTAAAATTATAAGTAATTAAACAGATTAATAATAAGTTAGTAATAAGAGTATTAGAGGCATTCAATCAAATCAAGTATATGAAAATATAAGTAGTTTATATTTTGCTTTAATGGCAGTTAGTATAGTTTATCAATATAATTGTAATTTGAAGATATTTTTACGTTTATCAGTCACAGCTATTTACATTTTAAAATTATATGGTATATTATTTATACTAATCTTAATAATCTGTTGAGTTAGTAAAAGTTAGCTAACAGTAGTTACCGATACTACCTACCGATTAAAGTTTAGATCAAATTACTTCGTTATAGAACAAAACGGGAAATGTTCATTAAAACATATATAATAGTTTTTATCCAAAGAGTTCTAGTTGTGTAAGATAAGAACATTTGTTATTATGTATATAATATACGAACTTTAAAAGTGAAAGCAATGACATTTATATTTTGATGAAAACGACAGTATTTAAAATAAACGTTTTAACTCAATTAAATTGTATAATAACATGAATTTCAAGATGGACTTCACCGACTACCATTTCAGAACAGAAGATCTCTTTCAAAGCTCTCCGATACATTAAGTCCCTTGATCGGATTTTCAAGCGTCTTCGTCTCATTATAAGACCTTTGTTTACTCTGCGCTCTTATGTCGTCTTATGTTCTCTCTGTGATCTGTTCAAGCTGCAGCTCAGTGCCAGTTACAGTTTCTAGGGATAGCGTAAGTAGTGGTTACGTGAATTGAAATATATTAACGATAATTTTATCAATGGCTCTTCTACTCATCCTTATAAGACTACGTAAAATGTTTGTTGTACCATTAAATAGTTCTATGAGTTATGTTTCCCGAGGCCCTGAAATTAATTAACAGTCGTATACACGATACAGTGTAATATCATTTTAAGTGAATTCAGTTTTTCGACCAAACCGAACCTAAGGTCATAGATTTTTTCTTCTACAGTGTCCCTTTTTTATTTTTGTTTTGTTTAGGCCCTAAATTGTAATATGGTAACGTTTACAAACAACCCGGTTGCGGCATTATCATGGCGTTGAAGGCCAAACACAATGATCGTGGATCGAAAGCAGGACCTTGCATACCAAAGCCATACGCTCTAACCGACAAACTAACCTATGGCCTGCTCTCCATTAATGGACAAAATCAAAAGAGGGAAGATTATTATGTATTTAATAACAAAAATAAAACTAACAAATATTAACAATGTACTCCACATTTTATCAATGTACATTTTATCTCCATGCATATTCTTCTTATACAAAAAAAACTAATTAGGGGTGTTGCCACCGTTCCGGGGAGTACTGAGTGCATGGTGAGGTACATTTTGAAATAAGTGATTAATTTTGGTATTGTAAAAATGTTTGTTTAGGCAAATTTATTGACTTAATACTTTGAAACTATAAGTGATGCATATAAGGCTAACAATTTCCATAACGTTATTATATGTTAATAAACCTAAACAAATTAAATAGCAAACGCCATGGAATATCATAAACCAAACCTTCTCTAATATTAAGGGATTTTGAGAAAATTTACTATTTTAAAAGAAACACTTAAATTGAAAAGGTATGAAACAAATTCTGAAGGTGGATGTTTGGTCGGCCTAGTTGACATCATTTTATTAAAATCGGATCATCGGAGTAGACGTACACACATTTACAAACAGACCACACTGCATACGTAATTAAAAACGTAAATCAACCCCAGACTTGGTTCTAATCCAAATATTTAAAACAATCTCAGCCACAACAACTTTATTGAAAATAACAATAAATTTAAAATACTTAAAATAAGTACCCTTTAAAGGGTCAAAACATTCCGCAGATATAAATTAATGATTATTATGTTGTAATTTTAATTATGAGATGAGGTGGGATTATAGCGGTTTATCTCAATGGGCAGAAAGCACAGAGTTGGTGTCAAGCACAAACAGTGCTGTTGAGACGGCCATTAAGCGTCGCTTGGGGCCTTTAAGGGAAGCCTCATTAACTGCCTCGACTTTAACAACAATGTAGCAAAACAATTTCATAATATATTCTTAACTTATAAAAATAGATTTTATTTACATCGTAACCTATGTTAATTACAATGTTGATTTGAATACTAAGTTTTACAAGATTTATCAAAGAAGTGTTATTTTAATAACATTAACTATACGTTTATCAAAATAAACTATTTTGGGTACTTTCTCCTCCACTTTTAACCCCCTCATCAGACAAGTAAATACATTAAGCGTTTTAAATTTAGTATTAAGAGAATACAATTATTGCTGAATGAAACTTTGTATTCGGTAGTCTACATATTTAGCGTGTAGTATATACACACTATCTATGTAATACTATAATGTGATATATATATATATACACTATCTAACGTAATGCAATAATACATTTAGTAGATGTAATAACTATGATAGTTTATTTAAATTTTACCATAAAAGCTGAACTTTCGACAACACACTATTGTATAATACAAGGGATGAAATAAATATTATTGTCAATATTGTATATATTGTACATTTATAATATAAAGTAAATGTATTATATATGGTTTGTATTTTCCACATTCAGTACAATCCACCATCTTTTTACATACAAATATCATAACTTTTTTAATAGCCATTGTGGTCTGGATCATATTATACAGGTAACGGATCATACACTTATTGCAGCATGCACTTGGTTTAATGGGTTTCTTTTAAATGAAAGCAAACACAATTCATTGACACATTAGATTCAGTACAATTGTTGGGTATTAAAATTGACAATAGTCTCACATGTGGTTCACATTGATTTTTCTTTTAAACGAAAATTGTCAAGAGTTATATTTATTTTAAGGCAACTCGTGCAAAGCAATTATATGCCTATTTTGTTTACTTCGGTCTATTATGAAGTATGGATAAATTATCTGAGAAACTGTAGCAGAGCGGGTGGGATTCTAATACTTAAAATGAAGGCTGCTAGGATGAATAATAAGACAGATTTATTACAACATTGAAAACTATCTTCATTCGGACAGAAAATAAAACTTTCATCAATCATATATGATTTAACTGTTTATATTTTAAATTATATGCATATTTTAAAATTCAATGGACACAAAAACACAACTCTAAATAATGAACCAGCTGTAAAAAATTATTTTAAACTCAGTAAATCTCTCATTAGCCATATTGTTTTATCATTCAAATTATAATATAAATTAGCTGATCTTTTATACAAATACAGTTATAAAGATGCAATACAAAATTGTAGAGTTGGTTTAAGGAAATGTAATCTTGTTTCCAATGGTGTCGCTTGGTTTTTCCTTGTTCAATAATATATTTGCAAACAATATAACGATTAAAACTGTCTAGTTAAAGCCAAACATTTACGAACCAGAAAAGCGATCCAAGAAACTTGTAATCTCTTAGTATTCAGAATGCGACGGCAAACTCACCGTCGATTTTCTATACAGGGTGTCTTGCAACCATATGAACAAACTTTATCACGTTATTCAGCATGTCAAAAGAAACAAAAAATGTAACATAATATGTGTCCTATCTCATTCCGTTTTTGGTCTATCTATCTGTATGTGTTTAATCAGCTGCTTTGAAGTAGCCTTATCTTTGATTCTTTTAAGTTTTTTTCTTATTGGCTTATTGGTTTTTTCTGATTGGCTTATTGGTTTTTTCTTAAAGCTTGTTTTCGTTGTTTCCTAATGTACATTTCAATAACCATGGTAACCCATATTAACAAAATTGTAATTTTATTAGTTATCCTTCAGTCAGTAAGAATAAATTATAATTCACATGTTATTTTTCTTAAAAGTGTCTAAATTTGCTGTGTCTTTAAATTTTTTGATAAAATTTCTAGTTTATAAATTATTTAACATTGAATATTTTGAACTGCTGCAATCTTGAAACGAAAAGTTGCATGAAAACGAATTTTAATGGCATTAATAAACTACCTACGGTAACAATCATAGCAAGTATCATGATTTTCTCTCAAACAGTTTCAATGATATTGAGGTTTTGAGAAAAAAACACATACAAACAGATAGACCGAAAACGGAATGAGATAGGACACATGTTATTTTAAATTTTTTGTTTCTTTTGACATTCTGAATAAAGTGATAAAGTTTGTTCATATGGAAGCAAGAACCCTGTAGCTTAAAAATACCAAAGTGCAGGTTGTAAATTTAATTTACTGCTTGTTACAGAGAATACCCCGAAGCTCTGAAGAAAATTCTCTAGACCTGCCGAAATGTTCATTTGATTATGCAAACGAGTTCGTACGCAGCACGCTGACGTGAGGGAAGTGAATTTTCACATAAAAACTTGTAAAACTCAAAATCAGTGTAAAAACATACATGTATTCCAATTTTTATTGAAATCTGAAAACATTTATTTTTTGGCTGGTCTGATGCTCCTGGTTTCATTTACCTGCAGAGCTGGGAATACAATTTTGCGCATTATAATGTTGGGAGGAGGTCCAGTCAGGCTTGAAAGTAGGCGTGAGGTTGCTGGGGATGATAAATGTACTCTAACAAAGGAGTAGCAGGCTTTTATAGTGTAAACCCCTCATAAGACAAGTACTGTGTTTGATCGAAACACATTTTCTTTAATAACTCGGTAATTATTTATGCTAGAATAAATAAGAGGGCTTAAAACTTTCGCCTCGCTAATTGCCATCTTATTACATGCATTAATTTAACATACGGGGCTCTTCTGACCATTTTTGGGCCCAAAAACTCGAAATGTGAAAGATTAATCCCCAAAAAAGGGGTTTGGAGTTTTCCGATTGTTTTTCCCAACGAACTTGTCTAACTAATTACAGAAAGAAACGTCCCTACCAAATTTGAAGTTAATCGGACAAACAATGCGACCACTAGAGTGCAAACACATATATATATATATATATATATATATATATATGATTTTATATATATATATATATGATATATACGGTCACGGTCTGTATATGATGTATATGATACATCGTATACACAATTTTGAACGACCCCTCAAAATGTGTTCAGGGGGTCACGTTAGGAACTTCTATGGTGGTCCCGGGCTGAAGTTTCACCGTGCGGGTCGTGCTAATAGTTCACTTTCCAAAGGAAATTCACTAACAAGTAAACTGTGCAGGCAATCAGTCTGATATATTCTGGCGGTCTCTATTAAATTGCAGTACGATACCGCATTACTTTGAGTGGGGGGGGGGGGGGGTTGAGGTCTGTATTACTTAAAAGCATTACCCAGGGTGCCGATATATTTTAACACGTGGCCTTCATGCTCGAATTGGAGCGATCCTTTTTGAGTTTTATATCTATACTGTTTTAAACGGGTTGTGTAGGGTTTAAACTGTTGTTTTTTTAAACATCGGCATTCAGTACCACTCCCGAAGACCTTTCTAATATGACCTATGAAGTTTTTCAAGACTTTCTATTTCGGGTTTCTCTGAAACAAAGACAATTTTTCTGACGGAAGTTATATATGATTTTAGAGGAATCAGTTGTTATTACTATGCATTTACACTAAACCGAGTTTGAAAGAACGTAATCTGTTTTAGAAAATATACCATTTTAGCATTTACATTATATGTTCAAAGCTTGACTGGCTTGTGTTTTCTAATAACTTTAACGTTCGTTATTATTTTCATATCAAACTTGAGTATATCTACCTATACATCCAACATGGGTTAAATAGTTTGACTTGTGCATCCATTAGTCATTTTCATAACTTCTTCTGTTGGCCATCCAGAAAACAAATGGATAAAATCTGTACTAAAAAACAGTGAATATTTTAACCCGTTAAAAACATTTGTAATTTTTGAATACAACATTTTAAATGTAATTAACTATTCCACAAATTATAAGCACAAGCACTTACAATTTATTCGCAATTTGATTTTCAATGGGTTAGTTAGTAACAGTAACTCACTAGTAAGTATGCAGTTGAGGTTTAAGTGGAAAGTTTATGAAGCTGCCAAACTGTACAAACATAGTTTATATAAGAGCATAGTTGGTTGTGTCCAACTGAGCATATAACCGCACTCCTAGCAATAAGGATGGTTTAGTTGCACTAAAACTAATACCTAGACGCCGTGCTTTGCTTGAAGACATGTAGTCTGTTTCTTCAGTAGGCCTATGACAAATGCCCTTCGGCTACGGTACCGCACAAGATGATCAAGTTCACTTATTCGCACTTATTTTATTTTTATAACTCGTAGAATTTTCTGCGATCTGTGTTGAACGTTTGAAGGATTCAGCCCCGCACTCAGGATATGTCTATGTGGGGAACTTTCTAAACCTGTAAATCGTAAACCTGTAAACTATGCAATACAATTATTTTGTATTGTAAAGTTGTATTTTTTCAGTGAATAAATCAATTTTTATTGCCACCCTGTAGAGTTGAAACAAATTTAAATTATTAATTTTACGAAACAGTTGGAAGATTATGCGTATTTTACTCTCAGAAATATTGTTGTTATTCCAGTTTGTTCATTTCATTGTTCTAAAATTTACTGAATCGTAAATAAAAACAATGTGCCTAGATAACGTAGGTATAATGTGTATATATATATATATATATATATATATATATATATATATATATATATATATATATATATACAAAATATTCAAAATTCCATATACATACAGTTAAGTGGGATCTTTGTGGTAAATATATAACGATATCACTCCATTATCCACTAACAATTGAGCATCGTTTCCCTTTTAATATGAATCCACCAACTGTAAAACCTGTAAAACCTTTAGGTCTAACGATTAACTAATTTATGATTTTATCTATTTCACCATATTCAGTTCGCGTGTTTCAA
Source organism: Allygus modestus (assembly GCA_963675035.1). Classification (NCBI taxonomy): domain Eukaryota; kingdom Metazoa; phylum Arthropoda; class Insecta; order Hemiptera; family Cicadellidae; genus Allygus; species Allygus modestus. The sequence continues at coordinate 384,305,915 of OY776111.1, read as the reverse complement.
ATTAACATAAAATCAAATACAAGTTTTAAACACATTTCAGGCTATAGCAATTTGGTTAATTGAATCATGTCTGTGTTCTCTCCCAATCGGACAGTGAAGAGATAACCTTTTACAGTACTTATTTATTTCATAAAATGTTGGAGTGTTAGTGGTTTTTCAATATTTGAAATTATTATAATTGATTGATTCTCATATTCTCCATATCAACATTATTTTTATTGTTGGTTAAGTATTCTGTTCAATTGTCAAAATATGAATTACTGCCTGTTCCCAAGCTACATACTAAGCATCCACTAAAAAAAAACTTACCTCATTTAAAATTGTAAACCTAGAGCTTCCGTAACATAAGAAGAACACAAAACCTTCGTATTAAGTATAGAAAACGTTATATAAAATAAAATATATTGACATAGTATTAAAATGCGAACAAAATCATAGAACCTACACTGTTAGTTATGATCGTTGTGGTTGATACTCCAACTGCTCTGAACCTGTGTCAGAGAGCAAAGAAGGCAGATCGCATCACCGATTACGTTTATTCATCAAAACCTTTTGACAAAAATGTATATAACATGCGGAATGATTTACTTTTCATGAATGATCCCCAGCCAACTATTTAGAATTTTGTAAATAAAATTAAACATAACTGCATTAAAAGCTAACCTTCCGTAGATTGCATAGTATGAAACTTTCGTAATGTATATATAAATATATATATATATTTATATATATATACATATATATATATATATATATATATTCTTAAACATGATGTGTGTATAACTATTGGGTCTACAAATAATTTTCATATCGACTGTATATATTATTTATGTTTACCAATATTTCGAATTTACATTCCATTCGCCGTCGGATATATAACACAGCTGCTAACATAAATGCAAACAGCATACTTTATAATTGCTTATTTTTGGAAAAGTATCATGTAAACATACCAAATCCCGTATTATAAACATACCTCAACCAAATTTCAGAGAGAGGAAAGAGCGATGTCGTAATAGCAGTGATAAAATTAGCGAGCGAATTACATCAGATAAATTGCAGTGATATTGAGGTTAGAGGGTCAAAGTCAAGATATGTATGAAACCTGGCGTAAAATGGAGAGGACTTAAATGATTGAGTAGATTTTCTGACAGTACATTCCTAATATGCTAACAGAAATAATTCTTATTTAATTTCGAGTACCAGAATTTCTCAATGCATAACAGGTATTTCGAACTGATCGAAGTATTTTCAGGGATTTAAAGCTATTTTTTCATTAATAATAGTTTATTAAAATTGTTTACAATAAAACATTTCATACATTATCATATATATAAATTATATCCGAATAATAAATTTAGATTGCATTATTTTGGGTTATACACGGTATAGTTTTAATTAATAAGATTAGAATAATATGATATTGTGGTTCATAAATCGGTCTTTTGACTAATTTGTAAGTCTATTAGTGTAAGTTAGCTATATTTGGTTTATGTAAATTAGGTTTAGCAAAGCCGTTAAAACGTAAATTATAAAATACAAAAATAACTTAAATAGCGTACACAATTAAACTTCTTAACATAGTTTAGTTTAGTATTGTTCATTTTTAATAGATAATTATTTTTGCCTCAGGTGTAGTAGAATGTGTTGTTCGATTGTCGATACACAACCGAAAATATCTGTTACTACAATATATTAGGCTAATCTAAATACAAATAATTATATAATAATAAAAATTGACTTTATAAGCAACCATTTATTGATATATTTATTTATAACGAATAGAATAATAATGCAACAATGAACTACAATCGATAAAATAATTGATTACAACTCTCTATACAATCAATTACTTACAATCGACGTACACAATTTTGTAGATTCACTACATTGATATTTATAAATGACAGAAACGGAACAGCTGATGTCCATGACGACAGCTGATTCTTTTCCATCCTAGGACTGAAAAGAACTACTTTCGCCCCGCAACGCATGTATTGAAAACAGCCATTTTCCAGGGAGAATGACGAAAACTATGTTTCATTTTTACTTTATCCCCTTATACAAAGTATATGGAGAAAGTATTGTTTTCGTAAAAATTTTTGAATTTGAGTTGTTAGTGGAAATATTCGTTTTGGTGCTCCCTGAACCCAAAACAGTGATTTTTACGTGATGTCTGTGTGTCTGTCTGTCTGTCGGTCTGTCTGCCTGTCTGTATGGATGTGTACAGAGCTAGAACCCTAACCAATGGTCCGATTTTTACGAAATTTGGTATGTATGTACTAATCCACGATATCTCCAACGGTTTTTCCATTTTTTGGAATTTTTGATTTTTAAGGGTAATTATCCCCCAAAAAACGCTAAAAACATGAAAAATCAAGATTTCTCAAATACGGCCACAACGATTTTGATTAAACTTTAGTCGTTTGTAAAACTTTAGTTTTCAAACAAAATGACACCACCCGCATTTCTCTAAAAATTTGGGTTCAGAAATTACAAGACTTAAAATATACAAATTTCAGTTTTTTGACTTTTTCATAAAACAACATAAATATAAAAATTATTACTATTCACCTTTAAAAAGAGCTCAAAAAGTAAATAATTTAATATTCTGAAATACTATTCTACGATTACTGGTTGCCGGGAAAATTTAAATTTTCATTTTGCGGTAAACGCAGTACGTTGTCCAATGTTATTCTTATGGGGAATAAAAAAAATACCATTTCTCTCTTATTTATTGATCAATTTCGTTCAAACTTGATATGCTAGTCAAGTTAGCATTGATCAACAGAGGAAATTCGAAATATGTTGCCCCTTAATAACCCTGAGGGAGGGAATAGGGGGCATTTCCTCTCTTAAAACCACGTGTGTAGCGATGGATTCTGTAGTTCCTCCTAAACAGGGATTTGGGTGGATATTTTTGAAAACAACTTGTTTACAAGATTTTCTGTACATTCGACCGTGCTTTGTATTCTATATTAAGAAAATAAAATGACATTTTTGATTATTCATTAAAGTTGGTCTAAAAGGGAGAAAGTATGTGTCAGTTTCCTGATACCGTTTATTTATAATGTCTAAGATGGTTTTAACAACGTTCGTTAAATATTACGAAATTAAAATTCTTATTTTTACAAAAATTCAACCAACCGGGTATAATACCACAGGTTATAGGGAACCCTGGTTGCTACTTTATCCTCCGTGGTCTTAGGGGCATTCTTTAAGAAAATCACTACAACTTACAATACGATAAAATCGCATATTGTAAGCAATATTAACCTTTTCATTGACAAAAATAGTTAAGTTCCATAAGGCAAACATTTTTATTTGATACATCAAAATGTGTTATTAGGGGAAAAAATGGCGTAGAAAGGGCTTTCATCTGATATTAGAATAAAACCTGCATGCGGCAGAGTCAAGGACAAAGCCGACGCAGTGCGGTGTTGATAATAGCAGTGACAATAAAACTGAAGTATTAAAAAAATAGGCTGCAGCCCACAGAGATGCCTTGGAGAAGAATTGGTTTATCATGGTAAGTTTAACCAACCTTGAACCTTATATCATATAAGAAATATAATTTGAATATTTAACTAAAAAATTTTTTTACTAACCTCATCCTATCGTACGCAATAACTATTTAGGTGAGACAATAGTACATGAACTATGTAAACGTAAAAACAATCTCGGAAGTAAAAATTATTAAAATGCAGGTCTACTAAATCTAACGAACTATATTTGTACTAGTTTTTAATATAGGGAACTAAATAATTACATTTTTAATGTTGACTTATGAGAAGATAAGTAAACAAAAAATATAAATAATCAAATACTAGTATTAAAATAAACTAGTTGCTGCTCGTCGAAATTCGACGGATACAATATTAAGGTTGAGTAATCCATAGTACCCACGGGAAAAGTCACCAACAATGAAATATTGGTAGTTTTATAAATAAGCACAACGTGGCTCTCCGTAGCTCTGTAATATGTTTTATTTTAAAGTTAAATAAGAAACATAATAGAATAAATAATTTATATAAATAAAAAGGCTTATGACAATTTTGCAAATCATCATCTTATTTTAAAAAGGCAATTTTCGTGAACGGGCTACCGGCAAAATTATCAGGGTTAAAATCATGGTTGATGAGTTATTCGAAAAATATTGGCACCTAGAAGTATCTTTTGGGAACATGGAAGACATTCGCCTTCAGGGCTTTGCCCTCTGGGCTTTCAAAGTTCCAGCGTTAATCTTATGGAAGAATATAAATAAATATAATATAACATCTAACCAGATACCAATATATAAGGTAAAATGTGCAAATATTGGGGTCCTTTCATTTGACACCGACCGCTTAAAAAGTCTGCTTAAAAAATAAGGCGATTTTTGTGAACGGGCTATCGGCGAAACTATTATGTTTAAAATTATGCTTGATGTGTTATTTGAAAACCTTTAGCGTCTAGATCTGCCTTTTGGGGGTTTAAAAGACATCCACGCTCAGGGCTTTGACCCCAGGATATTTAAAGTTCCAATGTTAATCTTGCGGGAGAATAGAGATAAATGTAATTTTACATTTAAGAACAGCTGTTGATACTAATAAACAGTCCAGAACAAGATCAGCTGTTTTAAGATAAATTCTGGAATGGCATCTCAATATGAACTGATAAGACGGTATATAAGATGGATATTCCCAAAATGGAAAATAAAATACTTTCACTAATTTGAGCTGCTGGATTTGCTAGTGTCAATTAATGAGGAGCTATTTTATTTAATCAACTGAATATACATGTTTACAAATAGATTCCTAGGGTTGTTCACGATGATCCTCACAGTTTACAGCATCGACTTATAACAAATATTCGACTTAATCAAGCTCATTGGATCATTTTATAGCGTTTATGGACATATTAAATCCAGTCGACTTTTCTGAAACGTTTTCCAATTGTTGAATTTTCTTTTTATGACGGATTATAGTACAAAACTTAAACAAACAAAACAAAACGAACTTTGTTTTCCCATCTAATGGCTTGAATTAAGCGCTCCTTTTGGGCCTCGGAGAAATACAGGCCTATTGACATCAACGCTATTGTTTACTCTGAGGTCAAGGGACGAAACTAAATATATGGGACTAGCTGCATACCCGTCCTTCGTACGAGTTGTATATAAATGGTAGATTAACTAAAGCAAATAACAATCCACGTTATTTTACAATATTAAAATCACATTTTGCACGTTTAATGTACAATTAAATCAAAGTTAACGAAATATACTGGAAGATAGTTCGGGTCCTGTTGCTAAGTCGAGGAACTCTGTAGGGTAGTAAACGGTGTGTGGTTTGCGACTCCAAATCGGTACACGTAACACTTTGGATTCCCTTTTATTAATAAAAGAACTCAATTATAAAAATAAAAAGATATTGGGAGGGGGGAGGGGGAGCATAAATATAAAATCGGCGGGGGAGAAAAACATAAAATCGGGGGGGGGAGAGTAAAAAAAATAAAATCAGGGAGGGGGCAAAAATATAAAATGGAGGGGGAACATAAAATAAAAATATAAAATCGAAGAGGGGGGCAAGAAAAATATAAAATTGGGGGTGGGACAAATTTAAAAATGGGGGGAGCAAAAATATAAAATGGGGGCAAAAATAAAAATCGGAGGGGGACAACATAAAATAAAAATAAAAATCGAAGATGGGGGGAGAAAAATATAAAATTGGGGTGCGGCAAAAATAAAAATGGGGGGAGCAAGAATATAAAATCGGGAGGGCAAGCAAATATAAAATCGGGTTGGGGGCAAAAATATAACATGGGGGGGACACAAAATAAAAATTGGAGGGGGGAGCAAAAATACAAAATGGGGGGCAAAAATAAAAATCAGGGCCGGGCAAAAATATAATCCGGGGGGGGGAGGTACAGGAAGTATCGGTAAAAGTTGTTTTTGTGCAAATAAGAATAGACCACAACCAGATGAAGCCACATTAATATTTATTCATTAATATTAATTAATAGCTAGCTGACGTACCCGTTCTTCGCACAGGGGTTTTCTCTACCCGTTCTTTAGTCAATACAATTTGCATTTTAGTTAGCTTGAAACAGCTGTTCTTGCTTCTGCTCTTTAAGCTGTCAAATGAAAGTATCCACAGCTGTTCAATTACAGTTTCTGAAGGTTTACTTTATTCTGAAATGTAAACATTGAAACTTAGGACGTTCACGGGGCGTAGCCCGAGGGGATTTTAAGGAAGTGAATAGGCCTATGTGTTGCATGGGTTCAAGATCTACCTATGTGTAAAGTTTCAGCCCAGTTGGTTCTGTAGTTTTTGCGTTCACCCGGAACATCAGACAGACAGACAGACAGACAGACAGAAACCACCTCTTCTTTATAATATTTTAAATTACATAAATATCACTAATTAAAGTGTTATGTGTACATTATAGACTGTTTCAAATAATACCGTAATAATTGCAACATATGAGACAACATTTTTCTTCTTTTTCGGGTCAGCCTGAATCGACTTCGGTAATTGCAAAATATGCGATATGTCGTTGAAAGATACTATTATTTTCTCTATATCAGCTGATTTCCTTTTATCTGGCGATTTCCTGGGTTTGTGTGGTGTTAAATACACAATATACGTGTTTTAATAATCAGCTGGTTAGGGAAACTTAAAATAGTGATAAAATAGGTTTTAAAAAGTTCCTTTTGGCGAATTTCCTCTATAGGGAAGAGGCTATTACCGTAGTCGGCATGGTAAGATCCAGGCCCGGGACCATGATAACTTTTCGTTTTGAGGTCCCCAGACCCCAAAAACACCATTCGCATGGTAACTCTCATAATAAACGGTATCAGAAAACTGACGCATACTTTCTCCCTTTAAGCCAAATTTTAATGAAAAAATCTTTTTTATTTACTAAATATAAAATATGAAGCACAGATAAATGTACATAAATTGTCTAAAATAGTTGTTTTCAGATATATTCACCCAAATCCCTTTATGAGAGGCACTATAGCGTCCGTTGCTATACACAGTTTGAAAGGAGAAATGCCCCCTTGTCCCCCCAGGGTTAAATGGCAACATATTTTGAATATTATTTATTGGTCAATGCTAAATTGACCTGCATATCAAGTTTTAATTGAAATTTATCAGTAAATAAGAGAGAAATAGTTATTTTTGTATCCCCCATAAGAATAACTTAGTTCAACGTACTGCGTTTACCGCTAAATGAAAATTTAAATTTTCTCCGCAACTAGCAATCGTAGAATAGTAATTTATTTAGTTTTTTTAGCTATTTTTAATGCTGAATAGTATTTTTTTAATTTTTATGATTTTTTGATGAAAATCCAAAAAAAGAATTTTTGTTGTTTTAAGTCCTGTAATTTCTGAACTCGAATTTTTCCAGAGATGCGGGTGGTGTTATTTTGTTGGAAACCTAAAGCTCTACAAACCGCTAAAGTTGAATCAAAATCGTTAACGCCATTTTTGAGAAATGTGGATTTTACATGTTTTTTGGCGATTTTTGAGGGATAATTACCCCTAAAAATCAACAATTCCATAAAATGGAAAAAACCTGAAGATATCAATGATTAGTACCTACATACCAAATTTCATAAAAATTGGTCCATTGGTTAGGGCTCTAGCTGCTCTAGCTTTGTACACACACACACACACACACACACACACACACACACACACACACACACACACACACACACACACACACACACACACACACACACACACACACACACAAACACACACACACACACACACACACAAACAGATAGATCTCACGTAAAAACCACTTTTTTGGGTTCAGGGAGTACCAAAGCGAATATTTCCACTAACAACTCAAATTCGAAAATTTGGATGAAAATATGCTTTCTCCATATGTATAGGGGGAGAAAGTAAAAAGGGATCTAGGTGGAAGGAAAAGTGAGCTTTATAGCGTCATTGCACAATAATTCTCCCACAAGATGAAATATAAAAGGTTCGGCGCTCTGCTAGGAAATATTTTTGCTAGAAATGTCTCCATTACCACTTCCCAGCCTAATCAGATTCCTATTTATTTTAAAGTTTTGACAGCTGAGAATTTGGATTACGATTACTTCTTAACACCACTGAGAATATTAAATATAGACCCGTGAATTGGTTTGTGCAGTTTGAAGATTTTTATTTTACACCAAAATTAATTTGGGTCTAAACTTATCCCTCTAAAAACAGAACTTAATACCCATTAGTCGTTCCCTTTTTGAAAAAGACAAGAGGGTATTATGTTATAGATTAAATATTACTGTAAATTTGGCCGAGCTAAATTTCCAGCAGGAAAAACATTTCAAGTATTTACATCATACCTTCTGCTTCATGCTGTTTTTAAGCTTTGAATATTGGAAACAACTCAACAGACTCCTCCACGTTTTACTTTATAACTCTTGCAAAACCTATGTAAATAATTTTGCTCGTAAAATATATATTCTCAATTTTTAACTCATTTTTATCTTATAGTTTGTAAGAGATGTTCTTGTTTACAGTAAACACATGTGTACATAAAGTATGAATTGTACCTCTTCACGTTGTGATTTCCCACGTTCACAAAATATATTTCATCATATTACCTTAGACGTTACGCTGCTAAAAACATACAGTGTGTAGTGTGTCTTTAATTTTAAATGTATATATAACATAAACGCGTTAGAAAAACGGACCCTTAAAGACTACTTCTTCCGGAAGTAGGTGTTGGCATCATATCAGCTTCCAATGCAGGAATCCAATTACGACCTAGACCATGGAACAAAGATCAACATTATTTAGTAACTCTAACACACTGGCTAGTTCGATATTTTTTGGGCTTTCTCTGGTTGAAGAATGGAGACTTATTAAATAAACGGTATCAGGAAACTGACACATAATTTCTCCCTTTTAGCCCAACTTTAATGAATAAATTACATTTTATTTACTAAATATATAGAATTCAAAGCACGGTCGAATGTACAGAAAATATTGTAAACAAGTTGTTTACGAAAAAATCCACCCAAATCCCTGTGGAGGCACTACAGAATCCATTGCTATACACGTGGTTTTAAGAGGGGAAATGTCCCCTATTCCCCCCCACCAAGGATTATTAAGGAGCAACATTTTTCCAATTGCCTCTGTTGGTCAATGCTAACTTGATAAGTATATCAAGTTTGAACGAAATTAATCAGTAAATAAGAGAGAAATAGTAACTTTAGTATTTCCCATAAGAATAACATTGTTATTAATTTTTAATGGTGAATAGTAATATTTTTTAACATTTGTTATTATTTATGGAAAATACAAAATAACTGAATTTTGGATGTTTTAAGTCCTGTAATATCTGAACCCAAAATTTTCCAGATATGTGGGTGGTGTCATTTTGTTGGAAACCTAAAGCTCTACAAACCACTAAAATTTAATCAAAATAGCTGATGCCGTTTTTGAGAAATTTGGATTTTACATGTTTTTTTGGCGATTTTAATTACACTAAAAAATAAAAAATTCAATACAAATATAAAAAAACGCCTGGAGATATTGATGATTAGTACCTAAATACCAAATTTCATAAAAATCAGTCCATAGGTTAGGGCTCTAGCTCTGTACACATCCACACAGACACACACACACACACACACACACACACACACACACACACACACACACACACACACACACACACACACACACACACACACACACACACACACACACACACACACACACACACACACACAACACACACACACACACACACACACACACACACACACACACACACACACACAAACACACACACACACACACACACACACACACACACAAACACACACACACACACACACACACACACACACACACACACACACACACACACACACACATACATGTATTCGCTCAATTGTGGAAAACACCCAATTGTAGCATCTTTAAGACGAAAGATACTGCGTTATCGACAATAGTGTGGACAGTATGTTCCACAACTCACTTTCCCGATACACACCGATTTTAGCCCTTACACACTAGAAAACAATTGTAGCAACGTGCCACAATCGTGCAAACTCCAACTTTGGTGTGTACTCCCCACCACGTCACCCCAGCGCTGTTGCCAGTTCGTGCCGGTGCGGCCGCGCGCGGCGCGGCGGCCAGCTTGGTGACTGGGTAACTTGCCTCCACTCCGTAATCTTTGTTGGCTCAGATGTTCGTTTTTAATGCTCTATTGATGCTTTTTGATAATTGGGCTACATGTTGTATATCATAATATATTGTTGAAATCCCTGTATGTTAAATTATCTCTGATTTAAAATAGAAACCCATTTTTACGTAAATTGAACAGTAGGCCCTAAAACTAGTTAAAATAGTATGGTATATATTATATTATTTAATAATTAAAATCATTGTAGAACTTTTATATTGTTATTAGTATTCGGTACTTATTTTAGCGAATTTCCCCTATAGGAAAGAAGTTACTACCGAAGTCGGCATGGTAAGATCTAGGCCCGGGACCATGATAACGTTTTGTTTTGAGGTTCCCAGATACCAAAAAAATCGTTTGTTCAAAAATATATTTATGTGTGTACGTGGGTACGATAATTATAAAAAAATTGTCTGATTTTTACGAAATTTAATACGAACATTTAAAGCAACATTTATGACTTTAAGTTTGAAAACCAGAAAGATCGCTCCATCCAAAGGGGTATTTGGGGAGGGAGGGGATTTGTACCCCATAAATGATTTTTTTAGTTTTTTATACATAACATTTTAGTTTTGACTATTTAATTCAGCTTAAAAAAAAACAAATTGCTATTTTGATAATTTTTCACAAAAGCAGTTTTGTTGCCGATAGTTCTCGTAGCAGCAAACCTGCGTACTCAGCCCCCATGTTATTGTTATGGAGAATAAGTCAAATTTGCTCTCCCTTAATTATTAACATAAATTAATAAAACTTGCTGTGTGACTTTACCTAGTTGAGCTATATTAATATTTGTATAAAAACCCCTTGTTTGTGTTCCTTGTTTCAGCAAACTTGCGTATAAATGTTATAAATCGCTTATTTATGAATGCATATTGATGAAACTTTGTATGTGACTTTATGTAGTATTAAGACACATATATATATATATATGCATTTGTAATTCGCTGAGTTTCCAGGTTTGGTACGACGGGGGTTTGCTACGACATCCATTTATATGATATGGATGTCTTGATATGCATAAGGTGCATTTAAATGCTAAAATATTTTCAATGAGTATTTTCATGAGTAATTAGCGTAACAGTACCGGCTCTAGGGCAGTGCGAGCCGTGCTCCAGCACGGGGCGCGCAGGGCGCGGCGCTTTTGGGGGGGCGGCGCTCGGCGCTCATAACGGGTCGTGGGATGCGGCCGCAGTGGCGTATTGTCGTAGTTGGGTATAGCCGCCTTTAAAGGCGGCTTTGAGTTGGGAGCCTGGGGCGGCGGATATATTTGTTTGGGGCTATATATACAGTAGGGATTGAAGAGGAAAACCTATTCATATATATGTGTACGATGATTAGGGGCGTGCGAATACTCAAAATTTGAGTATTTAAATAGTCAAATGGACTCAAAGTTTTGAAAAATACTCCAAAGTTTGAGCGAGTATTTCTCGCCAATCTTTGGACGATCGCGACATGCCAAATCACATAGTAAACGGCCGCCAAAGACGATCGCACCACGTATAATCGGCCGAAAATTCCGATACATAACATTATGTATTACACATGAATCGGACATAAAAAACAACGTAACTGTTTAAATGGCGACTGAACCACGTTTTATCGGCCGTAGTTGAAGACGTTACAGATGATATAATCTGGAATTAACGTCGATCCTTGCCGCGTAATATCGGCTATTGTTTTGTCGACGGAAAACAAAATACTGTCCAAAAATGATGACTTTACTACGTAATAACGGCCCAAAATATGACAGAAGATCGGTAGCGATTCTCCGGAGATCGGCAGAAAATACTCGCTCAGACTTTCGAACATTTTTCAAAATTTGGGGGCCTATGCCAAAGCGGGGCCTGGGGCGGACCGCCTGCCCCTCGTCAGTACACCACCTGATGCGGGGTGGGCGGCATAGGCCGTAGCGCTAACATAAAGTATTTGAAAATATATCAAAACCAAACTGATTCTGTAAATTGTTGTATATTAGTATTATAAGTTGTTGAAAGGCAATATTTGAAAGAAAGTTATGAACATTCACCATGTTTTGCACCTTCATCATACTTAAACATTAAATTTGCATATCAGACAATACAACTTCTGCTCCCCTCTATTCCAAAACGAGCAGCTGTTTTGACCTCTATCGGTTTGTGACAACTTCAGGGCATACTGATTGGTATTGAGAGTTAGAATAAAATTTGCAATACGATGCAAGAAATTTGCAATGTTAAAATATAAAGTAACACAATGCAACTAATTCTTTTAATCCGCCCACGCCGATTTTTTTAAAACTAGTTCCTATAGATAAGGAAAGATATGGTTTGGAGGCTGGAGAGTATTGAATAGGGATTTGATCTATTTGAGTTTAGTATTAGGGCCTATATGAAATAAGGGGGAAATATGATGCACCCTCCTCAGATTCTGGCGCCCCCTTACATCGTTACTTGTAAGGTTAACTCTTTAGTTTGCTTTGAAAAATATAGTTTATCGTTCTGTCTGTTTAGTAACCATTTTAACCAAGTTCTTACTTGTTAACTGAGCCATTTCGGAGTATTGGAGATTTAGTCGGAAATGTTAAGAATTAAACATATACTTCTCCTCATTACAGATTAAGATTATTTGAGCTCTGGTCGTGGTTAATTGACTAATCATCTGTATTTCTTAGTAATTGGCATTACTTTAAATAAGTTGCGACAGTGTATCACAGTATAGTACTATCGAAAAAACATTTTTACACCCAACTTGAGTTTTCAGAGTCATTGGTGTTAAACTTAATTGATCCAAACACTTTTAGAGGATAAGTTTCGATATATCACAGAATAAAAAAAATCAAAAATAAGCTTTATAGCTACACAAAACCTTAAAGATTAAATACTCGAAGATATAGTCAGTATAGGCCTAACTGAAAAACGTGTTATACATTAAAATCATTAAACAAATATTATATTCAGAAATCATTAGTTTTTTTTTCAAAAACAAAAATAACTCAACAACAAACTTTGCTGTATCCATCGCAAACTTCAGCTTACAGATTCCAGGAACCGTCAGAATCGCGGTCGGTTTTGAACAGCGTTTTGAATATTGTTTTGGTTCCCCTGGACGAAATCTTTCCCACGCTCAGAACAGATGTACTGTTATCAGTATGTACTTCACCGTTCCTGCTCAGTTTTAAGGGTTTGTTTTCATTATTATTTTTCTTAAAGAAACACATAATTGTTTTATGATACACAGTGTATTGTGATACGTTGATTACAAGTGTGCACATTTGTTGTTTTAATATTTTAGATTTTTTAGTTATTTGAGGTTTTTAATTTTTTTATGGCAAAAAGTTTAGTGACGCGGAAGATCGGAAACGGGATACATTTCCAGGACGATAATATATGAAATCAAGATTTTGAACTTCACAAGTCTCTTTTCTGAATGTGTTCCATAGCTTGTCATTTCAGGTGATTAGCTTAGCACGGAACCAGAAACATCGCAAACGCAACAAGCGAGGGAGAGATTCGTTCGTTTCGTGAAATTCCAGTGAACGGGAAAGTCCCTGGCCCACTGTGGCTGTTTAGGGCGCTTGGGCCCTCTTCAGCCGAATAAGGGAGAGAGGCGCGCACGTGTCAGTCTATCTCAGAACTATGGGGTAGGGAGGTTTTGGATTAGGGTGGGGGGCGGCAAATTTGGTCTTTGCACGGGCGCTGAAAAACTGACGGGCCGCCCCTGAGCGTAAAATTTGAATATAACTCAATAATTGTAAGTAAATAGTAAAACTAGTTTGTTGATTGGTTATCTTATCGCTTTGAGATACCAAAACAAGTTTATAATTCTCGTGCCAATAAACAAAGGTGCAAAATGTGTTAACACCGAATGGTACGGATTTGGAAAAAAAATTTCCTCATACTTGATCAAACATTATTAAAAAATATTAAATTAAAACAGATTTGATTAACTTTGGAAACTCTGATCAAGCAAGCTAAACAAGTCAGTTTAATCAAACTTGATCGACTGTCTTGATCAGGCCTGATAAAATGTGTCCCGATCTAACCTTAGGGGATCTAACCCCAGGCATTGTTAAACTCCCCATGTTATTCTAACTGTATAATAGAAATCAATTAAATTGGATATGTAAACGGATGTCAATAAAAAAAAAAACAGTACAAAACAGGATAACTACGGGATTTTGATTTTGTTTTCGCCTTTAGGGCGCTCTGCCTCACGGGTGATCATGGGATGAGCATGGTCCCCAAGCTAAACTTATGGATTAATGTTTACTCAACTATTTAAGCTAAAATTTGTTAGTTGATTAGTAGTTGCTATTATTACTGACATAAACCTTCAAAATATCTAAAAAAAATCTCTTAGGACTTCTCCCATTGCCTTTGAAGATTAGTTATTACTGAGGCCATTGAGATGACATATTTGGAGGGAGGTAAGTAGTACAGTTATGAATGACATATAATTACTCACAATTTAAGTATTCTTTAGGGCTCCGTCCCACTGGTTTAAAAGTTCTCAAATTAGGAACTACTGAACCAATTGGGTTGCAATTCTGGAGGGAGATTGGTGTTAGAATAATCATACTCACACAAATCCGCTCATGACCTAAGTGCCATTTTGGGCTCCGCCACACTAGCTTTGGAAATTATCAAATTAAGGATTACTGAACCAATTAAGCTGAAACTTGGGACGGAGATAGAACTGATCATTCTGACACTGATCACACACTGACTCATTCTAAAACTAATTCATTGTAATTAATTCATTGTTGGTGATGGCGAGGTCATGTTATTTCAGGAGTTATTACAGACATTTTCAATCACTTACTAGTAAATGAAAATTAGGAACTGTAAAAACGAGTTAGAAATTAAGTATGTGATAGTTTCCTGATTCAATTTATTTAGTTTAGACGCGACTATGTTCGTGTCCTTGAATTGTCCCCCAATCCACATACTGTTATGTCCATGCTATCTTAATATATAAAATTGAATCTATGTTCCCTATGGACTATTAAGCCACTCAACTGAATTTAATGACATTTTCATTATTAATGTAGCATTGGGTCGGGATGGTTCCTGGAAAGTTTATTAAAAATTTAATAAAAAATATAATACAACAAGCATTTTTTGTAAATCTCATAAGAAATACAGCAGCGTACGCCAGTTACCACTAGTCAATAACAAAATAGCTAACATGAAATGAAAGCCAAATAAAACTCGAAAGTGAAATAAAAATTACATTAACTAAACTAAAGAGAACGTGAGAATCTAATCAATAATTATCTCCTACCAGTGGCTGTCAGTCAAAGCAGAGCCTAAAACGGTGGGTCTTGATGACTGAACTGTAGCACACATGTACTTTACTCAATATACATGAGCACTAATGATTTCAAGAAATTTCCATAGTGCTTCACCCTATCGATTGTCAAATTTTAAAAGTTATTCTTACGGACATTCATGTTAATTGACTACTTAATAGCGTAATAAATATTACATCTTTGGAGTTGTTCATTATGTTAACGATAGAATACAGCACAGCATACACCTGTTCATGTGCCTAGTTCTTTGATAATCTTAATTTTAAATGAAAATAACTGATGGATAGAGAAGTTCACATCTTTTAGCCTTGAAAACTATTGTTTAATAAACTAGTAGCCCGTCGCGGCTTCGCTCGCGATCACAGTACAGTGTTATGTTTTAGATGTCAGTTCCATTTGTTAAAGCACCTGGAGGACCCAGGTTTGTTCGAAAAGCCAGTCAGTTTGTTAAAAATGCCTAGAGGAATTCACGATTCCTCTCCAAGGCGTGCGTATTTGCTTTGCTTATTGCGTATTGCTCGTTTCTTTTCATTTTGGGCATGTCCGTTTTATATTAAATCTTCAGTTTGATTAGTGCTCACAATTTATAAATAACCTAATCATGTATATTTAAAGTTATGTACTCATTGGTTCTGATCTCTATTCCCACAAAAACCACATAATACTTTACCAAGTGATTGTTATTTTTACAATTGAATGGTTGATTTTGAACAGCTGGTATGATTCTTTTATTTTTATTTACAAATCTTAACCATAACTCCAATGTTAGTTTTTTAAATATATTTCTATACAATACTATATTTTTCTATGGATGAGATCGAATTAGAACACATTTATTAACCCATAAATTTGATAGTTTTAACATTTGGTAAAGATATTTTGGAGCTGGAGTAGGCAAAGGTTTTATTCTGATATATTAACTATTCTCCTAACAAATATATGTTCAATCGGTTTAGTTAACTACTTACATTAGTGATGAATAAATTACAATTTTAAAAGCCGACAGAGCAGATAAGTCCCAAAGGGCATACTGGATGAAATTATAGGCCTGTTTCTGACTAAAGTGCATTGCCTGCTGTCTTTCTACAAAATATACGCTCAATCTGTCTAGTAAGTACATAATTAACATGGAAATGTTGAAGGGTGTTTGGGCCTAGCCTCATTGGAACGGGAATTAGCCCAATCTTTTTTGGGATGAACCCGTCTTCTTCCAAATATCTGCTCAATAACTCCTGTAGTTTATTAAACTTATTGAAAGTGGGCTTAAAAACATAAAATATTCGATATTATAATCACAATGGCTACTTAGACAAACTGAGCTTTAATAAATACCATGTAAAGCTTACGTGTTCTGTATAGCCAATGATTTATTACCATGCCGTTATTTTAAATGATTTAGTATACCTATGTAGAGTAGTAAAATATCCATTCTTGTTTTCTTCATTCCGTGATAAAATATAATTAGCTGACTAAATGCTGATTATAACAAATACGGTGCAAGCTGTAGTGAAATATTAAGTAACCTGTACCCCTAGGATCGACTTTGTAGCAGTTCCGGTCAAAGGGGCGTAACCCTAATTACTTACCATGATTTAAAACAGCCAAAAGAGATTCCTCCTCTACACGAAAACAGGCAAGTTATTTAATTTCATTGAGTAAATTTGTTTGTGAAGCGCAGAAAAAATCTGGCTTATAAACTGACAGACGGATAAACAAATGTTTAAAACAAATTAAATATCTCCGTAGCATACAACATTTCACTGCTCAAAACGATGTAGAAAAATAACTTATTTAATTTATATAGATAAATTAATTCCTTACTTGTATAATCGGGTTTTCTAATAACCTGTCCATAATGTACTAACAGCTGCAATTCAAATCAAAATATTCCTCATGTTAATCTTATGGGATAAAAACGAACTATGAAAGCTCGTGGGGCGAAGCCCCGTGGTCGAGAGTGTATGGAAACCCTACAAGATACATCTAGAGAGTAAGAGCTTTCGATTAATACGAAATATGTATATGAAATAATATTTTTAAGGGTTGAAAATCACCTAACAAAAGTCAAGATATTCTTTTAATAATATAGATTATTGAATGTAGAAATTATATATCTTTAGCGGAACACATGTCTGATGAAATATTTGCTTTATATAGGTTAAAACTAGTGGCTTGAAGGGGCGATAGCCCCTAACCTTGCTCCAAGTAGGAACACATGTCAGATTGTAAACAAAGTAGACACTCAATCACATGTGTTATTGTAAACAAAGCAGACGATTTAAATTCCCATAATTTTCTTATGGAGGGTGTTTTGCGTTATTTATCGTTTGCTCCTAAATGTTTGGAAATACAGCTGTTTTTCCCGAGTCCCTGGGATCAAGACCTTTAATTTGAACCGTCTCCCATCATCCTTCGATTTTCCAAATTCCCACAATTTTGACGTAAAATATTTCGCATACATAATTATATATAACTAGGCTTATCGCCGTTGGAGGCTTCGCCCCCAAACCCCCTTTCGGAGTTCGCTTCGCTCACTTGCATTCCTCAGTCAACTCAAGTTTAAATCAAACTCGTAGTTCATTAACCAAAGAAAAACTACAAAACAATGACCTTTGGTGAGCACCTACACCGGCGCTCCCGTATCGTTTCGGTATCGAAACATTTTATCAACCGGCTGCTTATTCGTTTTATCGAATGAACTCCCGATTACGATGGTTGTTTCGAGGTGTATAAAAGCAAAAAAAGTACTCACTCAATCATAGTCAATCGTATATAAATAAAAAGTTGTGGTTACAATGTTAAATTGGAGTTCTACAAATGGATTTACGTGTAAAAGATAACAACAAATTAGACTTCAGTTCACGACAAGATGATAGTAACCTAACCTAACCTAACTCCACAGAGCGCTGTACGGTAGCTGATCATTGAGCAACATAATTACAAATAAATGAATTTGTAAAAACAAAATAAAGTCAAATAAACATAAATTGCAGACCTCAAAAAGTAAGCATCAAAAGTAGGATTCAAACCCGTGACCACTGATCTTGAATCATCTGACAACATATCCACTGGGCTATTGGGCTAAATTCATTCCATAGAACCGGTAGAAACGGTTTGATTACATTTTCCATTCTCGCAACAAACGATATTCGCGATACTGAACCTCCTGTGTAATGTGCTTACCATATTTTGTAACAGCTGATTTATATACACCTCATGTGAGCAAATTAGTATCGCCTACACTACTAAATAAATCAGCTATTGTTTATTTAAATCAGCTGATACAAACATGTGGTATTAGCCAAAGGTCATAAAAGGTGGTGTGGTTTCTTTCATTTAAACAGCTTTCCAAAACTGTACACATTTAAATGGGCCAGAATACTCAAAATTCCTCCTTTTACGATAAATTGCAGCTAAACAGATGATCGGATCTTAAATCTGACGAAATATCGTTAGTTGGAAATTAAATTGTATACAACTTTTGTATTTAACATTTTTTGCCATCTCTTACCGTTTCCGTACAAAACGCGCTCAAAGTGGAAAAATTGAAAAAGTGGAATTTTCCCCGCCCCATAAATGCCTTAAAAACTCAAAAACGTTAACCTTAAGCAAAATTTCTGTCAGTTTCTCGTCAAGAGCTTTAACTCAAGTATGATGTTGAGGGAGGTTAGATTACGGGAAGTGCCTCATAGTTTATGTCAGTGAATGAGTGAACCCGTCTAGTTTTATATATTATAATATTTGTATATAAAGACTAGTTTATTTTAATGGCGAGGATGATATGTACTCTATGTGCAGAGTGATTCAGTGGCGTAACTTATTAATTTCAACCAGGGAGGTTTATTGTATAACTGGAGGTAACACTGCTTAACGATTTTGGTCAAAAACGCGAGCTGGTGATTTTGTCAGGTTGGTACACTTGGTGAGGTAAATGTATCCGTTCTTTGAACTATCCTGATTGGTTTTTTTATTCCAATAAGTGAATCTACTCATGAAAATCATTGGAATAAAAGTAATAAGAGTTGAAGTAAATCCATATTTTCGTTTGATTTATGTATCTAATCTTTCCGTGAAACATAATGTATTATGAGGAAATAAACAAATACAAGTATATTGTGTTTAAAATCATGGATAGGTACTTGTTTGATTCACTTTGTCGACTCGTCCGATTTCAGCGAGTATAGTTCTTTGCTTCACCAAAATTTGGAAAGAACGGCTCGCAGGTTTGTTCATCAGTGTTACCTCCAGTTATACAATAAACCACCCTCATTTCAACCTTAGGTGCGCTGAAGCGAATTAAAGGTTTCAGTCAGAGCGCTCCGAGTAATAATTTATTTATTTGTTAGGACTTTATTCTTCGGATGGCAGCTTGTGTCACAAATAACTCATGCTCCACTGAAAAAAATCAAGATTTTGATCAACAGCGTACTTAGATAAATAACTTCTAATAATTCATGCCTCAACTATAACTTGGCTTTTAATGATTAGGGAGTAGCGAACAAAATTGATTAAAAAATGAATTTTAAGTAGAAAAGTTTGAGTTAGCCAATTCCCTTTTGTGTATATATATATATATATATATATATATATATATATATATATATATATATATATATATATATATATGAAATAGTATATACCTATATGTAAAATAAAAACAAATAAAGTATAATAATTGTATTTGTAAAACACAGGTGATGTTTGCAAAATCCTGCAAACAAAGATAGTAAATAATTATGCCCCAATTAATTGCAATAATATCGTTCTATAAAAACAAATCTTTCAGTTTACTACTGTTGTGTAGCCTGACATACATAATTAGGGTGATACAACAGTAAAGTAATATGACAAAAAAAACAATATAAGCAGAACCTTCTGACAGTAAAAACCAACCAGCAACGGACGCCGCGAACATGAAATAACGTAGCGGCAACACCGCACGACCTTGCCACTAGTTATGCGCTGCTCTGCTAGGATCGCTAGTGAACGGTAAGCCGGCGAAATGCCACAATCCAGCGAATTTCGGTGTTTCTTACACACATGATGGAAACTCAAAAGTGGCAACTTGAGTTAGTTTGACTTATTTTGACATTTTAACCTCAAAATTATCGATAAAAATTGTGGCATCGTGTGTAAGATGCCACAATTGGATCACGATGCCACAGTGTGGTTGTGTGCATGTCCATGATGCTACAATTGAGTAAATACAAACACACACACACACACACACACTCACACACACACACACAGAAATCACGTAAAAACCGCTTTTTGGGTTCAGGGAGCACAAAAACGAATATTTCCACCAACAACTCAAATTGGAAAATTTTGACAAAAACAATACTTCCTCCATATACTATGTATAGAAAGTAAAAATACTATGTAGTATGTATACTATGGGAGAAAGTAAAAATAATCCCATTTTGATAAAATTTTGTATAAAGGTGTAATTGAACATTTATGATTTAAAGATTGAAAACCAGCCAGATCACTCCATCCAAAGGGGTATTTTGGGGGTTTTGTATCCCAAAAATATTTTTTTTTTAAGTTTTTACACGTGATACTTTAAAATATCAAATTTTAATTTTCACCATTGGATTTAGTTTTAGAAACACAATTTGGTGTTTTGATCATGTCGCTACGTTAATTGATTAGAGAGATATTGAAAGTGCTAATCACAGTACGTTGTCCAATGTTAATCTTATAGAGAAAAATACAAATTTTATATCACGATGATTTATGAATGTATACTAACGAAACTTGGTATACGGCTCCATCTGGTTTTGATCTATTGTTATTTGCACAAATAAAGCAATTTTTACCGACAATTCCCGTAGAAGCAAACCTGCGTACTCAGCCACCATGTTAATCTTAAGGAGAATAAATAATACCCCCGTCGCAGCAAACCTGCATACTCAGCGAATTTCCAATGGAGATATAAATGTCTTAATACTACATAAAGCCACTTACCAAGTTTCATAAAATATATTCACAAATAAGCGATATATATACAATTTTAATTATTCTCCATAAGAATAACATTGGGGCTGAGTACGCAGGTTTGCTGCAACAAGGAACACAAAAATGGGTTTTTATGCTAATATCAATATAACTCAACTAGGTGAAGTCGTATACCAGTTTTTATTCATTTATGTTCATAATTAAGGGAGACAGAGCATTTAATTAATATCCATAAGAATAACATGGGGGCTGAGTACGCAGGTTTGCTGCTACGGGAGAATTATGCAAAAACAATTTTTTGGAGCAAATATCAATAGACCTCAATGAGATGAAGCTGTATACCAAGTTCCGTCAGTATACGTTCATAAATAAGCGAGATAAAAAAATTTTCTTTTCCTCCATAAGAATAACATTAGACAACGTACTGTGTTTAGCACTTTCAATATCTCGGTAACCAATTGACGTAGAGGAATGATCGAAATACCAAATTGTGTGTTTTTTAAGCTGAATCGAATGGTCAAAACTAAAATTTGACTTTTTCAAAAATTATATGTAAAAAATTCAAAAAACCCATTTTTGGGGTACAAAACCCCCCCAAAATACCCCTTCGGATAGGTCGATCTGTCTGGTTTTCGAACTTAAAGTCATAAATGCTGCTTTACATGTTTATACCAAATTTCGTCAAAATCGGATAATTTTTACGAGAGTTATCGTGCTCACGGACACACACACACACATATATATATATATATATATATATATATATATATATATATATATATATATATACAGTATCGAACGAATGGTGTTTTTGGGGTCTGGGGACCTCAAAACGAAAAGTTATCATGGTCCCGGGCCTGGGTATTACCATGCCGACTACGGTAATAGCTTCTTCCCTATAGGGGAAATTCGCTAAAATGTAATGTCTCCATTAAGTAGGGGTGTATGGTCCGTACTGGCTCAGCAAATAGCGTGAAGAGCGAGGAGGATCCCCCCCGTGACCTTGACCCTTGACCTTCACCCCCTATATCCCAACTTGACCTTTGACCTTTACCCCCCTTGCCACCCCTTGACTTTTAACATTCACTTCCCTCGTGGTCAATTTCACAATAAGGAAATCACATTTAAAAATTAATAACGAGCCTGTTTACCAGTCGATTGTGGTGGGACATTTCCTAGATGGCAGGCCTAATGCTAAGGGAGTGAATGACGAAATAAATTTGAAAATCGATCATAAAAAACACGCTATTAATTTACAAACGTACTTTCCTTATGGGATCTAAGCTGTTTACCAGCCGATTTAGATGGCCTTTAACCACATGTTAAGTCTTGGGTTACGGAAAGTATCGCCGAAATAAATTTGAAAATTGACTGAGAATCAAACCCGCTATTAATTTTCAAACGTCTTTTCCTTATGGGATCTCTGATTTTTAGCAGCAAACCAAAAAACCACCATCAAAGTTGGGGTGGATCAATCCACATTACTTTGGACTTGATCTGTACTTGAACTGCTTTAATAATCTATTAAATTATAGTTTTTTTTTATTTTTAGCGAATTTTCCCTATAGGGAAGAAGCTATTACCGTAGGTCTCATGGTAAGACTTAAGCCCCAGACCATGATAACTTTTTGTTTTGAGGTCCCCAGATGCCAAAAACACTATCCGTTCAAATTTATATATATGTATATATATATATATATATATATATATATATATATATATGTGTCCGTTACCGCGATAACTTGAGTAAAAAATGTCCAATTTCGATGAAATTTGGCTCAAATGTGTAAAGTGACATTCATGACTTTAATTTCGAAAACCAGAAATACCGGACCACGGGAAGGGGGGTTTTAAATTTTCCAAAAATCAGTTTTTTGCATTTTTCACCCTAAAATTTTTAAAAAAACTTAATTTTGGTTTTGACCATGTTATAGAGCTTAAAAAACAAATAATATGGTATTTTGAATTATTAACCTAGGTTAAGTGGTTGCGGAGAAAATCCATAAAAAACCTGCTCATAAAATCTCCCATGTTAATCTTATGGGAAAAAGGTTTTTGGCTTTTCCTCAGTTAATTTCTTTGTAAACTTCACATTTGCTTTTACCAATCAGTTTAGCTCTACAAAACAATCATTTTGGTGTTTAAATTGTGATTCTACGTCGAACCGTTGCCGTGATATTCAAAGTACTAAACACAGTATGTTGTCCAATGTTATCCTTATGAAGAATATTTAAAATTTGATATCTCGATTATTTATGAACGTATATTGATGAAACTTGGTAGGTGGATAAAAATTGCAGGGTGAAAAGTGCCAAAAACTGATTTTTGGAACATTTTAAAACCCCATAAACCCCCTTTCCCATGGTCCGATTTTTCTGGTTTTCGAACTTCAAGTCATGAATGTTACTTTACACATTTGAGCCAAATTTCATCGAAATCGGACGTTTTAGCGAATTTATCCTATAGGGAAGAAGCTATTACCGTAGGTGGCATGGGAAGACTTAAGCCCGAGGCCATGATAACTTTTCGTTTTGAGGTCCCCAGATGCCAAAAACACAGTTCGTTCAAATTTATATATATATATATATATGTGTGTGTGTGTGTGTGTGTGTGTGTGTGTGTGTGTGTGTGTCCGTTACCGCGATAACTTTTGAAAGGAACACCCGTTTTTGATGAAATTTGGCATATATGTGGAGAGTAGCATTTATGACTTTAAGTTCGAAAACCAGATCGATCGCACTATGTGAAGGGGGTTTTATGGGGGTTTACAATTTTCCAAAAATCGGTCTTTTGACCCCAAAATGTTAAAAACACTCAATTTTGGTTAAAGCCATTTTATAGAGCTTAAAAAAACAAATAATTTAGTATATTGAATCATTAACCTAGGTTAAGTGGTTGCGGAGAAAATCCAAAAAAACGTGTCCCACGTTAATCTTATGGGAAAAAGGTTTTTAGATTTTTCTCAGATAGTTTAACCAACAATTCACATTTCCGTTTATTAATGTGTTTAGCTCAACAAAACAAACATTTTGGTGTTTTAATCGTTGTTCTATGTCCAACCGTTGCAGAGATATTCAAAGTGCTAACTAAACACAGCACGTTGTCCAATGTTATCCTTATGAAGAATATTTAAAATTTGATATCTCGATTATTTATGAACGTATATTGATGAAACTTGGTAGGTGGCTTCACCTAGTACTGGTATATTGATATTTCCACAAAAAATTTATTGTTGTTGATTATCCTGCATCAACCCTAATAGCCCTGTCCTCATTCAGAATCCTGCATTCTCATCCCTAATGTTATTCTTATGGAGAATACGGAAAGCTTTATATCTACCTTAATTATGAACATAAATCATTAAAACTTGGTATATAGCTTCACCTGGTTGAGTTATATTGATAATTGCAAAAAAACCCACATTTTTATCTTCCTCGTTGCAGCAAACCTGCGTTCTCAGCCCTAATGTTATTCTTATAGAAAATAAATAATACCCCCCGTCGCAGCAAACCTGCGTACTCAGCGAATTTCCAATGCATTGATATGTTTCTCACTAGTACATAAAGCCACTCACCAAGTTTGAGAAAAAACATTCATAAATAAGTGATTTATTACATTTTATTTATTCCCCATAAGAATAACATTAGGACT
Organism: Allygus modestus; assembly: GCA_963675035.1. Lineage (NCBI taxonomy): Eukaryota > Metazoa > Arthropoda > Insecta > Hemiptera > Cicadellidae > Allygus > Allygus modestus. Next base: position 384,280,819 of record OY776111.1, on the reverse strand, counting down.
GAGTACGCAGGTTTGCTGCAACGAGGAAGATAAGAAATGAGTTTTTATGCAATTATCAATGTAACTGAACCAGGTGAAGCTACTTACCATGTTTTATTAATTTATGTTCATAATTAAGGGAGATATAAAACTTTACTTATTCTCCATAAGAATAACATTAGGGCTGAGTATGCAGGTTAGCTGCTACGGGGACAATCAACAAAACATTTATTTTTTGTGCAATTATCAATATACCAGTACAAAATGAAGCCACATACCAAATTTCATCAATATACATTCATAAATAATCAAGATATCAAATTTTATTTATTCTCCATAAGGATAACATTGGACAACGTACTGTGTTTAGCACTTTGAATATCTCTGCAACGGTTTGACGTAGAATCACAATTTAAACACCAAAATGATTGTTTTGTGGAGCTGAAGTGATTGGTAAAAGAAAATGTGAAGTTTAAAGTAAAATTAACTGAGGAAAAGCCAAAAACCTGTTTCCCATAAGATTAACATGGGAGATTTTATGAGCATGTTTTTTGGATTTTTTCCGCAACCACTTAACCTAGGTTAATAATTCAAAATACCATATTATTTGTTTTTTTAAGCTCTATAACATGGTCTAAACCTAAATTAAGTGTTTTAAAAATTTTAGGGTAAAAAATGCAAAAAACTGATTTTTGGAAAATTTAAAACCCCCATAAACCCCCTTTCCAATAGTCCGATTTTTCTGGTTTTCGAACTTAAAGTCATGAATGTCAGTTTACACATTTGAGCCAAATTTCATCGAAATCGGACGTTTTTTACTCAAGTTATCGCATTCACGGACACATATATAGATATATATATACATATATATAAATTTGAACGAATAGTGTTTTGGACATCTGGGGACCTCAAAACAAAAAGTTATCATGGTCTCGGGCTTAAGTCTTACCATGAGACCTACGGTAATAGCTTCTTCCCTATAGGGGAAATTCGCTAAAATGCTATATATCACTTATTTATTTAAGTATTTCTCTGAAACTTGGTAAGTGGCTTTATGTGGTAGTAATAAATATATTCATTCATAGGGAATTCGCTGAGTACGCAGGTTTGCTGCGACGGGGGTATTAATCTTTATTTCAAACTGAAACAAAATCTAAAACTACTGACGTGAAGTCTCAGCCTACAGCTCCGCCACCTTCAGCTCTGTCACCTCCGGCTCCTTCGCCTTCAGCTCTTTCGCCTTAGCCTCCTCCATTTTAATATCAAGAAGACGCAGACTCTTCCAGTCTGCATGATATTGTTCCCATTCTACATGTCGGCTATTGTATTACATGTCGGCTGGGAGCACCAACACATATTAATTCTTTCCCATATTTCTTAGTATTCCCTACGCATTTCATCGTAGGGACGTGGTTTTTACTGCTCCCAAAGTTGAGGAGCATACTCCTCCTCTACCGCCTCAACGATAGCGAGGAGTTCCTCATCAGGAACCCTAATCTCCCATACATTACCAGCGTCCATACTGATGACAATAGTTTGTCTCTCTGTCCTAAACTGAAGCCTAAAGAAACTCAACCTGTTTACCCATTAGCGAACAACCCGGAAAACCCCATGGAAAACCCGCTATTAATTTTCAAACGTCTTTACCTTATGGAATCTCCGCTGTCTACTGCGCGATAATAAAATCCCCAAGTGCTGCGGACCTGGGTGTCAGCGGTCAGTTTGCGGTGAAGGCCTCCGCATGACGACCCCCCCACTCCTGACTTCACCCTTCCAACGGCAATTTGGCTATTTTTCGTTTATTTTAAGCACCCTCCTGTTTACCCTTTGAGCCTAAGGGACCAAGTTGTTGACTTGCAGTGTCTTTGCTTTCTCCTCGTTTTCTCCTCGTTCCTAAACCGAGGCTAATGTTCATTCCATAAGCAGAAGTCGACCAGACATGGCTGCTGTGAACATCTACACCTTGTGGTACCAAGATATTATCACACACATCATGGAGGTGGCGAGAAGAGATGGGGCTGGGAGGCGGCCAGCAGACTTGTCATCCTGCGGTGGGGGCTCCTCTGCCCCGATGGACTGCACCACCTGATGCGGCGCAGGTACGTCGCAAACCAGCCAGGGCAGTTGGAGGAGGTGGAGGAGGTGGAGCAGCGGCTCCGCAACCTAATCGCCAACGGGGAGGTGGCGCTGTTGTGGCTCAAATTCATCCCCCTCATATAGGTTTAACCATAATCTGTGATATAGTAAGTTTCACCATTTTCCATATGATTTATCAATGTCCATCCTTCATTTAGGTTAAAAATTTAATCGTTGGATTTAAGTTTTATTAATAAATTAAATATTAAAAAAATAAAAAACTTATGGAAGGTTTTATGCTAATCTGTCAAGTCCTTCATATAAAAGTAAAATACAGACCATTGATTAACCATTTATTTTTAGCGAATTTCCCCTATAGGGAAGAAGCTATTACCGTAGTCGGCATGGTAAGACCTAGGCCCGGGACCATGATAACTTTTCGTTTTGAGGTCCCCAGACCCCAAAAACACCATTCATTCGAAACTGTATATATATATATATATATATATATATATATATATATATATATATATATATATATATATATAAATCTCATACGGCATTTGGCTGCCTTTCATGGTGAAAACCGCATTTAACATGGCGGCCGGTGCACTTGGCTGCCGTATCCGGCCGCCAAATGCACATCACATGTTAAATCAACTGAGGAAGCCGGCAGGAAGAAATCCTGAAGATTTGAAGAGGCAGCCAAATAACGTATTTTTGATAGGGGTATGACAAAATGTAGTTCGCCATTCTACCACATGGAACGCTGCTGCTTTTAAAGGATACACCACGAGTATGTTCCTATAAATAATTGCCGTGGACTCGGCAGCCTAAAAGTGGCAACATTGTTAAGATGAATACGCATCCCGATTATAAATTGTTGCCGCGCAAGTGGCAGCCAAAACACATCTGGCCTGACTCACTTGCAGATGTTCAAAGATTGTTATCTTCCATCATAATTTTCTGTACTCACTCGAGGCCCGGGATATTTCCGAGCCTGCATACTTCCCGCCCACTTGTCTGTGAATCGGTTAGACCACTCAACGCTTTCCAAATAAATCATACATTTGCATGTTCTTATTGCTCACACAGTGAGAGTCAACAAATTTGAGCAGTTTGATTATTTTCCTTGACTATGTTCTGTTGAAATCAATATAAGTTGAACGTATTTGCTCCAAATCGTTGGAGTTTCCGACTAAACCTGCTTCATTTGTATCGGTAATGTAGATTCACCAATCACATTTTTAGGTAAAATACCGTTTACTTCAATTTGTAACAAATATATTACTATAAGCGATTTATACACGAACATTCTACAATAATATAACGATTTATGTTCTGTTGAAGTTAATAATAACCTTGGAACAAATTAGATATACGAGGTGTAACTAAAATGTAGCACTGGCTATATGTTTTAAGATTCTACACCCAAATATAATAAATGTGGAGGATAATAAAATGTATTTGAAAATATTCTACATGATAATACAGAATCAAAAAAACTATCAAATAATTGATATGTTGAGGGCCAATCCTTTACTCTGATATGAGCAATGTCTGTCTGTCTGCAAAATTTATCTCGGAATCCAGCGGAACAATTTGTTCAAACTTTGGAATTAGATTCGTTTGGACCTAAAAGTACGATTGGTAAAAACCTCAGCCCCATGGAAATTCATATTTGGTTAAAAATCTCATTTGAAAATGGAAAATTGTAATATTGGACTTATGGAGTTTCAAATAAAAAGAAAAGAATCATAACAGCTGGGAATAAATTAACCAGTAAACTGTCAAAGTAGCAGTTAAATAAGGTAAAGTATCAACACATGATTTCTTGAAAACAGTGACCAGACCCATTGAATTAAGATTGTTTATAGATATATGTTTCACCTACGAAACTAATCAAATATCAACGAGCAAAGCTCGGTGTCCCCGGTCCTAAATTGTCTCTGTTTAGATGTATAATAAGCTGGCCTGTCCAATAGTTAGTGCGTAGAAAAACTTACTTCGATATGGGATAACTGATTAAACAACCTTTTTTGTTTGTAAAAATATAAAATTAAACAAAATTTTGAAATAACGGTAATAAAAACTTGATTGTCAAAGGGAAAACTAATTAGTTTAGTTATAACATTTACAGGACATCTTAACTATTCAGTATAGTTGTAATCTTGACTCTAAAATGTGTTTGAGTTTTTTCTTATTTTCCCTATAGGGCTTACGAAGTTGTATAACTAATAGTGGAGACCGATATTTTCAACATTTTCTGCAACCGCTATTCATGTTATGCTTGAGCATCATGTACTGCTACTACGATGTATTATATTTTATTTCCTCTTAATTTTTGTTAACATTCCACTAACTAAACAATGATGATAATAGTTTTCATTATATAGTAATCAGCACGATTTGTATTTACATATCACGGCTGCAAATAGTAAGAAAGTGCAGTAAGAAAAGGCAAATTCCCGGACAAGGCAAATGGCCGAGATTCAGTCGCTATCACCACCACCATAAACTACCTTCGAGTATCAAAGATGAGAGAGAAGTTTATGGCCTTAAAAGAAACCACTGAAGTGTCACAAACTCGGCCGACCGGACTCAGATAGGTGCCCGTTTGTACAAGGAGGGGGCACTTGCCACTGAGACCTGGGACCTGACCGACGCGACGTCCTCGCCTACACTCTACCTTTTGCATACTGCATACTACACCTGCACAGGTGGATGGTGTCAATTTGAAGAGGGTCAATTTTTGCTCTTGAGGTGTAAATGGTTAGAACAACTTTTTCAATTGTTTAATAACTCTGATCATTACCTTATTACGTGTTGTTATTACTAAGGGATGTGTGAGAAAATTGCTTACAAGAAATTCCATTACGGTAAATGTATATACGAGGTAATACGAGGCAATCAATCGACTTCAATAAAACATGAGAAAGTTATCAGGCGCATTTTAAAATCTTAAATAAAATGAGATTTTCACATTTGGCCTCTACAATAATTTACGTTCCAAATAAACATACAGCGAAGAAGAAGCACAAAAAGGCCTCTACATTTATTTAGTTTTAAGACTTTTTTCATGAAATCCCGTCAATTTTAAA